>JANZXP010000003.1:24724092-24763605 GCA_027576715.1 Erythroxylum flavicans
TCAGCAAATTAAATGTATACTATAAATTTATAATTATTAAAATTATGCATTAACCATAATTTAAATATAATGACAATATATATTATATATTTTACAAAAATTAAGTAACGCATTTCCTGACGGGAAGAAACTTCCGTCGGTAAATACATGACCCGTTACCGACGGTTCACTAGTTTTTCATCAGTAATGGTAGAAGGAACTACCAACGGAAACACATATACGTCAGTAAAGCTTTTAGCAAATATACCGACGGTAAGTTTATTACTATCGGTAAATATGCAGATGGAACAAAACAATTGTCACTAAATGGTACCAACTGTCACGCACAGAGTAAACCGTCGATATCTTGATAATATACCGTCGGTAAATTTACCGACGGTATCAAATTTACCATCGACAAAGTTACCGACGGAATATGCTTTAACTATCGGTAAGTATTAGCTACGGCTGATTCTACGACGCTTTCGTTTGTTAGATAATTCTATCAGTAATCTTTATTACCGAAGGAATGATTGTGTTTTTCGTCAGTAATTTTTGTCACAAAAAGGCATTTTCCTTGTTGTAGAAGCTTCTCCATAAACATTCCTCTATTGATGCACTCTTTACTGAGCATGCACTTGATCATGATTTTGTGATCACTGACTTTGTACTCGTCCTAAAGACTGATCACCTTAACCTCATAAACTTTTATGTGAACTCATTTTGTCCTCTTAGAACTGCCAATCTATACAACACTATCGCCACTACTCTCCTCCATTTGATCCTCTTTTATTCTTAGTGCACTTGGTTAGTCTGGTTCAAATCAACCATACAACCAGTAATAAACGTCCCTCCTTCCCCTAAGCCTTTCCATCTCACAAAGTCACCAAATAACTTTAGTAAGGCTTTACATCAATTATAACACCTTCTCCAAATAACAATGCATTTGAAAGCTCTTCAAATACTTACTAAAAGAAATTATAATCAAATAACAATAATCATTAATCACCAAGCTATATTAGTTTAGTTTAATTTGGTTAAATTTTCATACTTATTTTTAACGTCCTCATTTACTTCACTAACTTTCCTACAAACAATAACTCCATCTCTTACCTACATTTTTAAGTTTTAAATTAAAATAAGTTCACATCATCATCATATTAATTTTAATAAAATTATTTCCCATTGCCTTCCTTTTTGCCTTCATCGCCTTCTTCTTGTGTTTTTACGGAGGAGATGGTGCTTTAGTTACAACTTTATCCTTATTCACTGGACTCTAACAATAAAAAAAATGCCAACCACACTAAACCAAATATTGTAGTTAGATATATCATCCATGAAAATCAAAGTATATCTTTAAATAGATCGCCACTATTTCATTCTATAAGCTAAGGGTTATTACCTAATACCATGAAATACACAACCCACCAACACCACATTATCACCTACTTTATACCTTGCCAACTTATTCATTTTGAACACACTCAACACCTTAAAAAACAATACTTAAATTCATTTCTAAACATGTTTATTAGAGACGTAAAATATAAACATATAAAATTCATAAAGATAAACAGGAGGAAGGGGGTGAGATTGTTTGTTTACCATGTCTGTTTCTCAGCTATTTGCTATATATGCACATAAATTACAATGGGTTCGAAGGATTAAGAGAAATTTAAGTTGTTTAGTCTTGGATTGTACACAGCACTGAGAAATGAAGAAAGAAGATGATACATACTACTAAGAGCTTTCAAATGCATTGTGTTATAATTGATTTAAGAAGCTTGCATAAAGAAAATGACTTTTTTGCTTTAAAAATTATAAATTAGAATAATGGACATAGTTTAGTATATTGTGCATAGCAATCCGTTTCTTTGTTAGTTCCCATTTAAAAATTGTAACATAAATACCATTGAACACACTTTTGCCTACATAAATGTGTCTAATATATGCTCAAAATGTTGTAATGCAACCTCTCGGTGGATATAAGCAAGCCTAGATAAGTAAAGAGAGCTTAACATTACAAAGCCAAGATAGCAATGTTTGGCTTCCCCTAAAACAATCAAATGAATTTTCTATTTGTTGACAATAATTATTTAAATGTGTGAAGTGAAGCCACAAGATTACTAATCTATTTATCATCGTGAAAAAAGAGGATCACAGGGGGGATGGGGTGGTGGGGTTGAGAGATTCTAAGTTTGTCACATTTGATGTGAAACTCAAATTTCCTTTTCTAAAAGTAACATTCACACTACAAATCTCAATGCTTAAAATTTTTTAAACTCAAAAGCTTAACTGGCTCGAAGCTCAGAACTCAAGCTAAACCCAACTAATTTTTTTAATTTAAAATTAAAAAAAGACTGTTTAAAGTTTAAAATTATATTTAAAAAAAACTAAACTTGACCAACTCAAATCAGACCCATTAATTTCAAGTTGTACCAAGCAAAAGAAAGTCGTCTCCAATCTCTAATCTCAAATCTCAAATCTCAAATTATTAACGGTTATTATTTAAAGTAATCATAAGATTCGGAAATTTTGAAGATATTCAGCCGTTCATTTCGTCTAACCTCTATGCTATGTTATGTTTTGAGGAATTCCTTCCTGCGAAAATGTTAAAACAAAGAAACAATATGCAATAGTTCGAGAATATGATTAGGCAAGAGAAAAGAAACATGGAAAGCTAATCCATTAAGTGATATTGTAACGAAAGTGAACTGAAAATGTACTGTCATAACAAATTCTTTCAAATAAACAAAAATGCGATCATAGTTCATCTCTATGGTTTCACTATTTTTGAAAAGATGCAAATATTTTAATTAATTCAAGAAACATTATCAATTTCATAATTAAAGATAAAACTGAACTCATAAAACAATAACATAAAAACATAATGTTCATAAATCTATTAAGCAACAATATGGACCCTACTACTTGATCATCAAATTTACAATCAGAACCTTAAACCTTGGCGAATGATTTGTTGAGAGTCAAAATAGACTGCCCCTCCAGGTCTTACCAGGGATGATAATTTGGCCTAAGCTCAAAATCAACCCTCTAAATCCGAATTGCCCAAGTTTCGAACCAAATTTGGACTCATAAAAAGTCAACCCAGCCTGACTTGAACGACCTGATTTGATCAGAGTTAAAATAACATAAGAATCAATTGACCAAAAAATTATTTTATTAAAAAAATGATCAGACTTTGGGCAAGAGAAAAAAATTGTAGCCCGTGACCAGCCTGAACCATTGTCATCTATAAGTCTCATGGATGCAAACCGATGTTTGCGGTTAAAATAATTGTTCAGAATGAGCAGTGCTGTAAGCGGTGAGGATATTTCTTCAAAATGAGCAGTGATCTTTCAAGACCTGCCTAGCAAGATCTAATGCTCCACTTTTTTTGTATATTAAGTGCAAGTTGTGGGCTGCCTCTTTCCGCAGGTCACAATACCCCGGTTTAAGGTTTTCTGTCGGATTTGTACTCTCATCCAAAAGTTTTGGAACGGGGTAATCTTTCTCACAAGTGGCAAGCACCTTCTGATAGTATGAGACTGCCATAGATACGAGTCCAACATGATGGTATGCACGAGCGATATTATATAATGCCTCCTGCAAGAGAATTTGTGCTATTATATGTGAATTACCATTCTATAAAAACACTGCCAGTCCGTGGTTCTATATGCACAACTGCTGGATACTTCAATAACTGTAATTACAACTTTAACTCTAAACTCCCTTAAATATAAAAACCAACTCATCATTGAATCTTCGAGTTTTCACTGATATCTACGTTGGAAGTCCTTCAAGCAAATTCATTGATAATAATGTGGTTTAAAAACTAATAATTTAGCAACAAAGAAGTTAAGTTGCCAAAGTGGGTAATCCAATCAACTGAAACTAAACAAGTATAACAATGGCTGCAAACCTGACTATTGGCAGTAAGTCGTAGATTGTTGTACAGGAATGCTAAGCCTTGTGCAACACATTGATGCTTGTTTTGAAGTCGAAATCCAAGCGCCAAGTTAATTAATGCAGTTCCTGGTAAAGAAGAAGAAAGAGAATTTTATATAAACTGCATTATTACCATCTAACAGATCTTATAAATACAATAACTTTAGACATAATATCTATCAAACAAAGAAAGGGAAAACAAAAAAAACACGAGCAAACCTTACCAACACAAAGGTTAATTAAAGGACTTTCTGGCAATAATTTATAAGCTTCTAGGTATTCTCTTGCAGCATCTTGATGGTGGCTGCCCATCGTAAATTGATGCCCAGAAATTACTAGAGGCGGGGCACTTTCACTGTGTTTTGCTCGCATATAACGTAGAAATTTTGCATGTTTCGAATAACTCTTTCCCAACCTATGATATCATTAGAAAAAGTATACATGAACACCAGTGCACGAGTGAAATTAATGAAAGAAAATTTGAATAAACAAACATCTTCAGTGTTCCTGCCATTTTTACCAAAACCTAACATATACCAGACAGAAGAATATTGATCAGATGAGTGCTTTCAATTTTTTTCATGATCAACTTCAAAGGAAAAGTGCAATGCAGGGTAGTTGACGTGAGATGAAAACCAAAGAAAAAAATTTTCAATGTGCCAAATAACGGATACAGCATGATAACCAGTATATCTAGGCAAGCAGTTGTATGTACTAATAAGCACAGAGCATGAGGTAAAAAAAAATATTGAAGGTAAGCACATAATCATCAGTGGCGCCGATACACATCAACAATAGACTGACAGACACGTGTCTCATATGACCCTTGGGTAGGAAAGCCCATAACAAAACAAATTATATTAAAGAAGATACTATATCAGTTGAGGACTAAAAGAGAGTTGCATAGTTCTCTTGGCCTCCAATATTCAATTTTCTTTTCCTGCCTTCTGTTTTGATCTTAAGAATGCATTATCTCACTTAAGCCTGGTGTATTCAAGCTTTTCAAGAAAAGAAAAAAAATCCACGCCATAACCCAAGAACTACACTTGTACGGAACACCAGAACTGCAACATTATTAGACAGACAACCTGTAGAAATGTAGGAAATAGTGTTGAGTTACACATATTTCAGCCCTCTATTTACAATAGTAGTTCAATACATGACCTTCATGTAGCATACAAGGAGATAGTACAAGATCTAGAATATTCAACAATGTCAAAATTAAAAAGAACTACAAATATCAATATCTCCAACACAACTCATTTTATCCTTAGATCTCTAAGTATGTTAACCATAACATTTCATAAATTCATGAATTATATCAGTTCCTCTGTTCCTACCACTTATTTTTTATTTCTCCTAAAAAATGAGATTTCCCCCTGTAGCATATAATACCCACTGGTAAACCTCAATTCATTAAAGATCTAGGGTAGAAAGCATTAAGGTAGCTTCTATATTTATGTTCTTCATTCTTTTAAATAGTACTCTTCCTGGTTTAATCTTGAGGTACTGTATGACCCATGTTATTCCTGCAAGTGCTATCTTAAATTGTACATCAATTAACTGAATATTTTCACTGCATATGCCACATCTGGTCTTTATTATGAGACAAATAGATCAAACATCTTACTAATTTCTAGTAGCAACCTTCATTAATATGTTCTCCATTATCCTTCTAGTCAGTAGCTTTGTGCAATTGGCACATTGACAAACCCAGTGAAGGTTCTCCATTATCCTTCTAGTTAGTATCTTTGTGCAATTGGCACATTGACAAACCCACATACTAGCTTCCTGATCTCTTTAATAAATTCAAGTACATAATTCCTATGTGATGTGAACATCCTTCTCTCCGTCAAGTCACTTCAATCCCAAACAAGTATTTGAGCTAACCTAGGATCCTTTATTTCAAATTCCTCAACTCATTCGGCCTTCAATTCCTCCTATCAATTCTATCAAGTGCTTTACGAAGAGGGTGACATCTTTTTGACTCTATATCGAAACCATTAATTTTGTGAATCTACAAATTATGTTTGAGGTGACTTTCTTAGGTTGCACACTCTATCCTGTTGAAATTTGCCATAAAAACCTTCTAATACCTCCATGAACACCTTTTTTTCTAAGGTTTCATCAAGCATTTTTCATGTCAAATTGTTGTACCCCCCATATGAAGTGAGCTGCCAAAGATAATGTAACCGTTGTTGTTTTGACTTCCGCTACTGGTGCAAAGTTCTCTTTTAGTCAACTTTACAGATACAAGCCAAATTTTAGTAACTGCTCTAATTTTATTTATACCTTCAATAACCATCAACTAGATTTGATGGTATAAACCCATCTAGTCCGTTTCTTCTCAATCTGTCAACCACTTCCAAAATTTCATTTGCAATGCATTTCCTCTATCATAGAAAGAGACCAATTATCATCTTCTAAAACTTCATGGATAGTTCTTGAAATAGTTACGAATTCTAGATTTGAAACGAAAATTGTATACTGTGAAGAGATAATGGAAAGGGACATGGGGGATAGAATATTGAGTACATGATATTATTCCTTTCTCCAATGCAATAAAGAGGGGTGACAATGGGTCAAGCCAAGCTCGAGTCCACCTAGGCCTAAGCCTGATCTGAAATTTTGTGGTTAGGCCTGAGTTCGGCCGAAAGTCCAATCAGCCTCAAAGTTCTGGACTCGAGTCCAAGCCTAATTAAATTTTTCTTTATTTTTAAAAATTAAAAACAAAGTCACTTTCTTTGAAAATTTCAGGCTTCGAGCTGGACAGTCCGAACCCGAGTCCAAGTCCAACTCGAAGCCCAAAATTTATTAGAAAAAAAAGAGCCTAGCGAGTCCAGTCTGAGTAAACCTTTGCCATTCCTAGGTAATTCAAGGTACTCGCAATATTTGAATGCAAATAATTAGGATTCAGTTTTCATTACTTAAGATAAGGTTGAATCATGGATTTACGTTTGACCCCACCTCGTTTTTTAACTCCTTTCATTTTCCTCAACCAAAGCTCATTGAAGTTGTTGAATTTGGCCTAGCTAGCAACTTTGACTCTGCTACTTGCATATTTTGAACTCAAGGACATATTTGAACACAAGGAATGCAACCAAAGATTTTGAAATTAAAAGAACCACCGAATGAACCCAAGAGAAAAAAAGACCACCTCAATTTGTCAATCAGATGAGTAAGTATGCATGCAAAAAGGGGTACAATTAATGAGGTGTGGCAATTAAAGCTACAACCTCTCACAGCTGTTTAGGAACATTAATTTCCAACGAGAGGACTCAAGTTGCATCAAGTACACAGCAATTCTTTTCTACAACTCCATTTTACTGAATAGGACCAACACATGAGCTCTTGGATGGTCCCATTGGATCGAAAAACTAAGTGTGATTGAAGTATTCAGCTTGGTCATCTATTTAGATACATTTAACGACACTATAAACTGTATTCAAATTCTGCCAAGAAAATTTAAAAGAATAATGGGGACTTCAGATTCTTCTTTCATCAAGAAAAGCTAAAGTACTCGATTGTTTAATCATCACAGAATGTTATAGAACAGTTTGCTGCATTTAGCTTTGAGATTTCAGATAGACCCCAGGGAGTAAAGTTTTTAATGAATATGGGAAAAAGGGGCTGAGTAATTTTTAGCAATTTCACATACTTCTCAATCAAAATCCTTGTGTAAGATACCACAAAACAAGGAGAGAATATAGTTCAAGTCACTTAAAGAAGATGATCCAAACGTTGGAGCCAGATTTTAAAACTGTTGGTTGAGGAGGCATCTTGAGAAAACAATAGGTGTTTCTCGAGATCCAAGCTTGGTCACTTAAGCATACAAGTAAGGTCTTTGACAAGCTGGAGAACAGAGATGAGATTTGTGGTCAAATAAGAAGTTAAGGGTGAATGCTCCCTTGAAAAAGTACTTAAGCCATTGGCAATGGAACTTTTATGGTGGTTGATCTTGTTTACAAAATAAATTATTAAGGAAGACTAGGTGACATATGACTCATTGCAATACAATTAATAAAGCAAGGTGGGGCTAGGGTTTCAAGATAATTAGCACTGGTAAAGGTCATCGCTGAATCCCTGGTCAGGGCTGACAACAATGGGCTGGCATGAAGACCACTACGATTTCAATTCAAACAGTGCTGATTAACCTTTAATTAGCATTGATGACAAGGACGAATCAGCAGTGGCAGAAGCCAATGACAACAAAACAACTGATGGCAAACAAACCCACATACATTTGACAAGTAGGTCAGGTTGATACCAGGAATAAGGCTGTTTCTTGTAAAGCATTGAAGCCCGACATATTTGACAATTAAGGTCTAAGTTTTTTCGACACTAAAGACTAAAAAAAGAGCTTGAAAGCTAAGATCATGTTTCAACAGTAAAGTTGATGGAGAAGAGATCCAATAGCTATTTGCCCTAATAGCAAGTATAGAGTAAGGGACAGTTATTTTTCAGAGATACATAATATGATATCACATGATGTGAAGTCTAATTATAAAAGACTCTTTCCTATTACTTATTTATTATTCAGTGTTTGCTTTTCCTATTTGTTTGTTGTTTTATAATTTTTAGTTTTTTTATTTTTCTATTTTATGTTTTGTTATAACAATCCAAGTCAATTCACATGGTCTTTAAAGCCACCAATGAGATAAACATAATATACGTGCAAAATCATTATTAGAATCATCATACTTGTTGATCATCGATGAACTGATTGGATTAACCAGCCAAAATTAGCCTTGTATTAAACAGAAGAAAAAGCTTCAGTAACAATCAGGCGATAGTAAAAAGTCATAGTAAATCTGTTAGCTACTTGTACTGAAAAACAAGCAAGCTTAAGGAACCATATCCTAATCCAAAATAGCCATTACAAATATCCAACTTCAGCACAACCTAACACGACAGACTATAGTAGCTTGCCACGATATGACTCCTAGGAGGACTTAATTTTAACCAGATATGCTATATCCTTGAAAAACTTCCTTCTTCACATACTTTCATTGATTGACTCCCAAGGCCAATGTTTTAAAAGTAGCAGCTGTGCTTTAGCTCGATGAACTAACAAGATAACAGGCCATAAAAATGAAAACATTCTTCTAATTGCCATATTTGATCCTCAGCCACATGCAAAAAGACAGTATAAACCACTACAAAGTATAAAACACCTTGTGCAGGAAAAAGGGTATAAAGCACCTTGACGTTATCCTGTAGTAGCAGTTCCAGGCAGAAAAACTATATGGATGCTGAACAACAATAGATCGTACACAATCGAAACCATACTTGGGATCAGTGATGTTGTATGATATCTCTGTAGAAACATGTACAAGATACTGCTCATCAGCAAAAATATAAATTCCATAAATTATTTCCATAAAGGAAAATAATTTTAATTTCTGAAACATGCAATGAAAGTTGACTTTGGGAAGTGCAGACTATGACAGCCTTGAAAAATGATGATCATCGTAAAAGTTTGAAGATTACGGGTTACAAGAGACTGAAGTTCATCCAGCTTTTCAGCAGGCAATTTGTCATTCGCCAATCTTCGAGTGAGGCTAATAATCTCTAGGGCTTCCCAATACTTCCGCAAAGATTGCAATGCTTTGCATAACTACAAAAAATATTAAAAAGCACTGTTAGAAAGTGGGACTTAATGTAAGATAGTTCAATACCAATAGAAAGTTTGAAAGTTCTGTGTATGAAAAATGAAAAGCACGCAAAAATGAGCATTGAATAATTTTGTAGAAAGGGAAAAACTGTACTGTAGTTGTCAAGAATCCATTTATAAATCTTAAACAGTTGGGTAAGACTTGGAAAATGGTCCGATTACTAATTTAACACGCTCCCCATAACGAGTTTAGATAGATCACAAATCGATCATACACAACAATATTATGACCTGAACTTGAGACCTCTTAGTCATAAAAGCTCTAATACCATGTCAAGAAATCATTTAAATAAAAAGCTAAAACTATTAGAACATGCCCAAGAAATTATTCACATACACAGTTATAAATTTGTGTTTGTGTGACCATACAGACATGCATTTTCATATACAAGCTACTTAAACATATACAAGAAAAAGAAGCGAGAAAGAGTACAAACATCTATAATAAGAACATGATGCTCTTCATTCTCTAGAAAATTTGGCAGCGGAGGCAGTCTGATCATTTCTTGCTGGAAAATATCCAGAAAAGATAAACTGCTAGTCAGGCCTAATGCAAAGGACCTTATCAGTACTCCAACTCAAGAATTTAAAAACACTCGTTTAAACTTTACCCAACAGTCATCCTCAGATTCATCGCTGTGGAAGTCGATGCCAGCTGCTTTTGCTGCAGCTTTTTGCTCTTCCTTCTTTTGAAGCAACTTTCTTGCTCTGGCAGCTTTTGATCTATAAAGACCATACATAATAGGATTGGCTTTCCACCAATGTGAAGGTTCAAATCTACTTGATACTAATTGGATTTTCAAAATGAAAAGATACAAACTCCTGTCCTAAAATATGATATGAAGAGCAATATACTTTATCAAGTCTAATTTGCAAGTTTCCTTCTCTTCCAAAAATGTGTCCGTATCGGTAAAAAGTATAACAGAATTCTGTATTCTGTCAGTTGTTTTTTCTTTCACCATAAGCTAATGAATTGTGAAATACACTTCAAAGCACAAATGCAGAAAAATTTGCTACTCACAAATCAGATCGAGAAGCCAATGGTCTCACTCCCCCAAATACATCTACACCTTCTCCAATATCAAGTATTTTGGTTCTTTTTCGGAGAATGCTCAATGTGAGCCTTTTCTTTAGCTGATATCAGTCATGAATCAATCAGAAAAAAAATCATGATTAGGCAACTGCAATGGACAAATACAACATATAGGTCTACCAAAACCTCCATGAAAAAACTATGAGGAATATGGGATCAGGATTTTTAAATAGCAAATGTTCTTCACAGTGGCAACCAAATGGAATAAAATCAAAATTAGCATGTCAATTAGATCTTTTTCTTAAATTATATTATGATAACATTAAATCTCAGATTCCTTTTGGAAGTGAGCTAGTGAAACTGAGACTATTATATTTACTAAAAAATTAGAAAGTGAACATGTTATGGAAGCTCCAAACCTTGGATTTCCTTTATCATTACCTTTGGTCGTATGGTTTTGACAAAAAGTGACTCACGAACCAAGGGGAAGATGGTATTGACAAAGTCTTCAAGCATGCCTTTGGCTCGATATATATAACAAAGCTTCAATTTAATTTTTCCATCAAGCCACCATGGCTTCTGATTTTCAAAACCGGAATCAACAGGGTCTGTACGTAGCACAATAGGAAGATATCTTCAGCACGTTTTACATGTATGTAAAATCAATTTCTGGGGGCAAAGTTTATCATAAGGTGTTACCCATATTTTCTGGAGGAGACAGCAACGAAATGGCTTCTTCTTCTTTAGCATCTTCAAGCATCATCGATGCCAATGTCAGTCGGGTATCAACACTATCTTCAAGTCCATCCAAAGCTGAAGGCAAGAGAAACAAGTTACAAAGATTTTTTTTAGATGCAAGAATCAAATCGTCTAAACTCAATATAGAAAGGAAGCTCTAGCTGCATTATATAGGAATACAAATAAACTATGCCAGCAAACTTAGTATGAAAGATTTTGGAATTAATCTTCAAATGGCTTAGCACTAAACTAGGTGAAAAATTTTTCCTGTCCATCATAAAACCAACTTTTCTTGAAAGATTCTTAGAATTAAAATCTACAGAACTTTAATCAATTAACTTTGTTGGTGAATACCTCCTATACTTTCTAAAGATACATTTAAGTTGGGCAAGGTGTAACATGTATATCAACTAACATATAGCAAAATCCATTTCTAATGCCAGAGTAGAAAGGCAAGGAGGTAAAATCCATAAATATGCATTAGATTACTATAGTACTGTTGATTTGCAGTGTAGTCATTATTATTCTATAAATAAAAGAGATTTTGCTCAAAAGGATCAGGTGCATGATTTTCTTGCAGCTTGAATCCTGAATTTCATCAAATCAAGGGGCAGATTTTGGAAAAGAAAGAAATCCCCTTGCCAAATGAAATAATTTCACTTGATAGGACTGAAGATAGTAGGCAGAATGTGACGCTTAAACCCAAAAACTGTGGAAAATTCAGCATTAAGCACCATTGCAGAAACCACCCAACAAATGTCAGCTAAACCACGAATTCTAACCCAGGATTATGGAAAAGCTGAATTGCCAGAGTAGAACAAAGTAGAGAAGGTAAGGAGGTTCTTTCGTTTAGATTTTGCTAGAAGTCGAGATACTAACGAAAGATGTTCGAAACTGCATGGAACACCTTCAAGCTAACAGCGGAGCAATAAGAGAAACCAGCAGAAGATTTCTTGTTTGGCTCAATTGAACACATAGCAATAAAGAAAAAGTTTCAAGAACTAGGAAGTTGCAACAGACAATAAACTGGCAAACTAAGAAATCAGTTGACTGAGTTTGATAATCCATCAGATTCGAGTTCATTAGCTCTCTTAAGCAATACTTGAGCTATAAGTTTTGGTGCTACAGACCATATGATTCATTCATTTACCCCATATAAAAGGAACAGGAATATCTAGGGAGATTATGAAGTGAGTAATTATGAGAAATAGGCAATAAAGGAGTGTTTTAGTTAGAGAATTGGAAACATAAGGATTTAGGGAGAGTAAGTATTTTTAGGGGAGAGATGTATGAACTTAGTGAAGCTATCGAAGATTCAATAATTATTCCAGAGATGTACGAACAAGTCGTTAGGATACTCATTTATCTATCATATACAGGGTCTAATTGAAACCAAACTCTTAACTCTAGAAATTGACTAACAAAAGGGATTTCCAATGAATCTACTAAAACTGCCACATAAACATATGAAAATGAGCCTAAATAAAATAGATATTGCACCAACAGTAGATATTTTCCTAATCTTCACACAAGTTACCTCTTGTAAATACACATAATCTCTAGTTGAACTAAAGATCCAATGTAATCCATATCGGAGTAGTTATCAATACAAATTATGTCCATCACTGTAAAACAAACCTGAACCAAGTGCTTTATTCAAATTTCTAAAACTCAAAACATTGCTTGCAAGTCTCAAAGAGACAACTGACTTACTACACTACTAAAGATATATCAAGCCTAATAATTCCAAGCTAACTGAGTTACCAACTATTCTCCTGTACCTTTCAAGATGTCCAAATAAGCATTTGTTCTCTCCCACAAGTTTAATATAAGTATTTAAAATTCATCAACTTTATTCCCGAGAAGTTTCTCTTATAATAAGTCTAATACATACATATAGAAGCAACGTAGTATCCTTTTGAAATATTATTTAAAAAATATATAAGCCATATAAAACATGATTGGTTGGAGTCTTCAGACACTAGTTAGAGGTGAAGGATACATTAATAGACTTTTTAGCTTGTTATATTGTAGCATAGGAAACTGGCTAGAGTCATAGGACACAAGAGGAGGAGAATAAGCAGCCCAAAAGAAATACAGATACCTTTGCAACAAAAGGAACTCTACCGTTATTGAAATACTATATGTTCTTCGTTAAATTTCTAAATTAGCATTCACTAATTAATATTGTGCACTTGGCAATTATTTCAAGGTAACAAAACTTTAGAGTAAGCAGCTAAAAAGCTAAAAGACTGCTGACTCTTAGAAACCAA
This sequence comes from Erythroxylum flavicans, assembly GCA_027576715.1. Taxonomy (NCBI): domain Eukaryota; kingdom Viridiplantae; phylum Streptophyta; class Magnoliopsida; order Malpighiales; family Erythroxylaceae; genus Erythroxylum; species Erythroxylum flavicans. The sequence goes on from JANZXP010000003.1 coordinate 24,737,738, forward strand.
AAGGATAAAGCTTTGAAAATACGGAAAATATACAAAACAAACACTAACGAAATATAAGAAGGGATATAAAGCAACAGACAAGAATAAACTTAGTTAGGCACTTGTTTGGAAGCACATTTCTAGAGGTCAAAGGTATTAAAGCGCCTAGGAAAAATTGAATACCCCATCTAGCACTTGAGAAAAACTGAAATTCTCACCTTAGCATCAAGGTGAGTGCCTCAACTACCTTGTAAGAATGTAACCATCTAGGTTGAAAAACCTTGTTTGGACCAACAAAAACCAATGAACTAGAATCTACAAGTTTAACAAAGTTCTTCATATATATTTTACCAACGATATTTGCAATAAGAAAAATAGTGTCTCAAGAATCTTTCTTCTTGGCTATAATGTTGAATCATAGATTTTCAAATTGACAGATGCACAACTGCTTTTAAGTTCAAGAGGAAAAGTAGACAGTAATGTAAGCTCCCATGTACATCAATGAAATTATTTTTCTTTGTTAAATGTGTTTCAGCACAAGGAAATTTGAATATTTGGAATGTCAAATCCCATTCCACTTGACTACATAAATTACAAAAGAATTCATTTCACCTTTGTAGAAGAACATAATCGCCTTTTCTCTTTCTTCCAAGGAAAGGTAGCACTGAGCAATTCTTGATTGAATATAGCCCACCTAAAAGGGCATCATGAGCACATGAAAATAATGAATGAAGTCTGAATATCATTATTATGCATGAGAGAGCAAGCATAAAATCAACACTGGCATTATGCAGATATGTTTTACTATGGTACTACCATTATGCAGGAATTATATAAGAATAGGAGAAAAGTCTTCAAAAGAGGAAGAGGAATGTGAAAAGCCATATCTCCATTCAACTTCAGAACCATAATGCCACGTAAAGCTTTTTACACCACGTACAAGTTTCATTCCAAGCAAATGAGTGAAATAAGAACTAAACCTGTACTAGGCATATATAGGTTGTTTGTTGCTCTAAGAATAGGCCTAACTAAATCTGAAATTCACAATATGTGCAACTTTTACATCCTCTATGTGATTGGCCTAAGTGGATCTGTCAACTTTTGCTTTCACTCCAGTTGCCGAAAACAACTCCATCCGGGCATTATTGTCCTTACCCGCTAATTATAACTAGTCCCTACACCAAATAGATGTCAAAAATGCTTTTCTTAATAGAGACTTACAAGAAGAAGTGTTTATGAGCCTACGACTAGAATTTAATGTAATTATGTTGCCTAAAACTATTGACTCAATTACTAGTCCCATATCTCCCAAAGAATTTTTAAAAGAAGAAATTACAAATACTGACAAATGAACCTGAGTATATTTCGCCAAACACGACTAAATTCTTGACAGCGCAAGAAATACTATCAATAGTTCCTATGGAGTATGATAAAGAGATTATCACTTATTCAAAGAGGAATAATCATCAAAAGGCAAGAAGGCTATATTTTCTTTGGCATTGGCTCAGTCGATTGCCTAAACAACTGATTTCGAAACTACTCTAGGTATTCTTGATACTTCTTCTATCTATACTCCTCTTGCCCTTAGTAAAGAAAATAACAATCTATAGTACTCTAGGTATTCTTTTCTGCCCCTGAAACCCTAAAACTCTTACCTTCCTTACCATTAAACCCTAAAATCTTCTGATCTGTCCAAAACTCTTACCTCCACCCTCCAAAACCACAAGCCAAACACATAGAAGCAGGCAGGACCAGCTGACGACAAGCAAAGTACCAACAGTGTCATCGGAAAATAGTCCACGCACTGGTGTGTGGGTATCCGTGCCACCTTTTGTTGACCATGATGACAACAATCTGATGGGTCAGCTCACCTTTTATTATGAATGAGGTTCTGGTCTTGTTTTATGTCAAATCCGACCAGAACCTCCGTATCTTGCCATTAGTACAGTAGTTCATATGTTCCAGAACTCTGTTAGCAGTGTTACCAGCATTTGTTAGCCAATATATTCATCAAATATATCAGGACGACGTTAGACTCCAGCAATAAGTCATTGACAAGTGTAATGGCAACTGCCTCAACAATGAGTTCTTCCAATTAGCGAATCACCAAACAATGTTTGGATGGTAACAACTATTCTTTTTATTCTAAGAATGCAGAATTGTTCTTCAGAGGTCAGAGAAAGTTGTCCCACCTCACATCTGATCCCCCAATTGATCAAAAAATATTAGAAAATTGGCTAGCTAATGATGCAAAATTACTACATATCCTTGTTTGATTATATGGAGCCTGAAATCTCAATCCTATTCTCCCATGTTAGTACTTGTGAGCAAGCTTGGGACTATGCTAAGCTCCTTTATTCTAGTAATATGCTTAGCATGTATCATATCTCTGTCAATTTATTTCAGTCCAGATAGGAAGAAAATTTGATTGAATACTTTAAGAAAGCGAAACGTTCATTTGAGAAGTTAAATTCTCTACTAGCCATTACATCTGATGTTAAGGAGATGCAAATACAAAGAGAGCACTTGGTGACTATGAAGTTTCTGGCAGGATTAAAACTTGAGCTTGAACTTGTACGAGTACAAATCCTGGGAGGAGTAGACCTTCCATCCTTAATTGAAGTATATTTTAGACTCTCTTGTTATATGGATAAAGACAGTCCAGCCAAGAACAACTCTAATAGGTCAACACTAGCTGCACAGTCTAGTTTACATGCCAAAGGAGGTCTTAAGAGTAGCCAAGGAGGACACGTGGTCGTGGAGGTAGAGGAGGACGTGGCAAAGGCTCAAAACTTAACTACACACATTGTGAAAGAGGTGGACATGATGAGAAGACCTGTTGGGATAAGTATCCCCCATTTGCGAGCGACTCATATGGCATCTCTTGAAGAAAATTTTTCAACTACAACTTCACAACCGTCTGTTACCTTATCTCAGGATTTTGAGATATTCGAAAGGTTCTCCAGAGCAAGGTCTTCTATACCAGAACCATAGCCATACTAATATTCGGGGATATACAAATGCATATTGTGCAGGCTCCTATGACCGACAGTCTACTTCAGGCTATTAGGTATTTAGGGGTGGAAACATGGTGTCATGGAAAAATAAAAAGTAATCAGTTGTTGCATGTTCTAGTGCTGAGTACGAGTATAAGGCCATGGCATATAATACGTGTGAATTGATTGGGTTAAGGCATCTTCTCGAAGAACTTGGTTTTGAGCACTTCTCTTCAATGAAGTTGATGTATGATAATCAAGCATGTATTGTCTCTAATCCAGTCTTCCATGAGAGAACCAAACATGTTAAAGTTAATTGTCACTTTGTTCGCGAAAAGCTTCAAGAAGGATTGGTTAAGACACCATATGTCAAGTCAAAAGACCAATTGCTAATTTATTCACCAGGGCTTTTAGGGTTGGTTGTCTCAAGTGAAATCCATACGTAACAAAGTTGGAACTTATGATATGTATGCTCCATCTTGAGAACGAGTATTAGGAAAAGTCTAAGTTAGATTTATATTAGGAAAAGTTAGATCTATACGATTTTCTATTTATTCCTAAGATCAACTTTCCTTATGTAAATGGTTCTTACTACTATATAAAGACTATGAGGGTCTTGGGATTGCATCAAGCCCTTAATTGACATTTTCTGATACTATCTTTAACATGTTTTACCCAAATTTATGGGATGATTATTAGAAACTTCAACTCCAATTGTCAAAATCAACTCCATCCGGTTATATTGTCCTCACCAGTAATTATAACTAGCCACTACTCTAGTTAGATGTCAAAAAAAGCTTCTTAATGGAGACAGAAGAAGAAGTGCTTATAAGCCTACCTCCAGGGTTTGAAAAGATGACTGTCATAAAAGTCTACAAACTTGGAAAATCCTTATATGGTCTTAAACAATCTCTATGAGCATGGTTTGAATGCTTTAGGAAAGCAATGAAAACCTATGGTATTATCAAAGCCATTTCAATCGCCCAGTGTTCTAAGGGAAGTAAGCTATCTATTATCATTGTCTATGTGAATGATATAATCTTGATAGGTAATCGTGATGACGAACTAGCAAACTTGAAAAAGAATTTGGCACAACACTTTAAGATTAAGAATTTGGGATTAATAAAGTATTTCCATGTCATGGAGTTCATTAGATCCAAAGAAGGTACTTTTGTTTACGAACCAAAGGAAATATATTCCTAGGAGTTCGTTAGATCCAAAGAAGGTGTTTTTGTTGACGAACCAAAGGAAATATATTCTTATACTCTTACAAAAATAGGTCTCCAAGGTTGTGAAGCCATTCAAACTCCTCTTGATGCCAATCTAAAACTTGATTCTACAAAAGTTGAAGACGTGGTCGACAGGGAGAAGTTTTAAAGACTAGTGGGGAAATTTATTCACTTCTCTCACAATTGTCCTCATATCGCTTACGTTACGAGTATGATTAGCCAATACATGTGTTTGGAAGTAATGTATATACGCACATCAACCCTCTATCATTCCTTTAATTACGGGCAATGATTGTAGGATTTATTACAAGGTCTGTGATTAAGGTGCTTGGTTCAACTTATCCTTTTCACTTTAGACACCTTGTGTATATAAACAAGGTATATCAAAAAACAGACTTCCTTCCTTATTTTCCACATGTTATCAAAGCTTTAGGCTCAATCCGTGGGAAAATCATAGCTTGGCTTTCATTGCCAACTTCTTTCTAAGGCTTTCATTGCCATTGTTGTGCTTTGAACTTTGCCTAATTACCAAACCTCTTTTTCCAAGCCTCAATCACCAAGTTAGAAACAAATGAGACCCCTCATTCAACAATAATCCAACTTGTCAAAAAAACCAATCGAGTTGGGGAATCACAACATACCAAGTAGCATACCATTTGAATGAAAAAAAAAGAAAACTATTTGAAATTGCCCTAAAGGAAAATGAGCCATCCTTTAGGAAAAGGGCCAAAAAGAAGAGGCCCAATTTTGATGCTTGGGATGAAGAGGCCTCGATGATCATCGAATGGTTATGAAACCTATGTTACCTGAAATTAATAATCCCTACATTTTCCTATCTACCGCACACGATATTTGGGATTCAGTTAGACAAATGTACTCTAAATTTAGAGATGTTGCTCACATCTACAATTTGAAGATTAAGATAGCCTCCAGAAAGCAAGGAACAAAAGTCGTATACTCAATCAAAGGTCAAAAGAACTTGGGAGATTGAAATTCTGTAAGGAATAGAAGTCACATACTCAAGGAAGGGGATTTTATCTCTCAACAAGAAGTACATCCATGACTTTTTAAAGGATATTGTAAAGTCAGCATGTACACCAATTGATTGCAATCACGAACTTGGAGAGGCAAAAGTGGGTGTTGTTTTGACAAGGAAATGCATCAAATACTGGTTGCAATACTTATTTACTTATCTTATACTAGGCCTGACATTGCCCATGCCATGAGTGTAATCAGCCAGTTCATTCACAAAATTATTAAAAGTTTATTTGCAAGTAGCTTGTAGGGTGTTGCGTATGTTAAAGGGAATCCAAGAGAAGGCATTTTGTTCAAAAGGAATGTCGAAGTCATACTCGAAGCATACACTGATGCTAATTATGTTGACTCAGTGATTAATAGAAGATCCACTTCTAGGCATTGTATTTGGTGGAAATTTAGTTACATGGAGGAGCAAAAAACAAAATGTGGTCGCTAGGTCAAGTGTTGAATCAGAACTTCGAGCAATGGCACAAGAAATTTGTGAGCTGCTATGGTTGAACATTATCTTAGAAGATTTGAAGATTAACGGGGGCGGTCCTATGAGAATTTACTGTGATAATAAATCTATGATAAGCATTGCACACAATCTAATACAACATGATCGAAGACACATCAAGATGGATAAACACTTTACTAAAGAAAAGTTGAATAGTGGTTTTATTTGTACACCTTATACGTACACTGACTCACAACTTTAGATATACTTACCCAAGGATCGAGCAACCTTATGTTTCAATCCATTGTTACCAGTTGGGAATGCATAATATATATTCACCAACTTAAGGAGTGTTAGAAAGTGTTGTAAATATGCAAATCAAACCTCTATTATTCCTTTAATTAAGGGTTGTAATTGTAGGACTTGCTAGAGGGCTGTGATTAAGGGATTTGGATCAATTTTTTCTTTTTTTTAACTCTAGACACCTTGTGCAAATAAACAAGGGTATACAGCTTACAGAATATAACTTCCATCCTTCTTTTCCACAATATGCACTCATCTGGACACGTACATTTTGATGCAGCTTATAGGATATTAAGATACCTAAAAGGAGCTCCTAAAAAGGGACTTATGTTTCAGAAACATACCAACCTACAGATAAAGTCTACGTATATGCAAACATGGCTAGTTGCAATATTGACAAACAATCAACCTCAAGCTACTGCACCTTTATTGGAGGAAATCTTATTACACGGCAAAGCAAAAAACATAATGTTGTGGCTTAAAGCAATGCCAAGACAAAGTTCAAGTCTCTTGCTCATGGAATTTGCAAGGTAATGTGGATAAAAAGACTACTTGAAGACCTAAAGATCCAAGTGACACTTCCTATAAAGGTCTACCGCAATTACAGGGTCATCATCTCAATTGCTCACAACCTGATTAATATGATAGAGCGAAGCACATTCAGGTTGACAAGCAGTTTATCAAAGAAAAAATTGTGCGGGTTAATCTGTGTTCCTTATGTACCAACTACAAATCAAATAGTCGATATACTCACCAAAGGACTACACAAGGGTCAGTTTGAACTTATAGTCAACAAGCTAGCTATGGAAGACATCTTCAAGCCAGCTTGAGGAGGGTACTGAACATGTGATTTAATTGTAATCAATTAAGCCAAAATTAGAGTGACTTAGTTTCCTAGAGTAGCTTATATATGGTTGTCAATTAACCTTTATTTTCTAGGATTCTTTCCTTAGGTGGCTGAATAGCTATAAATCTGTACATCTTGTACTCTTACAAAGATATATACAATTCATGTTCATACAAATCCTAAAATTCCAGCTATTCCAAACTTGAAATTCCAGCAACCTAAGCTGAAATTCCAAACATAAAACTCAAATTCTAGCAACTAGAACTTTTAAATTTTGTGAGTCCTAGCTAGTAGTTTGATATATCTTCTACTAGTCCCACATCAATTTCTCATATGGTTTACCAAAGGGCTTGGTAGTAAACCATTTCATGAGTTCGTTTGCAAGACAGGCATGCAAGATATTTATGTACCACCTTGAGGGGGATTGTTGACAACTATATTGTATGAATCTTTCATGTGTTTTACAGCTGTATGATTGTTTATTTTATGGGTGTATTACTACCTATATTTATGGTTGCACCTCTGCCTATTTAAAGTTACCATATTTTGTATTTTTAAGGTTTTCATATATGGGTAGGAATTCTGCATATATAGGCTTGCAAGACTATTACTACCTATATTTATTGTTGCACCTCTGCCTATTTAAAGTTACCATATTTTGCATTTTTAAGGTTTTCTTCTATGGGTAGGAATTCTGTATATATAGGCTTGCAAGACTATTAATAAAATAGTGCAGTGAAACATTTGTTTCTCCTATTTTCTATCTCAAACATCAAGTTCTTTGGGCCTAGAATTTAAGATGCAGTATCTCTAGCTAGGTTGTACTCTTCAATACCAATAGATAGTTCTGAATTGAGGTTTTACTTGCATCATTACATGGAAGCCAGTGGGAAATGCTACAGCTTCATCTAGTAACCAATGCATATAACTTATACCGCCAAGACTTCACTGTGGAAATATTGCCAACTTAACAAACAAGAGCCAGCTAGCAATAATGCATCTACATGTTTAAAATGGGCTCAAAAGGTGCATCAATCACATTATTCTCCTCTTTTCAGTGATTAGAGATAACACTCAAAAGAATTAACTTTTGCATTTCTTTTAACTCCTACCAAAAATCCAATGTAAGTAAGAACCAATAGAAAAACAGTTCAAAAGTTGGTTACAAACAACTATATGATAAATTCACTCTGTTACAAACAAACAAAACAGAGTCCTCCAAAATCTTTGTTTGATAACAAAAGTCCTATCAAAGAAATATTCAAGCACATACCTTCTTATCCCCAACATGTGGCTTCAACATATGATAATATTTCAATGCAGAATGGCAATATTTGAGACTCATGTAAGCATCAGCAACCTCAGTAATCAAATCAGAATGATTGGAGACAGCCTCCAACTGAAGACCACCCAATAGAATCTATAAATGATACAAAAAGATTCAGCAACAGAAATGTTAAAAGCAGCCAAAACTTCATATGCTTTTACAAGTTCTACTGAACCTTGTCAGTTGTCACACAATTAAAAGAAAATAAATGTTAGTATAAACTCATCCACTGTGTAATGTCCAAATGTCTAACCACTATGAAGAAAACACGGCTCCTATAAGGATTCAAACCCCAACAGTAGAAGTGCATGAGACGAGAATTGTACATACTTTTTTTATTATTGATATAAAGAGAAAAGATTCAAGTGCTCTCAAATGTACAGCAGAAACAAATTATCAAAAACAAATAAAGTTGATTAAGGGAATAATAAAATTAGCACCTAGAAACTTAATCTATAAGATCATTTCAATGAACAAAAACAATTTGGAAGAAATTTACAAGTTTGTACAATCAATAACTGCTATGCCTTCTTTTGATGGTATATAAGGGTCTATAATATCATGAACAGTTATAAGAAAGTCAAATGTAGCTACTCCTTCCAAATGATTCAAAATCAATAGCAGTTCATGAGATGAGAATTATAATACATTTTTGCTTTCTGACGTAAAAAAGTCATGAGTGTTATCAAATGCACAGTGCAATAAATTATCAAAAATAAATAAAGCCAGTTAAGACAATAATAGACCTAGATACCTAGAAACATATAATTTATTTGTGCAATTGTGAGTTGCTAGCCTTCTTTAATTGTATCATTAATAGTTATAAGAATGTCTAATGTAGTTATTCCTTACAAAGAATAGGAAAATGATAGAAATTAACAAATTCCTTTCTTTTCTGGTTTTGAATAAATGTGAAGATTAGAAAGGTCACTAACTGATGCAACAAACCTCTGCTTTTTCAAGATTCCCAAGGTGAATATGGCAGATTCCTGCTTTGATTTTTAATTGCAAAGGGAGTTCCTCTCCAGAGTAGAAGACCAAACAAGCATGTTCAATATGTTGAAGAGCATTGTTATAAGCATTAATTTCCATGAATAAAGAAGCTTGTAAATCAAGCACAGTAAGATCAACTTCCATTGGATGATCTTTGATATAGTCCTCCAAAATGTTAAGACCCCGTTCAATTTGACCAGTATGGAAGTAAAGCTGAAAAGAAAGAAGAAAATAGGATAGTTAAGGGAAAAGCTTTCCACAGTGAGGATAACTAAGCAGAATTAACAGGCATTCTTCATAAGTATGTTGCACAATCTAGATCAAGTAATCATCAACCAAATTATAAATTAAAAAAAACAGTAGATATTTCACACCAGGGAATGCAACAATTGAACATAAAACTTTTTAACAAGAGCAGCAAGAATTTGGAAAGAAGAGAGAGGAAGCGAGGCTTGACTCATTGATTAGGCCTTTGTCCTTGTAAAGCAAAACCTTATAAAGTAAATTAGAGCAACCTTCAGTCATCATTTATTTTGCATAACTTACTTGAAATTTCCTTTTACAAGTCATGGATGAAACTTAATCCACCTTTATTTCACACCCCCAAACCATCAAAATACATACTGGTCAGACATCAACTAATTGTTGACAGTCAACATAGCAGTCTGGACTACCAAAGTTAAATATCACCAATGACTGCAGATATCACCCAGAGACAGGTAATAACCATCAATCAACAAACATATAGTTAGGACCATATACATTAGATGCTTACGTTCATACCCGTTGGACTAAGTAAATGAATCATTTCCAACAAGTCCATTTTCATTTTGCGTCTCCTTTTAAGAGAAAGAATGCTCCTATGAGAGCAAAAAATAAAACTAGTGGAAAATTAGGAGGCTGCACTTTTTGTCATGTCAGGGGACAAATATAAACAAAAAGGAAAGACAATCTAAAGGGCATCAAAGGAGGGAAGTTTATGCATAAATTATTTAGCACAGCAGAAGTAGGAGAGGAAAAACGAAGAAAGTAATTACCCAATATACAAAAGGAATTACCCCAACCACCAACATTTTTGCCTTTATTGTATTGTACCACAATATATACATCAATTATTATCCTGCTGTGCTTGCTTGTGTTAATCTATATCAATTCAATATTTTTAACTCGAAATATCATAACAAGAAAGTGTCATGGTAACCATAGTGATCCAGCACAAGATATCTTGTAACCAAGGACAACATGGGAAAAGGAAAGGAAAAGAAAAGAAGAAAAAAAGATCTGAAATTAAATATGTCAATCACTTAACAATTCTAGAATCTATTCCCAATGTTGTTTTCACTTTATTTATATTTACAAAATCAACAATAACTTGTGAGACAGCAGTTAAGGCACCAAATAGATCGTTATTAGTTCCCTAAGCAGGCGAATTTTCTTCATTTGAATCAAGATATGAAATGAATCAAACAAGTATACAAAAATTCCATATTTTAACCTAATAAAACAAACACTAAGCTAAGCACTATGTCCACATATTGTGACGTGTTCAAGAAAATATTTTAATATGCCTAGCATCTCATGGGGGAACCACTATGTCTATCTTATCTCTCCTAGAAGCAAATGTCCACCTAAGTTGAATTTAAACAAATAATTTAAATAAAGATGACCAATGACATGCCATGTTAACCTGAAAGTTGCATTCATTTAATCCCATTCACCTCTTCATAAATAGGTAGGCTACAAATCAACAAAAAAGATGTGCAGGAATGATAATGGATAACCATTAAATATTGTGTATTGTGATCAAAATAAATATAACTGAGCTTAATAGCCAGACATTGGTTTCTGTTGACTTATACAATGCTGATGTAGGGATACATATCCAATAGTATTCCAGTTTACACTCTCTCTCTCTCTCTCTCTCACACACACAAACATATAAATACTAGGGAGGTTTAGATTAACCTAATTCACTCAGCTATTCCCACCTACAGTTTCAATAAGATTACTAATTTAGTTTCAACAGAAAACTAGTATGCTCAACAAATTTTCCCGATCAAACAAGCCATGAAATTGTTTGTGAAAGGAGGGAAAATGTACTCAATTTAAAGCAAGTTAACAAGATACGATACTCGACATGTTGTGATGTTTTACCTTTTAAGCAAAGAAGCATCTTTCCATTTGTTTGACATTAACAACTATTCTACTTTAGGCTTTCACAGTTAAACCTAACATGGTTACACATAGTTCAAAACTAAGAAAAAGAAAAACCAATTGCTAAGAGCACGAGAAACAGAAAGACTGCTGACAATGGGAATAATTCAATTGATTGTAGATCACAAATAAGGAATCAAAAGAAACATTTCATAAGCAAAAAGTTAGGAAAAACAAACCTCTGCAGCGGCCTTCAGCGCTTTACCATCCTGAGGACATATTTTTACTATTTGATCAAATAACTCAGCAGCTCTTTGATAATCTCCAAGTTCAATATAGAGAGATGCATGTGAATATCTGAGATCGATATCATTAGGATCTGCCCTAATTGCTTTAGAAAGGCACATACTAGCCCGTGCTAGGTCTCCTTGTTCTCTGCAGTTGTCAACCATTTCATAAGTGCCAAGATGCAAAATAAGTCTAAAAACATTATTTCCAGGCCTATATATAAGTTCTTTTTTCTAGGCAAGTTTTTCTTTCTCGTGCATGTATGTACAGGAACATAATAAATTTATTCAGGGAAAAGAGATGGGGAAAGACAGACAGACAGATAAATAGATAGATAGATAGATAGAGAAAGAGAGCGAGAGTTTTGTTGATTGGTAAACATCTATTCTGCTATACCTTGCTGATGTATTTTGTAGCAGCCCAAACTATAAGAAAGAACATTGAAAATTTTTGTAGTTTCTATGCCATTTAACATTGTTTAAGGCCATATCTCATTTTAGATTTAATTAAGGAAAAGTACTAGAAAACTAGAAACAGTACATTATCAAATGTTTGGTTAACTTTAAACACTTACAGGTGCCAGGAATAAAGTACTCTCCATAAAGAAGAATCTTTTGGCTTAAGACGTGCTGCAATCGCATAGAATCCCATAGCTTTTTCAGTATTTCCAAGTGCCTTATGGACAAGTCCAAGGGTGTGGTATGCTTCGTGAACTTGAGGTGCTAATCTAACAACTTCTTTTAAAACCGATATGGACTGCAACACAATCAATGTTGCATCACCAAATGAACTAAGAAATTTTTAACCGAATTTGAAGCATCTAAATCTAGTTCAAGCATTAAATGTAATGTTCAAAGCCTACAATAAGGTGAGGAAAACATATTCCAAACCCCTTACAAATTAAAGTTCCACACATAAAATATGTGCCATACCATCAAACAAACCAAATAATCACCAACGTTGACTGAAAAGCAACAAGGAAAAGATGCCATTTATATTGTACAGCTAAAGATGTTAAGAATCTGCAACATGTCCCTCTAAAAAGTGAAATAAAGTAATTGTTGAAGATACAGAGTTCCTAATAAATCTTAAACACATGAAGTCTATGCCAAAGCTCCAAATAGTATCGAATAGTTGAATTTAGTTCGAAATGCTAAAATCACTCAACATAAAGGATCTCTAAAGAAAGCACGCATTATTAATATATGCACATAACCAACAACCCATATATTGAGGCTTTGAAAGTACTGCAGGTTGATAAATTGTATTTCCACCAAGGTCCTCCTGGTTATGTCCCATGGGAACTTTATAGATAGAGTCTTTGTTTCAGGAAGCTTGTTAGAAGAAAAAATCAAACTACAATGGAAACAATTAAGTTCTCCTCCTTTCCGTCAAAAGCCAGTTGACATCATTACTGCAAGTTAATGCATGCTTATACTTTATTCAGTCCAAAAAATGTTAAGCAGTAAGCATTGTTTCTCTGAAACCACATCACGTAAATATATCTTTTAAAATGAATTTAGACTTGTAGATAGTAAGTGACTTTGTTTAATTTGATTAAAGCTTCAATTTTGAACCTCACAAAATGGATTCTATTTCTAAGAGAAGTTTATGAATTACAAGGAAGTTCCCAATTTCCATTTTTTTTATGGATCGTTCTTGAGTACTGCAACTTAGGTCTGATTTTGTGTGCTTTTCCATTTTACAGAATAAAAAGAACAGAAGTTCCAGGTCAGAAATGGGTTTGGAGAACCCTTGCAACCGTCTGCACCAACTCTTCACTCATCATTTAGCATATACAATTATCTTTCCTCTTTCAAATATCTATTGAGATCTCCTCTGCTTACCCAAAGAAAAAGACATGTAAAAATTCACACGGCATGATCACCTCATACCTATCATCATAATGATTTAACTCTTCAATCAAATGGTTGATGACCTTTAGAAGACTTCAATTTTATAGGTACTCCCATGTGCAGGCAAAGTTGCTTGCATGACATATAATCGCCAACTAAAACTTAACAACCAAAACAAGGAACATAGAAACTTAATGAAAGGTTATACTTCTTCATAACGGCCATGTACATGATGAACAACTGCATCTCCTAGCATCCGCGTAATTTCTGGGCTATGTTTGTTTTTTGATCCCTTCCGCCTACCTCTTTTCTTAGACTGCAAAGAGAAAAGTATGAAGAGGATTGAACTAAACATGTAGCAATAACAACTAAGTAACAGATTGGCATGTAGCAATATAGAAATGCATAATCTGCAAGCCATTTCCCTCGCTTTGATCAAATCTATTTATTTAAATCATGCTACATAATCAAGGAACATAATTTTTTTCTCAAGTCAATTGTAAGTAGGAGCATCTCACCAACTTAACTTAGTTTCCTAATATTGAATGGAAAAGCAAACTCGTATTAGAAGATGATAGAGAGGGAGGGGGAAAAAAGAGCACAAATTATAGAATTGCCCTTTCCATAGTATATAACTAGTAAGACTATCAATTTATGAGGCCCCAGTGCAGGAGGTAACGGGTGGAACCTCTACTGACTTTTCACCATTTTGAAGATGCATGCAAACACATGACAATGATAACATTAACATACCTGATGCGATTTTCGTCTAATACCATAATTCATGGCCTCCATTATTTCATCAAAGCTAGCACCAGAGATGTTATCTTGTCTAGCTCTCTTGCCTGGTTCTTCACTATTCCAAAAAAAACATTAAAGAGCAAGAACTAAAATCACTCATTTATAGAAAGCACATAGCATCTAACAACCATAGAATGAACATCACACATTGAACTCCACAGTTTTTTGAGTTAATATGCATTTTAACGCAACAACTCAGTTAAAAAAAAGAAGTCTACCTTTATTATCTGTGGTTTCCGCAATAGAGAGAAAATAATGAAAACAAAATAATAGAAACAAAACATAAAAGAAGAACAAGTTTGTAGAAAAAGGAAGGTTACTAACACATTAGTATCAGAAAGTGCTTTACGCTTTTTATCTGCAAGAGCTTGATACTCAAGGTGATTGAATTGTTGACAAAGTTGGACACCTGAAACATCCACTTCATCTGATTTTAAGGGATGTTTTCCCTCATCTTCTTCGCCTTCATTGTCGTTTTCTTCTTCATCACCGTCATCATCTTCCTTATCATCATTATCTTCTTCATCATCATCATTATCCATATCAAATGCATGTTCCAAGACTTTATCTAACTCATCAAAATCGGCACTCTTGTTATTCATTAGAATCTGAAAAATGCACCCGAAATTATATCAAGTCATCAACCATCAATTAGTTTCTACTTATAAAGCTAAACGAATACCTTTGCAACAACAAAATTTTGCGTATTCCTACCTATACCCATTAAATCACTAAAAAGGACCAAGTATGGGAATCAAAAGAGACCGAGACTAATCTTACCCAATGTCTGCTTCTTAAGCTAAGAAATGTTTGGTTTGATGATTGATAGGCACAACACCGTTTTTGGCAATCGAGACTGTTTTAGAGGATTGTGTGTTCCTACGTATACCCATTAATAAACTAAGACTATTTATATGGTCGAATGAACGATCTAGATGTGATGTACAAAGCTTAAAGGCCACGATTGAAAATAACTTGAAAAACAAGGAGATATTGATAGTCCATAATGAACGTACTTGATGAACCCACGTCAAGTTCAATCGTTAATCAAAGTTTGGATAAAAATAATGTTAAGAATTTCGTACCATACCGACAAATAACGGTACAAAACTGAAAGAGGTCAGTGGAACAAAATTTAACGTCAAACTTTCACAGGAGGTGAGGACCCGGACCATTCGGCATTCAGATACAGTAGCCCCACCACCCTCAGACTTGTTCCTTTTGCTATAAATCTGAATTTTATACCCAGAATCAACGCTCTTCTTTGAAACTGAACTTGACCTAATTGGATAAAGGCTGAGACACACTATACTTGCATTTGAGCTTGCTGGGGAAAAAAAACGCAAGAGAAGGTGAGCTGAAGAAAGTCGATGGAAGGCAAGAGAGAGAACAAAAGCGAAAGCCAAAACAAAATCAAGAAGAATATAGTGACTCGAATGAGAAACCAAGAAATTAAATAATGGGAGAGTATCAACCTCATGTTCCGTAGTCGTCATAAGTTGTTAAACCTACTTAGGAATCGAAACAAAACGGATTTGGCAGCAATAGACACAGAGAACAGAGACTAGTTTTGTCGGGTCGTCAAGAAACGGTACATAGTACGTGATTTTGTCATGGAGGATAATCGATGCATGTGACGACGGCGGTGAGCCAAAAGGATTCAATGGTGCGAAATTGATGAGGAGAAAGAACACGGGGAAGGGAAAAAAAAGTCGTTCTAAATGAGATTTTTATTTATTTGATACTTGATTTTTATAATCCGTATAGATTTTTATATCAATAATAATAACAATAATAAATAAATAAATTTACTATAAATAAATTGAAACTTTAAATATTTGATTCATTATAGTTTATAATTTGATCCTATATTATAAAATTAGATAGCCTTCTAAATTTAAATTATAATTTACTTAATAATATAAAATAACTTAATCTAAAATTATTTTTAATGAGTACTAATTCAAAATTATTTTAAATAAGTACTAAACATTCCCAAATTTCTATTACTAGTTTAAACATACCATAAATAGAGTAGTAGTTGTTCAAAATTATATCAAGTAATGTTGAATGTCAAACTTGTTAACCCAAAAGTAAAAGATTATTATACAATATATGTTACCAATATATTGATGTCAACATAAAGCAATCAAATATAATTGATGTTACCGATAATTAGATTAATAAAGTCTATAACCAAAAGCTCAAGTAATTTCTTTTCTTTTTTCATTTTTGAAATTATATCGACTAAACATATATAAATTAACTAACTTATTTACACCCCTAAGTTGAGTCACAAATTAAATAATTTAGATTTTAACAAATAATTTGAATAATCAATATGACATCTTAAGTTCAATTTTACTACTAACTTTTATCTAATAATGAATAATATTTCTGTCAATAATTAATCCAAAAATTCATAAGTTATGATCGTCTTTAAAAAGATAACACTCGTAAGTCATAAATTCAACTACCGTTAAGTTTCAAACCTATTGTTGATAAAACCACTCTCATAACCTTCAAATTCTAGCTAAATAAAAAAAAGTATAATTCTAATTATCCAACAACAAATATCCATTGCTACAAGAAATTGTATTTTTAATGAAAAAAAGTTGTCACTAAAAGCTCCAATTTTTAAAATCGTCACATCCCGTCATAAATACCTCTATCATTAATACAATAATGACTATTTTAGAAAAATGATCACAATTATGCAACACTTTTGTGACAATAGTACTGACACTAAAATTATGAAATGTGTAACAAAAATATATGGTTGTAATAACTTTACATATTTTGACAAAAATACTAACACTAAAAACTATGGAATCTGTGACAAAATATACGGTCACAATAACTTTACATTTTTATAACAAGTTTATCTATACAAATAATGTAAAACAGTGACAAATAAAATCGTAACAGTACTTCATTTTATTGTCACAACATTATCACCACTAAAATAATTAAAAATAGTAAGCAAATATTTGTCACTCATGTTTTTTTTATTAGCGTCTATTACTTATTGTCACTAATACTTTAAGGAAAAAGTGTCAATATCATTTTGTCACAAAAAAGAAACTTTGTTCTTACAAAAATATTGCAACTAATGTGTTTATTATTGTCACAAATAAAACTATCAATTCAAGAATTCCATTACTGGTCAAAGAAATTTACATAAGTGACCATATTGTCTAACAATTTCGTCACAAGTATGAAAGTTATATTTTACAATAATGTTGTCACTAAATAAAAATTATATGTTACAATAAATTTATCACTAATGTGTTTGTGTTTGTCGCAAATAATATTATTAAATTAAACAATTTAATTGTTTAATTGATAAAAAATTTTGCTTGGGTGGCCATAGAATAGAAGTTTTCACAAATGAGACAGATTTTTAGGACTTTAAGTCCGGAATTCATAAACAAATCACAACAGTTCAATAATTGGAAGCTTAACAAATCAAATCAAATCAATCCTAGGAAATTCATTTAGGTTGACTCACAGTACGCTCCAAGAAGCTATTGCCTGGATGGTCCGACAATGTCCGACTGGCGTCCGATATGCTCCTCTGTACCATACACGACACATTAACAATATATCACATTTTGCACAAATGTATAAGTATTCCTTTATGCACATGTACTTATATAAAATATGCATAATGCATGTTTAATGACACTTCCGGGTATTTGATTGTAATTCACATCATCTAACGGATCAGATATCATAGCCCTCATTAATATCATTTGTACTTATATTTTGGACCAAAATAAAACAACTTGAAATCAATTTCATAACCTAATTGACCACTTCAGATTTTCTACCCACATAATTTTGGGTCAACTTGCATAATTAATATCATCAGGAAAGTGAAGGAATTTGATAACACTTCCTTCTAACAAATTATTCTCCTATGTCTTAAGTCTTTATTGATACCAAGATCACTCAATTTGGTTCATTATTCAATGAGTTAAGCACAAAATATCACAGACTGTGCACATTTGAAATTTTGGCTAATGTATGGTCATGCATTCAAGTTGTACACCTCATATCACTCAATTCTAGTATCCAAAAATTACAAACTTTATACCAATTAAAAGCTAAAAGGATAAATTACAACTTTGACGAAGACACTTCAGTCTAATTGGGCCCATATCAATACAGTTTATTAAATAACAATAGGACCTGATTTCTATCCCTGGTAGTGTTACTGCCTAAGCCAAGACATACTTTCAAGCTTAATTTCAAGACCCTTAAGGACAGAATTCAAATTCCATTTCTTCTTAACATTTGTAGCCAAATGTCTCTAGTTTAATTTAAATTAAGAATCATTTAATTTGTAAATCTACAGATCAAAATATAGCCAAAATACCGAAGTATGTTCAGTAAAAATATTCCAGTTATCAAATTCTAGCACACCTCAGCATTTTCATCCTAACACTCCCTTTCGGGATAACTTTGCATGATCATTATGACCAGGAAAATGTTGTATTTCAATAACACTTTCTTCTAGACAATTGTGATACTGTGTTTCCAGTTTCTAATAACACCAAAATTGTACAATTTGATTCAATATACTGAAAGTGATACCTAAAACAGTTAGACTATTTTTTTGAAACTGTAACAGAACTCATAACTCTACTTCCAGCCAGATTTTGAAATGCTTAGAGATAGAATTAACATTTGACTTCTTCAGGAAAGTTGTAGACATATATCTCTACTTTAATCTGAATTAAGAATCAACTCATTTAGAAATACACAGATCAAGTTACAATTAGAAAACCGAGACATGTTTAGTGAAAGTTTTCCATATCTTAGTATTCTAGCACACTTCCACATTAACATCTTATACAATCTTTCCTAATTCAATCTTCATAAATTCTCTTTCATAACATGCTATAAACACTAATCATTTACTTACTTGTTCAATTCAAATACAAGGTCAAAAGTCACTCTAAATCAGTACTCCAAACATGTAGAAGCATCACACATTCAAGGTGGAAACTTGAAAGATTTCAGCTAGGACAAGGCAACTATATTTTGATTCTCTACCTAACTTTGGGGAGGGTGAAGCACGAATTATTGGTGCAACAATCAGACATGAATATAAACAAACTTAGGGAGGTGCAAGGAAGAGTATTTTGGTGGTGTGTGAGAGGAAAGAAGAAGAGAAATGACCATAGTTGGAGTTGCACCTGCTGAAACTTACACCTAAGGTGTTAGGAGTCAACTAAAGGAATGACCAAATGTCTTTTGGCATGATCAGCACTTATCAAGCATAGGTGCTGCCAAATGTCTCCAATTAACTAAGTTACTTGTCCATTAATTAAATATGCCATTTGTCATCAACTTACCAACCTATTTGGCACGCAATGATTGATCCATTTGTCAATTAATTCTTAGTCCATTTGTCACCAATTTGACTATGCCAAATGTAACTCAATTATAGACTAAATCATCTAAATTTTTCGTGTATCAATTTATCCTACGACTTGGCATTTGTCCTGTCCAAATGTACCTTAAATTCACCACCAAGTCCAAAATAATGCTAATGGTCTCCAAATAAATTTTTAACACAAATAACTCGCAATTCACATTTTAATCACATTTATAAATTAATTATACCCGAAAAATGTCAATGAATGCATGCACAATCATATTCATGTGCAAAAAATTGTGCATGTCTATTTAACTAAAGCATGATGTGCATTTTCCTAATTTCTCAGTACTTCCTTATAAATCACAATTCTAGCTTCAACACGGGTAACGGGATGTTACATCCATAGCGTCGATGGGAAGCACAAAGTCGGCAAGCATGAGGAAGTTAGGAACATCTTCAAAGGTGTGGGTGCCGAGCACAAGCCGATTGTAATATCGTAGTTCGATTATTATACTCTGTAATGTGTTGTACATACATTTTATAGATTATGCTCTATTTATAATTTACTAGAGTAATTTAAGAGTTTAAATGCATTATTGAGGTTATAACAGAGATTACAGATAGACCAGAGATAGTTTTAGACTCATTCAAATTTTTTTTGAAAACTCTAAAAAGCAACGAAAGGAGTCTAAAAAAGCTTTAAAAGCCCCTTGGAGATTTAGGTGACATTTTTGAATGAAATCCAGACGATTTTGGTAACATTTAGCGATTTCCAAATTCAATCCAAAATTCTTCCAGGCATCCAAAAAGCTACAGCATAATTTCAAAATATGATGAAAAGCTCCAAAATTAGGATTGGAGTCCATAGGAACTAAAACAGGTCAAAACGGAGGTTGTTTGAATAGAACTCGGGTAATCCAAAATTATTAGACTAAAATGCCCTTTTTGGAAAATAATTGGACTAATGATTTTAAATCCATTTAAAAATTTTAAAAGCATCCAATCAATAAGTGTTGATAATTTGAAAATAAGATAGTTGTGGAATGTTTTAGGGATTTAATTCAGTTAGATGGTCAATTAAATGCATTAAAGGGCAATTTGGTCTTTTTGTACTAATTAAAAACAATTTGGTCTTTTTACATGACACTTGTGGATTGATGAGTCATTAGAGACGACCAATGAGATGATGAAATTTGTTTGATGAGTCATTAGTGATGACAAATAGGAAGGTGACATGTGTAATCCATTAAATGAGTATAAAAAGCGTAAGACATTTTGCTTCATTCTTTCAACATAAAAGTGAGAGTGATGAGAGAAACATAAGAGACAAAAAAAGAATGGGAAAAGAAGAGAAGCTAAGGGTAAACGTCGGCCAAGGAGAGAGGAAGAAGAGTGCAGTCATTTTTTATGGAATTTAAAGGTGATTTGGAGAAATCTTGAAGTATTCTCAAATACTTAAAAGATTAAAGGAAAAAATGGTAAGTTTGCTAGCTTAAATTTCTAACTTTTATGTGTTTTCTTAAGTAAGATGGATGTGTTTAAGATCTATGTTGTCTTGGTATTACTTTGATATTTCTTTGTATGGAATTAGTTGAATATGACAAGAGAGGAATGTGTAGTGGAATTTTGTCTTACGTTAACTAGAACCAGTCCTAAGTTTTTTAGCCATAACTTGGCCTACAGACCTCCAAATTGGGTGATTACAATTGGAGCTTAAACCTAAGATAGATTACTAAAACTCTCTAGAAGAAACTTAGACCTAATTCAGGATGAATGATATTAAAATTTGAGATTGAAAATGGAAACCTGATACTACCCCTGTGTTGAAATAACTTGTTATATTTGGTACATTTTTCATGATTTAGAAATTGAAATGGCATGATTTTTGATGATATAGAAATTAGAGACATAAGGGAACAAATGTCTAAAAGACCTCAAAACCTAATTTGAACGTTTGCTATATGAAAATTAAGGAACAAATGGAGGTATAGATTTTGGACATGGGTCATAATCATGGCTCATCATGCATGATTGTGATATGGTGAATTAAATTGAGTGAGATTGTGTTTTGAAGAAATTGGTAAGTTATAATGGATAAAAGATAGTATTTAAGTGACTTTTGAAGTTAGATTAGGAAGCAGTGACCAATAGGTTAGCTTACAAAAGTAATCAGAAATATAATTAACATGCATGTTACACGATTAGATACAAATCTTGAATTAGGTTAAACCAAATATATAGTTTTAATGCCTTTTTTCCTAATTTGGAAATAAATGCCCAAACGAAATGCGCTTTGTGTAGGTAAAGGAGAGGCACCGAATGCATGAGTGTGCTCAGAGACAAGTTCGCAAAACTATGAGTGTATTTTAATTGTTTTATATGACTAAATTCTTTGCAAAAGAATTGATAACATATGGGTGTTCTTTAAATTGATTTTATGCGAATGGTATCTATTTATGGAGACTAGCAAGTTGTAAGTGTACTTTAAATTGAGTTTATGCAAATGGTTTTCATTTGATTATGAAATGAATATTTATACTGAGTTTTATGCAAATGATATTTTACAAGTGAATATTGCTAGCATAATTGTATCCTTTGGCAATATATGAGTTTTAATTTGAAAGTTGAATTTTATATGATTGGGAGTTACGTTGAAATAATTTAATTATGAATCCTCCCATACTTGATTTAGAAAATAAGATGATTCGTAAATGTAAGAGTTACTTTTGCCTATGGTATACCACTAAGCTTTATATATGTTATTATACCAGCATATTTATGGCTGTTAACTTATTATGGGTAAGCGTTGTAGAATCAGCTCTGTAAATAGTTGTTAACAAGTCACGGGTAAGCGATGTAGAACCAACTCTGTGACTTATTACGAGTAAGTGATGTAGAACTAGCTCTGTAACTACCAGTCCATAGTGGTTAACCTATTACGGGCAAGCGATACAAAACCAGCTTTATAATTAGTGGTTAACCAATCACAATTAAGCAATACAGAATCAACTCCGTGACCTTATGCCTAAAGGTACCATAGTGTAAAGAAGTTTGTGGTGGGTTATATCGTATAAGAAGTTCATGACAATAAATAATAACGCTGCCACTATTTATTTTTAAAAGTAATTTGAGAGGCACCGTATTGTACTAATTCTAGTGGTTGACTTATTTGCAGTATAAAAGTTTTCAAAAAACTTATTGTCACCACTGTTTATTGATTAAGAAAAATGGAAAATGGAAAATCTTATAATATAAGTTTAATTTCAAAAGGGCATTTTGAAATAGTAATTTCAGAAAAATGAAGTTATGTTTTACGACATGTTATTGGATTAACATATTTTATGATGCACGAGTGAATTATTATGACAATTATTTTACCATAAGCTTTATAATTGTATGAGAATATTTCAGTTATGTTGTTATAAAAAGTAACTTTTGGTAAACTGATTACACTTATTGAGCTATTTTAACTCGCCCTTATTTTTATGTTTTTAAACAAACCACCCCAGATATGCATATAGGTGCTGCAGTAATCGAGACTCCGCCATAGGATTAGTTATATCGTCGGGTGTTATTATGTTTGTATTATCTTGCTTACGTATGTGTTTGCTTGAAATTGACTTAGTTGTTTGTATATATGTTATAAAGTATTTTTCGAAAGCGTTTAAAAATGTGATCTTGTAAACATCTTTGGGATTGTAAATCTCTTTTTCTTAATAAACTACAAGGGCTTTGATCTCGATGATGTTTTTAAAATGTTAAGAATTGTATGTTTGTGATTGCTTATGATATGGACCTGAGGTCACATTTCAAAAGTTGAGATGGTATACGAAATATTAGAAGTGTTTTAAAATATGTTATGTAGGTTTTTGAAAATTTTGGGAACGTTGTGTTACCAAAATTTTTAGTAAAATGATAAAAAAATTCCCCACTATTTTCTGCACTTTTAATTATTAAAATATAAAAGCTTTTAAATAGTTGAACGGCTTGGCTTTACGGAAACCCTTTGATCGAGTCAGATATCGATTAAAGGGCTACCATGGGGTTGCTAGGAGGGCTCCACTTGGGTTTCAGAAGGGGAACTTCAGGCTGGGTTCTTTCACAGTTAGACGGCGAAAGAGGAAGGGTCGTCGAAGCAGGGCATGGGAGTGGAGATTGGAACCCAATGGACCGTAAGAGATGGCCATTCTAGCGGGTAAGATGACGAGGTCGTAAAGGAACGATGTGTTCTTCTTCCACACACTAAACTGGTCTTCAAGTTGCTTTGAACCCACTTCCTGTTCCTTAGTTGACGCCATTTCCCAAACATCATATCTTTGTGGATTTTCTGCTTCGTAGTGAACATCCTTACAGAGTTGTTATTTTTAAAAAAAAGTTAAACAAAGCAACTAGTGAATGTGAGCAACATAATGATAGAGGAGCAACCCGCAACTGTCCCTTACATGGCCATCATGTGAAGGTTGTGGTCAGTTACTTTCTTAAACTAATTTGGTATTTGGACTTTCTTAAACTAACTCGGTATTTGGACTTAATCTTTGCAACTTTTCTTCCCTTCTCCTAATAATATGCAGAACATCATGGACAGCAACTTACATCCTCAACATGTAGCAGCTTTATAGGATTAATGGCTTGAAATAAAATTCAGGATAAACTTTTATCCACAAATTCAGGATAAACTTTTGTATTTAAAGGCTATCAGAGGATGACTATTTTAGGATTGGTATTATCAGACTTACTTTCTCTTGTCTTCTTCCCTTCTTCTGCAGTTGTTCTTAAATTCTTGTTATCAGTGGTATCATAGACAAGTTGGCCCTGATGGGAACTCGACAGCAGTCTAACACTGAGTTTCGTAATGAGGTACAAGAAGCACTTGGTCGCCATGAATCCATGTTTGACCAAATTCACTCCAACGTGCAAACCTTGCTTTTTAAAGTTCAAAATGTTGAACTATCTTAACAGAATTCTCGCCACATTCATAATGAAAATGAGAACCCTTTGGGCAGAGGTCTCCTAAAAATACCTCTCACCAGGGAAACACTTCTTATGTTAACCACCAACAGAACTCAAGCTTCATTTTCCGAAGTTTGATGGTACGGATGCACCAGGTTAGGTGTACAAGGCAGAGCAGTATTTCAAATTCAAAGGTATTGCAACTGATTAACAGGTCGACCTCGCCTCTTTTCATCTTGAGGTCACCGCCCACAGTGGCACAGGTGGTATGATAAATTCCAAGGACTAGTGACATGGGAGGAATTCACTAAGGCTCTTCTCATCAGGTTTGGTCCTACTAATTATGAAGATCCTTCAAAAGCAATCACTCACCTTAGACAAACCCCTACAGTTTCTACTTATCAGGAAGAATTCGAGAAACTTTCTTATCATATTGATAACTTGCCTCAACCATTTTTGGTAGGATGTTTTTTTGCAGGGCTTAAAGATGATATCAGATTAGATGTCAAAATCAAATTACCTCGACATTTGACAGATGCCATTAGAGTAGCAAGATTGGTTGAAGAGAAGTTGAATTTACAAAAGAAAAATATCAGTAGCAGCCATACCCTTTGGACCAACAAGAGCAACGTGCAACCCAGCATTTTGAGACCTCCACCTACTGCCAGAACCGCCAACAATCAGCCCTCTTTTTACATAATTTCCAGTCAAGAGGTAAAGGAGAGAAGAGACAAAGGATTGTGTTATTATTGTGATGAGTGGTACAGCCTAGACCATCGCTGCCAGAGGCCTCAACTCTTCACCATTGAAGGCAGTTTAGAGCACGAAGTTGAGGAGACCTGCAACATCCCACAACCACAAGGTAAATACCCAAATACCCGAAGGACATTCAAGTACACACGCTATGAAAATGGTATGTTGGAGCAATAACAAATCTAACTTACACATGGCGTCATCTAACATACTCGAAAGTCACTAAATTTTTAAACCATTCACTTCATTCATTCATAAAGCTTACGTTGTTTCCATCAAACAAATATTTACAAAACCTTATATAAGTTCTAGAAAAACTACATAAATAACAAAAACTATATCACTTTTGGTGTTAGCTGACAGACCTCTGAGCCATTTCTCTATCCAAAAGATTCCTTAAGTCCTGACTAAAGAATTAGGTCTCCTGTCT
This sequence comes from Erythroxylum flavicans, assembly GCA_027576715.1. NCBI lineage: Eukaryota > Viridiplantae > Streptophyta > Magnoliopsida > Malpighiales > Erythroxylaceae > Erythroxylum > Erythroxylum flavicans. Next base: position 24,763,507 of record JANZXP010000003.1, read on the forward strand.
CGTACCTGAAAAGCCACATTGTAATTTTTGATGAGTTTTGCAAACTCAATGAGTGAACCATCATTGATGAATTCACCGGATTGCACACACATACCACAT
>JANZXP010000003.1:24763705-24780520 GCA_027576715.1 Erythroxylum flavicans
CTATAAATTTGCTTAAATCTATGGATTTATATACAAATGATTCTTTAATGATGCCTATTGTACATAGTACTACACCTCGTTCATACAAATATTTCATGAAAGTATAATGAAGCATCTAAAAATTGTAAAATATTTTCAAAGTTTTAAACATAATGCTGAAAAAGACATGGTAGATAATTTAAAATTTGAAAAGAAAATGTTATTTAGATATAAAAGTAAGCATACCTAAAATTTCAATATTAATAAGACCAAAATGTAATAATCATTATACTAGTTACAATGATTATCTATATGTTCATATAACATTATTCTAATTACCGGATATAATTTTATTTATTACAATATAATTAAAAAGTAATTGTAATATAATAAAAATGGAATAAAATATTACATATTAATATCATATTCTTAAAAATCAAATTTAATATTCTTGACAATGATTGTAAGTTTAAAAATAAATTTAGTTAACAACAATGTCATATCTTCCAATTTATAAAACTAAAAACACAAAATTAATTTATATTACATTAATTTATAATTTTTATTAGTCTCTTTTAAAATATATGATATGACAAATTTATGTGGTGTCACAAAACTCTATTTATTATATATAAATTCTATACTATCTTATAGAAATGATATATTACAAAAAATTTGGTAAATATAAAAATCTATATATATATATGAAAAGGAATGGCGATAATTTTCTGAAATCATCAACAAAATGTTGCAACATTTGGTGATGTTTTCTCAAATCATCACCAAATCGTCTCCAAATGTTATGAACAACAAACGACATTGTTTGTTTGCTTATATTTGTTCACTTAAAATGAAACGAAAACGTCATCGTTTAATTCATTTAAAAAGAAACAATGTTGTTTTTGTTTCTTTTTAAACAAAAAAACATAAAGCCCCTTCCCATTTCGTTTTCTTCATTTGTTAGCTTATGTCATTTTCTTCTTCCATCACTAACATCTTCTTCATTTGTTCGTCCACCTTCTTCTGCCATTGTCTACATCCTTCGTCTCCACTTAATCATCCATTAAGGTTAGTCGTCCATGGTTCACTCTAGGCTCTTTTTCATGCTTTCATTGTTGTTGTTAAATGCTTATATGGTTGTCGGTTTTGTTGATGTGCTTTGAGTTTTCTTCATTTATTTCGACTGTTAATGGTTCATTGTTTGTTTGAATGTGTTAATGTTGGTGAATAATGGAAAAAGACCGCGGTTTTGTTATTAGTTAGGGATGAAATTGTGAAGCCTATGAAGTGTTCGATGAAAGTTCTCTTAGGGATATTTTAGATAAAGAGTTAATGTTATTTATAACATTCAATCTTAACAATTATTCTCTCATTTTTTTATTAATCAAAATTATCTTGATTTTATTTCACTAGTTATTTAGTAAATATAGTTGCTATTTGATCTTCAATTTTGTTTCAATATTATTCTATATTATTAGAAACTTTTTATATTCATTTAACTATTTTATTTCTTTTATTAAAGATAATTAGCATATTTTAAATTTAGTTTAAGTACTTCCATAGATCTTAGATTTTATCAAAGGTAATTGGGAATAATGGTCAATTGAGTTAGGAATTCCACAACTAAATATACTTTATTTCAAATTAAAAAATTTGTGTGAAATTCAAATTTGATACATTGGGTATTTTTTATCCTGTCATAATTGTTCTTTTAGCTTGCTGATAATCAACCTAGAAGAACATTTTATTTTAATTTCTTTGATACACCTTTTGGTTTAAGATTCTTTAGCCTTTTGGTTTAAGGTTCTTTATTTCTTCTAATGGCTTAATACATTCGAACTAGGTCCAATTTCATAATCAGTTCACTAACTTTCAAGTAAAAGTAGGTCATATCCCTATGCTTATTACAAGATTTAAAAAACTGTTAGTCTTGAAACAAAAGTGTGTTGGAACAATGTGGGACAAAACTATATATGTTAGGTAACTAATTACTAAATATAGTAATAGAAAAAAGAGGGAAAAAGTGGTAGTTTATTATACTAAGATGACCAAACATAAAAGAAGAAATAGACACAAAACATTTACCCAACCTCTTCATCCATGTCATGAAATCTCTTCTGCATTTGCAATCTAATGACTTATCCTACAATGATTTCAAGGTAAAAGACAAAAATATAGAGGGGAACATTATGAAGAAGGCTATTCACGTAACACCCATATACCCCCTAGGAGAATATGAAGATGCCACACATAACAACACCTAACCATATCATATTAACAATTCTAAGCATTCTCATAAACTTAAACATCATACATTACATGTAATGACAAATCACAAAACATATTACATGCCTTCAAATCCAAATTTCCTCTTGTTTATAAATATTACAAACCATACCAAAAAAAACTCAAACTTTCCCATCCTATCGAGTACAAGTCAGTAACAACAACAAATTGAACATTATTCACAACAAAATATAGTCTTCATTGGCCACTGTGGTTGAATTTGTCCCAGTCTTTATACCCTTCTATCTGAACCTATATAGGGCAAATCCAACTTGCCAAGCATATAGCTTAGTGAGGAATAAGTAAGCATAATACATAATGGTAACTATCTCTAACAGTCATATGATATTGACATATACAAATAATATCATATATAAAAGCACAATCTAAACAATATGTATCTCATAACAGAAAATGCCAAATAAAAACAAGATATATTTGCTTCAGAGCAAAACTTACAGAATAGAATACCAAAATTTTAGAACCGAATTTTAAAGTGCTAAAACATAACTTATCAAGAGTCACAAGTCATCTGGTCCTCTTGGCTCCAAAGTCGTCGGCTAGATGTTTTCAATTTTTATCTCTTGTTGATTGGATTCATGTTAACTTTTTCAACTCTTCTTTTATTGCTGATACTAATATGCCCTGGGCTGTCCGTTTTTATTATACCTGTTGGTATATATGGCATTGGCATAATTTTGTTGTTTCTGAACCAGACATTGTCTAGCCCCCCAATGCTACTAATATCATTTATGCAAGTGTGCAGAATTTTCACAGATATAGCACGATATAAAAGGCCTTAGTATTGAAATAGGATATGCTAATTGCTTGGAGTTCACCACCTATGGGTTGCATCAAAATTAATATGGATGTATCAACACTCACAAATCTGGGAGACACAGCGATTAGAGGCCTTGTAAAGAAGCTAAAGGAAGTTGGCTATTCGAGTTTGTAAGGAGACTCGATTGGGGGATCATTATAAGAGCTGGATTTTTCGAAATTTATTATGGACTGGTTTTGGCTTAGGATCGAGGCTTCCAAAATGTGTTTATTAAATCAGATTCTCTTTTGGCTATTAATAAAGTGAATGACGACCTTTAGCCTACAGATCAATTCTAGCAAATTATTCGTGCTTGTAAGAAACTACTTGGCCGACCTTGGCAATGTTGTGTTGTGCATACTTATCGCGAAGCAAATATTTGCACTGATTATTTAGCTACTTGGGCCTATGGAGGTATTTTTGATTTACTCACCTTAATAATCCCCCTGGACAGCTCCATCATTTTCTTTAGGAGGATCTTATGGGTATTGCTCTGCCTAGGGTCATCCTTGTTTGCACCAAGCAATCTATGATTGCTCCCTTATACCAAAAAAATACAAAACAAATTAGCTTGCTAATCCTTTCTACAGAAATGGGTAACGAGATCAGAACAGAAGATACCATATTTGGTATCTAAAATAGAAGAGACTTAAGTCTCTAAAACAGAAGACACAAAAGTGTCTAAAATCAGAAGACACCTTAGAGACTATTTGGTTGAGCTTTTGGTAGGTGGAAAAGCACTTTTTTTCCACCGCAAAAGCTATTTTAAGGAAAAAATGAGTATTTGGCTGTAAACTTTAAAAGCACTTTTGAAGTAGAAATAGCTTTTTTAAAAGCTAAAATACAACTTTTTCAAAAGCTTAAATTTGGAGCTTTTAAAAAAAGTCCCTTATTTTAGCTTTTTCGGGTAGACACTTTTACATCACTTATGTATATATCGATTTCTTTGGTTTTGTTTTGTTTACAAAATTTCTTCTTCTCTCTAACACACAGCAAGAACAAAACACCCACGCCTATTTCAGAAGTAGTACCAGACATATCACTACATGCAATGGCTGGAACAAATCACCCTCAGACCTTGCGATTGTAAAGAAGAATAAAGGGACAAGAAGTAGCAAATCTCATTGATAGTGATAGTACCCATAACTTTGTGGATCAAAATTTGGTGGATTCATGTGGCTTAATCGTGATACAAGATCAACCCCTTCAAATTACCATTGCCAACAAAGAAAAAATGACTTGCCATGGAAGATGTCTCAGTCTCTCCTTGATTATTCAAAGATATCACACCATAGCAGATTTTTATGTTCTTCTAGTTACGTCGTACCCAATTGTTTTAGGAGTTCAATGGTTGGCGACTCTTGGACCTAAAAAGACCGACTATACCACCCTCACCATGACAATTAAAAAAAGGGACCAACCTTACACTTTTTATGGCATCAGAAGGGAAGAAATAGAGCCACTGCAAAAGAAGGAGCTCCATATGATACATGGCCCTACATTTCTTTTGCAGGTTGAAGCTGCAGAAGCTGCCCCTATAACCGTATCTCATCCTGAGATTCAATAGCTTCTCATAAAATACAGCCGCATATTTGCACAACCCATAACTCTTCCGCCACACCGCGCACAGGATCATCATCTTCCACTTCAACTTGATAGCAAACTAATCTCAGTAAGACAATATCGTTATCCTTTTTATCAAAAAAATGAGATTGAAAAAATGGTCTAAGAATTGCTTTCATTAGGATTAATCCGTCCTAGTAGGAGTCCCTTCTCATCTCCCTTTTGGTTAGTAAAAAAATCTGATGAAAGTTGGAGATTTTGTATTGATTACAAGACCTTGAACGATATTATGGTGAAGGAAAAATTTCCGATTCCTGTCATTAATAAACTTTTGGAGGAATTGGATGGCACTGAAGTTTATTCTAAGTTAGATTTGCGATCAGGTTACCATCAAATCCGTGTCAAAGAAGAAGATATACATGACCTTTAGAACGCATGGACACTACAAATTCGTAGTAATGCCCTTCGGACTCACAAATGCCCCCACCACTTTCCAAGCTTTGATGAATGAGATTTTTTGACCATATTTAAGAAAGTTTATTCTTGTATTTTTTGTTGACATTCTTGTGTATAGCAGGAATTGGCAAGAGCATGTAAGGCACCTAGAAATTGTTCTACAGACTCTCAATACTCACCAATTATTTGCCAAGTTGACGAAATGCCAATTCGGACTCATTGAGGTGGAATATTTGGGCCATTTGATTTCAAGACAAGGAGTAGCGGTTGATACCAAGAAAATAGCAGCAGTCAAGGATTGGCCACAACCCACCAATCAAAAAAACATGCGGGGCTTTCTCAGACTTGTCGACTATTACAGAAAATTCATCCAAAATTTTGGAAGTATAGCTGCCTCTCTCACTCGTTTACTAACTAAAAATGGGTTCTCTTGGAATACAGAAGCAGCAAAGGCGTTTGAAAATCTCAAGGAAGCATTGTCATCCCCTCCTATATTAGCGCTACCGAACTTCACCCAAGAATTTGTCATCGAAAGTGACGTATGTGGACAGGGATAGGAGCCATCTTGTCACAAAATCAGAGAGCAATAGCCTACTACAGTGAATCATTGAAGGGAGCAGCATTGAATTTCTCCATATATGAGAAGGAGATGTTGGCGATAGTGAAGGCAATTCAAAAATGGCGACCTTACCTTCTTGGCCAGCCCTTCACTGTCAGAACGGATTAAAGAAGTCTCATGTTCCTTTTAAAGCAACGAATCACAACTCCTGCTCAAGCGAGGTGGTTATCGAAACTCATGAGGTACGATTATAAAATAAAATATCAGAGGGGTCGTGAAAATCAAGGTTCTGATGCCTTATCATGTTTGGGAGAATTCCAGATGACTGAAATATCCTTTACTATAACTGATTGGTGGAAGAAGTTACAAACAAAGTAAAATAGGATTCTTTTTATGGAAATATTCTCCAACAGCATCTTACTAAACGTGATTTCCAGGTAAAGGATGGTGTTTATTTTTTGAAAAGAAAAATCCTCTTGAGTCCTCATAGCTCTCTAATTCCTACGATTCTGAAAGACTGTCATTCTTCACCAATAGGAGGGTACTTTGATTATGACAAGATTGTATAAAAAATCCACCAAAATTTTTAGTGGCTTGCACTTAATCGAATGGTGAAAGAGTTTATTAAGACTTATGTCATTTGTCAACAAAATAAATATGAGACTTTGAAGCCTGCAGGACTCATGCAACCTCTACCAATTCCAGAAACAGTTTGGACAGATGTATCGATGGATTTCATAGTAGGACTGCCTCCTTCCTATGGTTACATGGTCATACTGGTGGTTGTTGATTGCCTCTCCAAGTGTTGCCATCTCATTCTTCTACGTCATCCTTATATGGCCACAACAGTTGCCACAGAATTCATTAATCATGTAGTCAAACTCCATGGGATTCCACTGTCCATCATCAGTGATCGTGACAAGGTTTTTGTAAGTTTGTTTTGGTCTCAGTGATTTAAATTGTAGGGGACAGAACTCAAGTTGAGCTTCAGTTATCATCCACAAACTGATAGGCAGACAGAAGTTCTTAACATAATTTTGGAGCAATATTTGCAATGCTTCATAGGAGAACAACCTCAAAAATAGAGTGAATGGCTGCCTTGGGCTGAATTGAGTTATAATATGAGTAAACATTCGGCTACAAAAATCTCTCCTTTTGAAGTAGTGTATGGGAAATCACCACCTACAATAATCCAGTACATGTTAGGCACAACGCAGGTGGCTGCAGGGGATGCATATCTCAAAGATCGCACCATCATCCTTTATGATTTGAGGACAAACTTGTAGATATCACAAGAGTGAATGAAGCTCCAAGCGGATAAACACAGAAGAGAGGTGGACTTCCAAGTAGGTGATTTTGTTTACTTGAAATTGCAGCCCTACAAACAGACTTCTGTTGCCTTTGGCAACTCCCTTAAGCTCTCTCCTCAATTCTATGGGACTTTTGAAATACTGGAGAAGATAGGTTCTGTGGCTTACGGTCTTCGTTTGCCTAAAGATGCCAAAATATAAAATGTTTTTCATATCAACCCCTTGAGAAAACACCTCGGCAATAGGCCACCACCCATTTCTACTCTACCGCTTGTCACTGATGATTCCATAATTCTTCCAACCCCTGAGAAGATTTTGGAAAATTGTGTTTTCTAAAGAGGGAAGTATAGGCCAGTTATTGAAGTTCTTGTAAAGTGGATTGGTGCCTCAAAAGCATATGCAACATGGGAGCATCTTAGGTGATTTTTAAAGGCCTACCTAACTTTTGTCCTTGAGGATAAGGACTTTACGAGGCGAATGGACTGATAGAGGAGCAACCTGTAGTTGTCCCTTACATGGCCATCATGTGAAGGTCGCGGTCACTTACTTTCTTAAACTGACTTGGTCTTTGGACTTGATCTCAGCAGCTTTTCTTCCTTGTTCCTAATAATATGCAAAACATCATGGACAACAACTTACATCCTCAACGTGTAGCAGCTTTATAAAAGTAATGGCTTGATTTTCTATTGCATTTTATTTCTAGTTGTAGGTGGGATACCCACCAACGTTATTTACCTTTTTTTTAGCTATGGGAGTTCAACAAATTCAGGATAAACTTTTGTATTTAAAGGTTGCTAGAGGATGAATATTTTGGGATTGGTATTATCAGACCTACTTTCTCCTGTCTTCTTCCCTTCTTCTGCAGTTTTTCTTAAATTCTTATTATCAGTGAATTGTTATAGGTTTTATGGGAGAACCAACCCCAAAAGCTAGCTTGAAGAGTTAACCCATAAGCTTATAAACCTTACATTAGTCCTTTTTATTACCGATGTGGGACAATTAGACCATAACATCCCACCACGCTTCGCACCCCAGGCACCAGCGGGCTGGTTGTGTGCTAGACCATTTCTAGCCCCGGTGAACACTACTATATCGACGTCACCACTCACGTACCCACAGGCTAGCTATGTGCTAGACCTTTTCTAGCCCCGGGTGAACACTACAATGCTGGTGTCACCACCTATGAGCATGGCACGATGACTTGAAGGAGTGATGTTAGCTCTGATACCAATTGTTATAGATTTTATGAGAGAACCAACCCCAAAAGCTAGCTTAAAGGTTGGGAGAGCCTATAAGCCTATAAACCCTACGTCGGTTTTTTTATTATCGATGTGGGACAATTAGATCGTAACATATAAACATAGAGAAATATCATAAAAAAGAAGATATCTTTTCTTCAAATTCCAGTAAAGCACAGCAGAGAAGGAGGTAAGGAAACGCATTCAAGGAAGACAAGAGAGTAGAGAAGAGAAAACGATTTCTATTGCGTCTTAAAAAGTTAGAATGGAAACCTTAGTAACATCATATGTTCACTTACTGGATACAACTACCGTTATCTTGGCCATTACCAACCTGTCTTATTCCTTAAATTATATAACTAGTCAAATAGTAATTGTTTATAATTATTATTTCAACTTTTTGTAATTAAGTTAAAAATAAAGTTAATATTTTAAATTGAACTCATGTCAAAAGGAACGTAAAATATCCACTTTACAAACAAAACTAGTCGTTCAAAAACTTAACCAGTTTGATCGATTTTTTAGTTTGATTTTAAAATTTTCAATTTGCTTTACTTTAATAAATTTTATTATAAAAAATATGGCTTTTCTCGGCCGGTGACCACAATTTTAAGAGTATATTAATGTTGGATTGTTCAGGAACTTTCCTTTAAGATTCTATGAATCACATATTTAATATACAGTTAATTTATTACATATTTAAAATAAACAACTTAAAGATAAATTCAATAGAAATTCTTTAAATTCTAATGTATTTTTCCCTTTCAAAAGGATAGCATCTCCAAAGCTTGTGATTTTACTTCTTATAAAAATTATTCCTATATTAAAAGAAAACAATTTAGTTTACTATCATACGGAAGACTTTTAAATTATGAAATGTAAATTATATTCCAATTGCAAATAGTAGTAATTATTAATATGAACGATATAATTATAATTATGATTATATTTATAATAAAGAAACCATATTAACAATATAATGCAACTTAAACTCAAACATGATATGACGAATTTAAAACCATGCCTAATTGAAAGATGATCAGGGCTTGACTTGATAGTCCAATTTGGATATAATTGAAATTTGAATTAAATCAATATTATTTTAATTATTTATTTTTATGAATGATGATGAGACAAATTCAGTATGTGAAGATAAGGAAGGCGGCGATGACAATGATTGAGCATTGGCAAGACTTTGTTTTTTAATTTTGAATAGGTTAAGAGTTTTACTTAATATTTTGGAACAAGATTTTCATTATATTTAAACATTTATTTATTTTGATGAAATTTCAAAGTTATGTTTAGCAAATATCTACTAATATGTAAAATATTACTTTTGGATTATTAATATATGTAGTTTGAATATTTTATAACAAAATATTTAAATTTATTTGCAAATAATAATATTAAAGAAAAAATCATGACAAGAAGTTTCTAGTCCCTAAAATTCATACAATAATGACCAAATTAATCATTAGAGTGGTTAATTTTAATATATTATTATAATAAGAAATAATTATCATAATTTGTTACATTTATATTGACAATAACCTTTGTTAACAAAAAGTTGATAATCAAGTAACAACAAAATTTCTTGTCACAAAAATTACGAATAGTAGTGACCATAGTAATAGTCTATTTTTGTGACGATATTAAGTAGCCACTAACTAATTGAATTTTTATTGACAAACGTTTTCATCACAAAAAGTAAAATATCGGGTGACAGTAAATTATTTCGTCACAGTAAGAGAAAAATATTAGTGATCAAACTATATTTTGTCACAAAAAATAGAAAATATCAGTGACTGACATATATTTTGCCATAATTATAATTCATTCCTACCAAAATTACATTGGTCCCAAATTGTATATGATTTTAGTAACAGAACTTAGAAATAAAAGAAATTTTGACACTATTACTGTATTAATAGTGACAATTTAGTTACTAAATTATCACAATTACCATTGTATTAGTGACAAAGAAACAAATCATCACAGTTAATACAAACAATAATGTCAATCAATTGTTTTGTCACAAAAAAACCTCATATCTGTGACGAAATGACAGTTAGTCATAAAAAAGTTGTCAATAAATTACAAATAGTAGTGACAATAGTGTAGTTTTGTTTTTGTGGCAATATTAAGTAGACACTAACTAATTGAATTTTTATTGACAAAAGTTCCCAAAAAGTAAAATATCGTGTGACGATCAACTGTTTCGTTACAGCAAGAGAAAAGTATTAGCGACTAAACTATGTTTCGTTACATCAAATAGAAAATATTAGTGACTAACATATGTTTTATCACAATTACAATTCATTCCCGCTAATATTACCTTGGCACTAAATTGCATATGCTTTTAGTGACATAACTTAGTGATAAAATAAATTTTGACACTATTAATATATTAATAGTGACAATTTAATTGTGAAAGATACTAAATTGTCACAATTACCATTAAAGTAGTGACAAAAAATAAATCATCACAATTAATCCAAACAATAGTGTCAATAAATTGTTTTGTCACAAAAAACTTCATATGATATTTAGTCACAAAAAATTTGTCACTAAATGTTTAAACTCTTGTAGTGCATCTAAAAGTGGCTTTCGACTGACACTCTCTTCTGCATCCCTTATCCCCTATTTTAGTTGATTGGTGCCTCGATATGAACTCTTGTTATAAATTTTAATTGTTAAATAGTTATGAATATTTATTATCCTTTCTATTTGACATTTTGATGTAATTATTATTTATTATATGATAAAATTTTAATATTTTAAATGCTTTGTATTGCTTTTAATTTTATATTTGTATGATGATTAAATGATCATTTTATATTAATTATAGTTATTATGTATATATGAAATATGTGAAAAATAATATTAATAAAAATAAATAAATTGTTATTATTATAATTTTAGAGACATAATTGATGGAAAATTATAAATTATATAGTATAATATATTATTTTACAATTTCAAAAAAATTCAAGGATTACTTTATAAATTTAAAAAATTATCTGAAACAGTACCTGGTATTAGTACAGTTCCATACCAAAACTAAATCTGGTATCGGTACCAGTACAGTATGTAAACCGTTATCAATTTTGATAAATTTATTTTACCAATTACATAAATTTTGGAAGTTTACATCTAATCTTATCTTTCTGTTAAGTGGCCCAAGTGATTTAATTGATAGGAGATGGCAATAAGATAAGGATGATAGCTAAAAGAGTTACAGAGAAAATAGGGACATTGTCTCCATTTAAATAACTACCTTGATTTAAATCGTCGCCTTTTTTTTAATCTTGCTGTTTTTTAAAATGGGTCCGGATCTCCTGCGGGAATCATTTGGAAGGTCTGACAATGTATGTATTTTGGACCTTTTTAGGCAATTATAAATCTTAGGAGTCAATTCTAATTGGCCAATAAAAATATATTTCAATACTATTTGTTTTTAATTTTCCTTAGTTTCGCCAATCTACTAACTGGAATCAAAGAATTAGTAGATCTGAGTGCTATTTGAACTATTGATTTACGTAATTGGAAGTAACCAATTAGGTATATGTATATATATATATATATGTGTGTGTGTGTGTGTGTGTGTGTTTGTGTGTGTGTGTGTGTATAAAGTCCTTAGCCTATATGTACAATGCATGTTTTCCATCAAGATGTACTATACGGAAACACAGTAGGCTAAACTAGAATTTTGAGTGACAGGGAGATTTTATTAAATTTAAGGCTTCAAGAGATTCTTCATAGTTGTAGTTCTTCTCAAACATTACTTGGACAACATGGTTGGAGGTATTATTATTTTATATGAATCATGTTGGAATATTGCACTACTTGGAAAGTTTACATTGAGTTATGGGCCTACCACACTTTTACTGCGCATGTTGTTCAGTGCGATGTTATATGTTGGTTTTAATGACTACAAAAGATAATAATGGCCTTATACATGTCATTCAATTAGTATTACAAAATAGATGTTTTGTTGTGAGTATTTGATTTCGCGTGAACGAGGATATATGCATGTGTTTTATACAAATTAAAGTTCTTTTGATGGATGTACATATAGTTTGTATGTATACTGAGATTTTTTGCACATTAATTTCATGGTGTTGTTCAATTTTGTTCCATTTTCTTTTTTGATTTGACGTCCTTGAGAATCTATGCGTGATTAAGAATAGCCATATCATCTTAATCCTTTGAAAAATCGGACATCAAATAAAAGGTTGTTGATTGTCGTGTCACTTTGTATAGTTAAATTGCAATTGTTTGGATAAAATAATTACTTTTACCCATAAGGAGGTTTTTTATTTTATGCCTTAATTAGAAAAAGATGGTGCATTTAGATATTGTTATTTCCTAAGTCCACAGATATGGAAACTATATTTTGGAATCTATATTCACTGGTCTTGTTATTAATTTATAGTAAATTCTATGCATATTGCACCTTTAACCATAGGAAGGTTGAATTTACTACATTGAAATTTGACATTGGTTGATTTCATTTTAGTTTACATTACATAGCAACAATATATATGTATCATGTTGTGCAGTTATTCCTACTACTATTTTTAGTAACTCAATTCCAATTTTAACTAGTGAGAACTTTTCCGATTGGAAAGATGGAGTTCTTCTTACCTTAGGGTACATGGTTCCTGATTTGGTGCTCCATAAAGAAGCTCCTCCAGTTCCTACGGAGGAAAGTAAGCCAATTTCCAAAGCAGCTTATGAAAAGTGGGAGCGATCAAACTGTTTGAGTTTGGTGCTCGTTAAGAATCATATAAACAAAAACATTAGAGGCTCTATCCCTCATGCACTAAAGTTAAGGACTTCACGAGGGCCATTGAGGAGTAGTTTGTGACTTTTGACAAGGCCATGGCAAGTACCCTAATGCAGAAACTCTCAGGTATGTAATTTGACAATTTGAAAAGTGTGTGTGAGCATATTATGCAAATGAGAAACATTGTTGCACAATTGAAATCTCTGGAGGTTGAAATATCTGAATCATTTCTAATGCATTTTATTATTATTTCTCTTCCAATGGCATATGATCCTTTCAAAATTTCCTATAACACACATAAGGATAAATGGTTTGTTCATGAGCTTTTGACCATGTGTGTTTAAGAGGAAGAAAGGTCGAAGCATGAAAAGTTTGAAGGCTTAAACTTGACTAATTATGATAAAGGACATGCCAAAACTAGCACAAGTTTTGTTTTGTCTAAGCAAAAAGGAAAACAAGCTATGAAGGGACAAGGCAAATAGAACAAGTGTTTCTTTTGCAACAAGAAAGGGCATATGAAGAAAAATTGCCTAAAGTACCAGAAATGGCTTAAAAAGAAAAGTAACCTCTTCACCTTTGTGTGTTATGAATATTATTTTGTTCAAGTAACAAATAACACTTGGTGAATTGATTATGGCTCTTCAAATCACATTGTTAATAACATGTAAAGCTTTCTCAATCTAAGGACACCGAAGGGCAGTGAATAAGGCATCTATTCAAGAAATGGCATGCGTTCAGTAGTGGAGGCTATTGGGACTTATAGACTTATTTTGAAATTGGGTTTTGTTTTGGATTTGAAAAATACTTTTTATGTTCCTTTTTTCTAGAATTTTAATTTTAATTTCCACATTAATTGCTTTGGGCTATGGATTTTATTTTTATGACTCTATTTTTAGTTTATTAAAGAATAAAGTAAGTGTTGGTTATGGAAATCTTGCTGAAAATCTATATAAAATAGATTTGGATTCTACTTTTGAGAATAGCCTCTTAACTATGCATATTGAGAATGTTGGTACTAAACGAATGACTATTGATGAACATTCTTCTAAATTATGGCATAAGAGATTAGGCTACATCTCTATTGAGAGAATTAAGAGATTGGTGAATGATGGGGTTGTACACACCCTTAATTTTACTGATTATGGTACTTGTGTTTATTGCATTAAAGAAAAGTAACCTAACAGTACCAACAAAGGTCTAAAAGAAGTTCTTAGATTTTAGAAATCATACACACTAACATTTGTGGACCATTTTCCACTCCTTGTCTGAATGGTCAGAGATATTTTATCTCATTCATTGATGACTTTTCTAGATATACATATCTCTACTTATTAAATGAAAAAGGCTTAAACATTTGATGCTTTTAAGTCTAATAAAGTTAAAGTAGAGAAATAAACAAAAAGGAAAACAAAGATTGTGTGATCAGATAGGGGCAATGAATATTATGGTCAATATGTTGAACAAGGACAAATACCTGGTCCATTTGCGAAATTCCTAAAACAAGAAGGAATTGTGGCACAGTACACAATGCCAAGCACACCACAATAAAATGGTGTAGCTGAAAGGAGGAATTTAACGCCAATGGATATGGTAAGGAGTATGATTAGTAATTCTAATATACCATTATCCTTTTGGATTAAGGCGTTAAAAAACAATAGTATATATCTTACATAGGGTTCCAACTAAAGCTGTTCCTAAAACTCCTTTTTAGTTATAGAAAGAATGGAAACCAAGTTTAGCACATATACATATCTGAGGTTGTCCAGTTAAGGTTTGAGTTTACAATCCTCAAATTAAGAAATTGGATTAAAGAACCCAAAGTGGCTTCTTTATTGGCTATGCAACTAACTCAAAAGGATATAGGTTTTATTATCCTTTGTACACTCCGAAACTTGTTGAAGCTAGAAATGCCAAATTCCTTGAGGAGTTTGCTATTAATGGGAGTGAAATTTCTTATAATACACAATTTGAGGAAATGAAGGAAACTGATTCATCAGTGAAAGAAAATGAGTTGATTGTTCTTCAAAATCCTTCATACACTATAGAAGAACAACCAATTCATGTAGAGCCACCCCATGAAAGATAAACTCGTGAAGAACCTATTGTTCAAAACTTAGATGACTCTTTTGAACTCAGGAGATCTTCAAGGCTTAAAAGACTAGCAATTTCTAGCGATTATGTTGTATACTTACAAGAGTCTAATTTTGAAATTGGACTTAAGGATGATCTTAAATCATTTTCACAAGCAATGAATGGAGAAATTTCCAATTTCTGGTACAATGCCATGAAGGAAGGGTTGGAATCAATGGCTAAAAATTAAGTCTGGGATCTTGTTGGGTTATTAAAAGGTGGCCTCATTAGTTAGTTGCAAATGGGTTTTCAAAACCAATCAAGACTCCTCTGGTAATATTGAACAATATAAGGCTAGACTTGTAACTAAAGGTTTCACTCAAAAGGAGGGTATTGATTATTATGAAACTTTTTCTCCAATTTCCAAGAAAGTTTCTTTTAGAATCATTATGGCATTATTAGCACATTTTGATTTAGAGGTATATCAAATGGATGTGAAAACGGCATTTCTGAATGAGGGTCTTAAAGAAGAGGTATATATGAAACAACCTGAGGGATTAATGAGGAACATGGTTCTCAACTAGTTTGCAAGCTTAAGAAATCTATATATGGATTGAAACAGGCCTCTCGTCAATGGCATATAAAGTTCCATAACATAATTCTATCATATGGTTTTGTTGAGAATGTTGTGGATAAATGTATTTATGTCAAATTGAATGAGGGAAATTTTATTTTCTTAACCCTATATGTAGATGATTTATAGTACTTGTATGTTGTGATTTGAGTTTGTTACATGAGATAAAACAAATTCTATCTCAAAACTTTGAAATGAAGGATATGAGTGAAGCTTCTTATGCCATTGGGATAGAAATTCATAAAGATAGACCTTTAAGGACTCTGGGACTATCTTAAAAGGCCTACATTGAAAAAGTTTTAGAAATGTTTCATATGTAAGAAAGTGTTATGAAAGAATCACCTATTGTTAAAGGGGATAAATTTAATCTTTCTTAATGTCCCAAAAGCATTACAAAACAAAAAGAGATGAAAACATTACAAGAAAATAGCGAGTTAGCGACGGAAAATACTGAAGAAAATGACAAATATTCCATCGGTATTAAAAATTACCGACGGAATATACCGACAGACAAAAACGTCGTAGATTCGGCCGTAGCTAACCTTACCGACGGTAAAGAAATTTTCTGTCGGTAAATTTACCGACGGAATGAAATGACCGTCAGTAATTTCAACCGAAAGGTGGTCGACCGTCACTCTTTTTCAGTCCGTAAGTTACCGACGGGCATTATTTTCTGGCGGTAACTTTATCGACGGTAAGTTCCTAAACCGTATGTAAATTTAGCATCGGAATATTTTTAATAAGTTACCGACGGTAATGTTATTTCCGTCGATAAATAAGCTATATCATAACCGACGGAATTTTTGTCCGTCGGTATAGTATAGACATTACCGAAGGAATTTATGGATGCTTCCGTCGATAAAATATTTGATTAAATTTTTTAAAATATATATTTTCATTATATTTAAATTATAACCATCGAAAAATTTTATTAATTAAATATTTATAATATATATTTAATTTGATAGAAATAATTAAATAGGAATTTTGATTAATGATTAAAAATTAAAATATCTTCATTGATAATAAAAACGTTACATTGTAAATAATAATATCTGTAATACAAACTAAATGACCAATACTACACTACTGATCAGGAGCTGGTGGATCG
>JANZXP010000003.1:24780620-24792564 GCA_027576715.1 Erythroxylum flavicans
ACGAAACGTTGAACCTTTTGACAGTTCAATAAAATGTAACCATGGGCAGCCTCAATTTCTTCCTTTGTTAACATTCTTCCTATTGAATGTCCATATGTTCGTCCAAGATATGTGAAAATGGACAAGTTACCATCAGCATAACTAGTTCCTCCCCCATCGTCATTATGAGGAACTTTTCTTTCTCTTGTGTGAACATGCGGCTCAAAATAATGTGAACAAAATGTACTATCTTCCTTCACTAAATAAGCATTACATATTGAGCCTTCAACTCTAGCCTTGTTCTTCACATTTTTCTTCAAGTGATGCAAATACCTATATGAGCGAATAGGGGTATACCAATTTAGTTATTAAAACATGCTATAACTTTAATTATAATCATTTTTGTGTAAATTACCTCTCAAATGGATACATCCATTAATATTGAACTAGACCGGCTAGTTTAGCCTCGGGTATTATGTGAATAGGTAGATGCTCCAAACAGTCAAAGAAGCTTGGAGGAAATATCCCTTTTAACTTACACAAAATTATTGGAATTTCACTTTCTAGTTTTTCCATTTTAGCCAACTTGATTTTAGATGATGTTAATTTTTTTGAAAAAAACAAACTTAATTCTACTATTACTTCCCAAACGTTATTCGGTAGCAACTCCCGAAATGTAATTGAAATTAGCCTTTGCATAAACATATGACAATCATGACTTTTCATCCTAAATAATTTATACTTCCTTAAGTCGACACACCTTACTAAGTTTGAAACACAACCATCGAGAAACTTTAGACTTTTCATCCATTCACACAATACTTCCTTTTTTTTTTTGCCCAAAGTGTAATATGCTTTCAGAACTAGTGTGATGATCTTTATATAACTCATTCCTTCTACAAAAAAGTTTCAAATCAACTCGTGATTTTACATTGCCTTTTGTCCTCCCTTCAATGTTCATTATGGCATTGAATCAATTGTCAAAAATATTTTTTTAATATGCATCACATCAAGATTATGACGTATCAAATTAGTTTTCCAATATGGCAAATCCTAAAAGATGCTTCGTTTTCTCTAACCAAAGTTTCTACTAATGATTGTATTAATTTCATCAGCTTCAAATTTTGTCACTTTCAGTAAGCCTAATTCCTCAATCTCCTGCAATATCTCTTCACCATCTTTGTAAGGGGGAGGAGGTGGTTTTACTATTATATTCTTAATGAACTTTTGTTTATTGCATCTAAATGCATGATTTGGAGGAAGAAATTTTCTGTAGTTGTCAAACCAACATATTTTGCCCCCGTTTGGAAGATAAAACGCATCAGAATCATTGCCACAATAAGGACAAGCCAATTTTCCTATTGTGCTCCAGCCAGGCAATATGGCATATGTTAGAAAATCACTAATGGTCCACATCAAAGTTGCTCTCAACATAAAATTTTATTTCAGAGACACATCATATGTCTCAACACCATATTCCTAAAGATGCTGCAGTTCAGATATCAATGGTTGTAAGAAAACATCAATTTTATGCTTTAGATTTGTAAGCCTTAGCACAATCACTGTCAAGAACATATATGCCTCTTTCATACACATCCATAGAGGCAAATTATAAGGAGTAATTATTACTGGTCATGATGAATATTACTAGCTGGATTGACTAAAAGGTTGGAATCCATCTATCGACAATCCCAACCTAACATTTCGGCTTTCAACTGTAAACTCATAATGGGTGTCATTGAAATATTTCCATGCCAATGCATCTGATGGATGATTCATTATTCCATCTTCCTGTTGGTGTTCATTATGCCATCTCATGTGAGATGCAGTAACATCAGAAGCATATATTCTTTGAAGTCTCGAAGTTAGCGGGAAATAATACATCCGCTTCCAGGGTACTAACTTTCCTTTCATAAAATGCTTTCTAGGCTTGAACCTAGATTGACCACAAAATTTACACACTTTTAATTTCACTTCATCACCTCATTACAACATACATTTGAATTTGCAACAATCAATCTTTTCAACAGACAATCCAAAACCTCAAATAAGTTTTTTCATATTGTAAAAACCATCAACCATTGTGTGATTAGGAGGCAATGATTTATTATACCACCCAAGAATTTGATCAAAACTACGATCAGAAATGTTCCCTTCAGACTTTATATTCAAGATACGAGCAATTGGAGATAATTGAGTCATTATCTCACAATTTTCCCATAGTTCTTGGTCAGCTAAATGTAGTAAGTCAAAAAACTGTTTGGATTGAGGGTTGGTTTCTTCTTCAAGATTTTCTATATTTTCCTGAAATTTATAACCGCCTGCATCATAAACCATTTGCATGTAAGGATTTTCATTTCCATGGACATTATCTGTTTTAAATCCAATCTCCCCTTCAAACTCATTGAAGCTAACTGACGATTGTCCTTCATTACTCTTTGAAGTGCTACAAATCAACAGTTCCCCATATCGTGTCCACTAAAAATAATTGGGAACAAACCCTCTTCTCAACAAATGCCTGTTCACTTCTTCAATAAGAAGGAAACAAATGTGTTTGCATTTTTTACATGGACATCTGATCTTTGGCCCATCTATATATGCAGGTTGAGAACATGCATAATGAATAAATGCTTCAACTCCCTCAACAAATTCAGGGTTAATAAAACCATCACGTGATATTCGTCTATACATCCAAGATCTATCAACATTGCTCATTTATGCAAAATTGTTAATTTAAATCAGTGATTCCATAATATGTATCCTTCATGACACCCCAAAAATTACAGAACATCTGAACTTAATCGTACTAATTAATCACCTATACTTGATTAATTCATCGATTTGGTTGATCGAATAGATCACGTAAAATTGTTTTCAAAACTATAGTATGTGGCATTGTTTACACCTGTGAATCAAGAAAACAAGTTCTCGTTGTGACTCCTAAGCTCGTGGAATATTTCACCGATAAGCCTTAAGGGAGCGGCGCCCGAGTTAAAGGCGCTGGATTACTGACGGAACATTAATTCCATCGGTAATCTAGGTTTTCCACCGTCGACTTCATGACGCACCGCCGACAGTTACTGACGAAACACAATATTCCGTCGGTAAAAGAGCGGTGATTTTATATACTGTGGAAACTCAAATACCGACGGAATATAAATTTTGTCGATAATATAGGGTTATCTCCTCGTCTTCAGCAAAACGTCAACGCAAGTTGCCGACAGAATAGGGTTTTCGTCAGTGACTCAAGCTTATCGTCTCATCTTCATCGAACGACGACGTTTGGTTAACAATTTACCGACGAAATAACGGTTTTGTCGTTAGTTAAGTTCCCAGGATTTGCGACGGAATACAAATTCTGTTGGTAACTCGAGTTAGCTAAAGGCTTTTACCGACGGTATATATATCGTCGGTAAATGGGCGAATCTAATTAATCGCTGGAGGTATTCCCGCATTTATTATCGACGGAAGACAGTATTCCATCTGTATATTTAACGACAGAACAGTGTCTGTCGGTATGTGTCCGAAGCAATTAAAATGCGGGAACGGTTCCTGCATTTTTTTCTGATGCCGTAGGTTTTGTCGTCGCTATATACCGTCGGAGATTTTGCAAGAAATTCTTCACTCCAGTGTGACCGACGGATGTATGTTTCCGTCGCTAACTACACCGTATTTTGTTTCGTCGGTAAATACTGTCGGAAGTTGTTTCGTCGAAAATTTTTCGCCGCTAATCAGTGATTTTCTCGTAGTGAAAATAAACCATATGCTTCAGCAGTTGGGAGTATCATGTACACACTTGTTTGCATAAGACTTGATCTTGCATTTGCAGTAGGAATGTTTGAAAGATACCAAAGTAACCCAGGCCTAATACATTAGAAAGCTTCTAAATGGGTTATAAGATATCTAAAAGGAACCAAGGATTTCAAACTCATATATAGTCACTCTAATCAACTAGAGATCGTCGGATATTCAGATTTATGTTTTGCTGGATGTCAAGATACAAATAAATCTACTCCAGGATATTTTTTTCTTCTTGCTAAAGGTGCTGTATCTTAGAGGAGTATGAAACAATCAAGAGTTGCATCGTCGACTATAGAGGCTGAATATATTGCTTGCTATAAATGTTCATCACATACATTGTAGTTGAGGAATTTTATCACAAGGTTAAAAGGGAGATTTTAACAAGTTTCAAGGCTTCAAGAGATTCTTCATTGTTGTAGTTCTTCTCAAACATTACTTGGACAATATGGCTGGAGGTATTATTATTTTATATGAACCACGTTGAAATATTGCACTACTAGGAATATAACATTTACACAACATTCATAATATTGGGAAAAGGTAATTATTAAAAAATGAATTGATTTGACTAGTTTTATCGTAAAAATTTTAAAATTTTAAGTTTATAAAAATTTAAAGTGTGCATTTTGTCTTAATAACTCTTATTATTCAAATTCAATTGATTTATTAATTAATTGACTAATTTTTTAAACTAATCGATTTTTATAAATGAAAATAAACCACTTAGTTTTCATTTCACAATCCCTTTTTTAATTAAACTCATATTCACAATTAAACTTAATTTTTAATAAGTAAAAATAGTATCTTTTTAATTCTATTTTTAAAATTTTAATTTTATTTAATTCATTTTTTAATTAAACTCAAATTCACAATTAGACTCAATTTTTTAATAAGTAAGTGTCTTTTAAATTCTATTTTAATTTTTTAATTTTATTTAATCTTTATTATATATTAAAAATATTTAACAACGTTAAATTTTTAATTTTTATTTAAAAAATGAAATATGAGGTAAAGTTCGAGAAAAAGACAAGAAACACAATGATTTGATCCCTCAAACCATTGGATCAAGATACATATAAGCGGGAACAAATCTTGTGTTCCGATTAAGGTGTTTCTATCATGTTATAAATATATGGATGAAATTTAATGAAATATGGTTGGAACGCCTTAACCGAAATAAAGGATTTTATCTGCATACAAACACGATGTTTTGTTCCTCTTTTGTTATCTCATTCCCATATAAGTTGTTGTGTTTTAGTCAACCCTTTGTTCCTAATTATCATCTATCGACATCATTTTATATTTTCTTTCACTTTTTTTGAAAAGTTAAAATGAATTAAATAAGAAAGGAGGTCAATATATCCATTATCCTACTAGCAGGATATCGAAGACCAAACAAGAAGTAGCTAGTCTCTCGCTGCATTTCTTCTCCATCTAGTTTATGACTAGTTGTTCTGTAATATTATTAAAAGTGATTTCTGTGAGGGCAAGTGTGCCTCTTTCCCTTTCCGCAAATCATTTGTTATTCCTCTCCCTCTAGATCTCCTGAATACATGTTGTAAGGACTACCATGTAAACATCCTTGTCGTGTTTGGGTGCATGGTTCAGTAGTATCTCTTTTATAATGTCATTCAAATTGTTGTGATAGCCATGAGTGTACATAGAGATGTGACTTGCCTCCATACTCTATTAGAAAACTCACAATTGAAAAATAGATGGTCCATGTCCTCTTCATCTAGATTGCAAAGGATACATCTTTTAGGAGAGGAGAGGAATTTTAATCTTGTCATAGTGCTTAGTCTATCCTTCATGGCTAACTAGCTTAAAAAGCTAGCATTTGGCTTGATAGTGTTTCTCCATATCAGTTTACTCCATCCAACTGTAAGGTTTTCCCCATACTTTAGTTATTTTGCTTGCCTATTTGTTATGTCTATTACTGCTACTCCATTCCAAAAGTATGTATCCTCTCCGTCATTTTATCAATACTGTGGTATCAATAGAGATCTGATCTCCTCTTGGGAAAGATCCCAGTTGCCATTAGCAATTAATTATTGGACTTTAGCTTTTTTTGAAAATCTATCAAGAGTATCCCTAGCGATCGGAAGGTGAATTAGAGCTCCCTGACCTTTCCAATTGTCATACCATAAAGAAATTATATCTCCTGTCCCTATCTTGCAAGTAATCTGATGTTATACTTCCTCCCCCAGTCTAAGAATTTGGTTAAAGAATCATGAAAAACTATCTTTAGGTCTAATTGCCCATAGACTTCCACCCCTTAATATACAGGTATGCACCCATTTAACCCATAATGATTCCTTCTCACTTAAAATTCTCCATAATCTTTTCAACAATAAGCATTTGTTGCTTCTGCCAATTGACTTCAAGCCTAGTCCTCCATTTGCTTTAGGTTGACAAATTTGAGTCCAACTAACCTTAGCCATCCCTCTTTTTTGCTTTCCCCTTACTCCATAGGAATTGTTTCATCATATTTTCCACAAATTTGATCAGCTCCTTGGAAAGGAAAATGTGGGAACAACAATAAGTATTCATAGACATAATAATCGATTTCAGGAGCTGAAGTTTGCACCATAGGATAGCGTTTTGTTTGTCCATTAATCCATTCTCCCTTGTATCCTTTCAATAAGGGGTAGGCATTCTGTAAATTTGAGTCCTCTCGAAGAGATAGATATGCCCAAATAAGTGATAGGAGGCTCTTAATTACCCATTCCAGTGATAAGAGATATAGCATTAACAAGGTGTGCAGCACTCTTCGATAAGATGAAGTAACTTTTTTGAAAATTGATGCTCAATCTCGACATCTCCTTAAAACTTTGTAAGGTATTCATTAATAACATAATTGAGGGGATACCAGCCTTACTAAAAGGGATTAAGTCATCTACAAAACATAAATTGGATAGTAAAAACAATTTACACTTGGTATGGAACTTGAAATCTAGAGTCGAAGAGATCTTATATTTCAGCATGAGGGTAAGAGCCTCCATGTAGATTAGAAATAGGTAAGGGGAAAGAGGATCCCCTTGCCTAAGTCTCCTTTTGCCTTTAAACAACTCAGTAAGACTCCTATTAATCATGATCCCAAAAGAAACCGTAGAAATACACTCTTTTATCCAATTGATAAAAATTTGAGGAAACCTATAACTTCCATAATCTGCAGTAAAAAACCCTAACTAACACTATCAAAAGCTTTCTGGAGATCTACTTTTAATATGCAAATCTGAGGGGATTTTCCTCTTGTGTACCTCAAAAGTTCCTGCAAAATTAGGATGTTATCCCCAATATTCCGCTTGCTTAAGAAAGCGCATTGATTTTCAATGATAATGTAGTGTAGCATAACTTTTAGTCTGTTGGCCAGTATTTTAGCAATAATCTTGGAGCTAAAGTTAGTGTATGAGATAGACCTAAAATCGTTCCATGTAGTAGTGTTATGAGTTTTTGAGGTCAAGCACAAGGAAGTCTTGTTGATCTCTTTGAGGATTGCTCTTTTTTTGAAGAATTCATGCATTGCTTCTTTCAAAATTTTCCCTATTGTATTTCAAGTTTTCTGATAGAAGAACCCATTCAGACCATCTGGTTCAGCAGCCTTCGAGCCATTCATTTTAAATACCACTGATTCTATATCTTGATCTGTAGCCTGCCTGATTAAAAGATCTACTTGATCTTCAGGAATTTTAGCAGAAATAAACTTCCTGAGATCTACACTGCAAGAGCTAGTATTACCCTCAGATCCTAGGATCTTTTGGAAGTTTTCAAAACATCTTAAGTCATTTAACTTGCTCATACAAAATCTCCCCTGATTTTGTTTTTATCAAAGTGATCCTGTTGACATTTCTCCTAGCCTTAATGGTATTGAAGAAAAACCTAGTGCATCTGTCTCCTTCCCTAATCCAGTTGAATCTGGACTGCTATCTTAATAAAGAGTTGTGGTTATCAATTGTTTGCATGTAGGACTTTAGGGCCTCCTTCTCCTCCTTCACAATAATCTCTTCAGTAGGATTATCTGCCAGTGAGTTCTATAAGAGTGAGAGTCGATGCCTATCAGTCTCTAGCCCTTGCATTGTGCTAATACTCCTTCCATTTACGATCTTCAACTCCTGCTTTATGGCCTTTAGTTTTTGCAAATAGATAAATTGTTTAGTACTAGTTACTTCTACCTCCATTCCCTTGCTGACTGCTTCTTGAAAACCTTCTGCATTGATTAAGAAATTATTAAACCTGAAAGGGTATTTCAAATAAACCTTTTTAAATAGATTGTCCACCTTAATCGGGGTATGGTTTGAGAATCAAACATGGCTTTACTATTTGGAAATGCTATTAACCACTTTACATTAACCAAAGCCCTATCCAATTTCTTTCTGATGAGCCAATTAAAGCTCTACTTGTTGCTTTAAGTAAATCTATGACCCTCATATTTTAGGTCAGAAATTTCCACATCTTTAGTGCAATCCAGTAAGTCAGTATTGTAGTTGTGTAAATTACAGTTCCCTTTGCTTCAGATTGATAAATAGTAGAGTTAAAATCGCCACTTATGATCCATAGAACACTAGCTATTCTTTTAAGTCTTCTCATAGAATTCCATAGGTCCATTCTTTGAAATATAATATTGTAACCATAGACAAAGGTGGCCAACACTGAAGTATGCTCTACTGTGAAAGTCATTTTTGTATGCATAAATTGCTCACTTGCTTCCAAAACCTCCACCTCTGTAAACTCCTCATCATAGATTATGATGATTCTTCCATACCTATAGTACCGGTGATTGGATTTTATCTTCCATTGACTCCCAAAACAATCTAATTTATTCAGGTTTACAAGTCTAATTTTTGTTTCCAAAAGAAAAAATAATTTAGGCTTCTCATACCGGACAAACTCCTTCAAGGCATTGAGCTTCGAAAGGTTGTTTATTCCTCTAACATTCCAAACTAGAAAGGTCATGTAATGATAATTTTACCTTTTGAGCTTTTCCTACTGCTTCGATTGCTCTTTCTAGTTTATACTTGTTCCATCTTTTCCCCCTGATTTTCCACCTGAAGCAAAAGATCTGATTGTTGTGGCCCTTGGGTGGTAGCCTGTTGTTGAACTTCTAGGGAATTTCCATTCTGCAACTATTCTTTATCTATAATACAGTTATCCATTTTTGCGCCTCCCCCTGTTTTTTGTACTGTCATATTTTCGGTTACCAACTATATATGCTATTGATCCTTGATATTATGTCCAGTTTGATCCCCCTTAGCTGCATAGGGCTTATTTTTATCTACTTGAATATCCAATTCCTAATCCACCGGTATCCTTTTTTGCACTTCAAGTACTTCAGTTTTTGTTTTCCCCTCTGTATTATTCTCATATAGCCCCATCAATTCTCCATAATCTCCCCTAACAAAAACTTTCCCTGTTGGTTTCCATGTTTTGCCCTGAACCTATAGGGAAGGTTTCCAATGATAAGCAACCATGACTTTATCCTCCTTTTGAGAATTTCCATCTGCCAACCTTAAAATGAGAATATAATCTTTCATCTCTTTTAAAATATCCATGCTCACAAATAATCTAGCATAACCAACTCGTTTCCTCAAAGCTGTATTTTCATTCATACAAATTGGTTTTCTCAAATAGCTAGCCAACAAACTTAGGCTCTTAGTAGTCCAATATTCCAGTAGAATATTGTAGATGTTCACCCATAGGGGTATGTTCTTAACTCTAATTTTCTCTAGTTCCATACCAGGCTGCCAATTTTGGAGAAATAATGGAAGCTATATGATGTGTCATGGTCCTTCTTCTATCACTTTTTGAGCCTATGATTTTGAGCTAAATGTAAAAATGTTGCTGTCATTTTCTGTTAACATTACCTCTTAAATGCCTCTTCCTTTCTAATTTCCTTGAACCCATGCTGTGTTACAGGAAAAGGTGGGCGTTTATCCATAAAGAAACCAATGATTGCTGCTTCTTAAGTTTTTGCTCCCTCCTGTAAGATGTCAAGACTTTGGGCTATCATCAACTTCCCATCAACTTCTATCGGGGGGCTGTAGAAAAGAGAGGATTCAGAGCTTTCCCCTACAATCTGTTTCCAGGTTCTCCTGGTTCCCTCAATGTTCTGGTAAGCTATTGTGGCTGGTTTGGGTGGGTTTGGATGAGTAACTGAGGTGGATGCTTGCTTCCAAATATTGGGAGCAAGGGCCATGAGGTTTTGGAAAGCAGGGGGCTTGACAGAGGATGAGGATGAAGGAGAATGAATATTAGGTTTTGTGTTAGCAAGTGGCGGATTTGGGGGTGATTCAGAAGAGGAGGATGGTGAATTGCACGAGGGCAAAGGGGAAAAATCGGCAAGGTTGGGAAGTGTGAGGTCAAACATTGTGAGGAATAAGCATAATTTTGGTAAAGAAACAACAGTGTAGAGAACGGAGCAGGACATGTTGGTCTAGAAACAGCAATATGAAGAGGGCGTGAAAAGGTTTTAAGAAGGAAAGACAACACTACCCTTAGTCTGAAGTAGGTGCTGTAAGGAGGCTGGAGGAAAGAGAAAAGCTTATTTGCAGATGAACAAGGTTGATGAAGAAGAAGAGAGAGCTTCAACCGAAGGAGCAAAGACGGGGAGAAGAATGAAGGCGAGAACTCAGTCTGAGCTCTACATGGTGTAGTCTTGCTAATTAATTCTTAAGATCTGTGTAACAGTTAATACATTATAGAACTAAGGTACTAATTCAAGCAGCTGGAACAAAAAGAAAAGCAACCAATAATCAATTTGGAAGATCTAGCATTTTAACAAGGTTAATAATACAAAGGAAGCATGACCAGCCAAAAAGCCAAGTAGTGAAGCAAAACTAAGAACCCCCCAAGAATAAGTCTCTTTTCTGTCTAAAAAGTAAAAACATGTCTTTCCCCCCAAAAAAAAAACGAACATAAGTTTATTTGAAGATCAAATGTTTAAGCCCTCTACAAATTTTTGACAAACTAAAATTTAATAATTAAAAAATTCAATGAATTTAACTAATTAAATTATAAAAATTTTGAATCGTTTAATTTTTTGATTTAATTTTTAACTTTTCAGTTAGATTTATTTTAATAATTTTTATTGTTAAAAATTAATTAATTTATTAATTAATCAATCAATTTTTATAAATTATTATTTTTTATAAACTAAAATTAATTAATTATTTAATAATTTCTTTTTTATTTAAATTTCCTATTATGTTGCAAATACTTTAACTTAAACTTTTTGACTCGCTTAATTTAAACTTTTTGACTCGCTTAACTTCCGGTCGATTTTAAAAATATTGCCAAAAACCCTTTTAGTTCCTGTGCTTATAAACCCCAGAATCCGAGGGTAGAAAGACAGTTGCAGCAAGCCAACTGTCCTGTGAAGTACTTCCCGCAACAAAATCCTACGAACATTATCGGACCCATCAAAGTCTTTCTGTCAACTACTTAACCCTTCAGGGATTTGTCTGATTTTGTGAAAACTATTCTACTTCAATCTCACCACCATGGCCCCTGATGCTTCCACTGCTCTTGCAGGTACATATGCTTTCCCTCGTATTTCGTTTCTTGTTTTTTGTGTGTATGCAAACACCACTGAATGTTCTGCAAGCAGATAAATCTGCAATTTTTAAGGTAAAGCCTTGAACTTTTCGGTGTTCACCTTCTATTTCTTTGTGAAGTTCATAGCATCTCTCTTATAATGTTTTGGTTGAAACTGTAGAAGTTCAGAAAGTTCACCAATTTTTGGATGCTGCGCGAACTGGGGATCTTGATCTTCTTAAGAGTATGCACTTACTGTCTTCTATTGTTGCTTTTTATCTGGCGGAGGGTGATTTCCTGTGTGCTTTTTTTCGTTGGAGTTCTGTTGGTCCTCCTTTTCTTTTGGGTTTTATAATGAAAATTCAGGGATATTTGCTTGAATACAGAGACTGCAACGGAGCTCGATGATGGAAAGGGGATGGCAAAAACTGTGGCGGGTGTCAAGGACGCTAATAAAAGAGGAGCATTGCATTTTGCTGCGAGAGAGGGACAGACGGAGATGTGCAAGTACTTGGTAGAGGAATTGAAGCTTGATGTGGATACAAAAGATGAGGAAGGTGTTGAGAATATTTTTAGTTATGTTGTACAGCTGTTAAGTGTAGTTATTACTTGTTAAATATGCTGTTAGTTCCTA
>JANZXP010000003.1:24792664-24808698 GCA_027576715.1 Erythroxylum flavicans
TGTTCCCTAAGACAGCTTGGTGACTCTTCATGTAACTTATTCTCTATATAATAACACATTAAGGTGCTGTTTATTTATACACCTCTTTCCCTACAATACCTTTGTCTTATCTGACAGAAGGTATGCATTTGAATGGGAATTACTTAATTAACAAGGGTTCACCTATATCAGACCTTTTTCTTTGTGTGAATATAAATTCCCTCTAGAATTAATCATCTGAGTTTTTAAACTTGTTCGTGTGATTTATTATCAAATTCTCATGATAAGACAGCTTTTTATGAATATACAGATTACTTTGTGACAATATCTATAAAAAAGTGTTCCAGTTCCTGAACTTTTGGTTTATTTCTCTTGCAAAATTTGTTACTTGTGTGCAGGTGAGACTCCTCTGCTGCATGCTGCTCGGCAAGGGCATTCTACCACTGCCAAATACCTTATTGACCATGGTGCCAACCCTGCTATATCAAGCGATTTGGGGGCTACAGCTTTACACCATTCTGCTGGGACAGGTGTTCATACCTTTAGTGCTTTATTTTGTTTCGTTGCTTTTGGCAGAATGGTTTGGAGGATGCCAGGATATTAATGCACTTACAAGCTTTTGTGGCATCATTTCTATATGACATATGTATATAATTTTCGATATCTGTCCAGAAATAGAAATATGATCAGTATTAATCCTTTGTTTCTTAATTGAATTTGAATTTGCACTCTGGTACAGGAGACATTGAGTTGCTGAAGTACATACTGTCTAAGGGTGTTGATGTTGATTCACAAAGTGATGCTGGCACTCCATTGATTTGGGCTGCTGGCCATGGACAACAAGATGCTGTAAAAGTTTTATTAGAGCACCATGCAAATGTAATTGAATGCCATACCTTGTTTCTTCTTGTCAGAGTTCTGTTTGGTATTACTGGTGTCAAGCATTTCTTAGTTGGAAGGGCATATAACATGACTTCCTTCCCAGGATTAGCAATCTTATATTTTTATGTATGTTGATTGTTTCTTCTTCTTGGTTTTCATGTCTCCTCTTTGGGGAGCACTTCTTTTCTCCCGACATGGATATGTTATGCGCTCTGCATGCACTTGTTTCCAGCTGATTGTTTCTTGAAACAAGATTCAATTGACATAACCAGATTTTGCCAGTTTTTGGCTTGTGCTAGTCACAGGGTCACCATTCTAATATTTAGTGATCATTGACATGATTTGACACATAAGCGTTATAGTCATTGTTTTTCTCATCATTTGTTAGTAGTACTGTTAGATGTCATTATACTGTTATGCGTTGAGTTTTTCATACATGGTCCTCTAAGATTTCCTAATATATCTGTTAATGGTGAGGAATTTTATACTAGGTCTAAGAATACAATTGTTCATTCTTGGTGGATTTTCCTTTGTCTTCGGCTAATAGTGTGGGATTTGATTTTGTCTTTAAAGCAGACTGCATTCTTTTGTGTTACCTTACTGCCTATTTTGTTGTATTTTTCCTTTTTGTTTTCTGTTTAGTAGTCTGCTTGTGAACTTGAATGAGTTCTCATAGAATATTTGATTTCTTTTCCATCTCTCGTCTAAAAATATTTCTCACTATTACCTTTTTGTCACTTCACAGCCTCCTTCTGCTCTTTCTTCTCTTCATTTCTCGTTTTCATTTGGTTTCTGAGTTTCTTACGTTTCCCCCATTGCATTTGTATTTGACTATTTCTCAGTGTGATTCAGAGTATGAAATTTGACTTCCGATTTGGCCATTTACGTTATTTGATTTTTATATTTTTCTTTTTGCAGCCCAATGCTGAAACTGAAGATAACATAACGCCCTTAATGTCAGCTGTAGCAGCTGGTTCACTGGCATGTATTGAGTTGCTGGTTCAGGTAGTCTTGAATACTTATTTTATTTGGTTGCAAAAGGTGCTACTTGGCTTTTGGAGGCATATATCTTATAAATCTAAGAATGGAGAAAATGAGCCCTTGTCATCTTTATTGGTTTTCTGCTTCTTTTGAAATTTAAAAGGAAATTATTTGATTGATAGTGTTGTCAATTAGACTACTAAAAGGAATTAACAGAGTTTTAAAACTAGGAATGGAGTGGGCCTCATGCATATTGTGTTTATAGAAGTGTACGAGCCAAATTGTTGAAAAGGCATAGTTACGTTTTCTGAGGGATTATTCATATTAAGTTTCTAGAATTACTTCTTGCATTATGCATTATGTTTACGCAAAAACTGTGCTGACTGTTGACTAGAAGGGAGCAAATTGTTAAATCCTAAACTAATGAGTAGCAAACTTATGGTACAGCTATTCACACTTGGTTTTGATCAACTTTTTCCCTTTTTATCTACTAACAAGCTTCTTGGGTAGGTCGGATGGTACTATATTCTAAAATTAAACTTTTTTAATCCGTTGCTCTGCTTTTCTCTTTTATCAATGCTTAACTTGAAGGAATTTCACTGTCGTGTGTGGTTCTTAAATTCATTACTTTGTGTTTATATGATTGGTATCAATTGTAATTTTTGGAATTCGGTTCTAGAATTTGTTCTGTACGTGGTTTTTTCAAGGTGATTCAGGAAAACATCTTTCTTAATGCTTGGCAGCGTCTTTACAATTGCTCCAGTTACATTGATGCATATGGCTTTGTATTTTATATTGCTATAACCTTTAGATTTTTGGTGTAGGTGGGTGCTAAAGTGAATTTGATTGCTGGTGGAACTACGCCATTGCATATTGCTGCTGATATTGGGAGCCCAGAAATTTTGAACTGTTTATTGAAGGCTAGAGCTGATCCTAACATTGCGGACGAGGTGAGATTGCCACTGCATTGATTTGCTTAAGCATCATATCCCTTTCTTGTCCTAAACTTTGTTTCTTTGGATGTGTTTTTACTACTAGAAGAGTCGACATGTCTTAGGCACATAAATTTTGTTTGTATTTGTTTCTGCACCCATTAATATCCATATGGATATGCTTGGTGTTTCTTTGGATTAAGTTTAGGTAGAAATGGAATTCTTGACATTAAGTACAAAGAGAATTTCATATGCATGCTTGAACAATGATTACAACCCTTTTTTTGGAAACTCAGGGGGAATTTTGTGTACATGCTTGAACAATTTCAACTGATGATTACATCCCCTTTTGTGGAAACTCCATAATTCTTAATGAGTTATTCTTTCACATATAAATAAAGGAAATAAAATGAATGACCACTGTTGAAGAATGTTGATTTTATGTTACTTTTTGTTGGTAAATTGGGAAAACTGATATCTAGTAGATAATGATTCCAATAAAATAGGAAAATCTTATCTTAGATTCAGGATAAGATAAATCAGCACGTAAGTAGTTAAGGTGCTGTAGATTAGTAGAGATAAGTAATTAGGATACCGTTTCTATGCTAGTTGTATTTTAGTTAGGATATTGATTCTATATTGGTTGTATTTTTTCCTATTTAAGATGCATCAGTCAAAGAATAAAAGGAGAGAACTTTAGTTCTGGTTTTCCTATTTAGTTTTGTCAACATGGTATCAGAGCCTTCTAGGGGGTGGTCGATTTAGTGGAGTGGGGGGCATGGGGCCAAGAGGTACTATGTTCAAATCCCCAACCTACGCTCTGTCGATCGAGCCTGTTGTACAAGGCTTGCTTAGTGCGGAGTACCCAGTTGACGTGAGTTGCAGGCTATTGCGTCAATTCAGAGGTTTACCCAGCGCGCATCCAAAGGAAAGCGGCTGCGGGTTCCTTCGTTTCAAAAAAAAAAATGGTATTAGAGCGTTAGGATTAGATCATGAATTTCAAGTCAGCCATGGTGGGTACTAGTTCTACTTATTCAAATGACAGTAGTGGGGCGACTTCAGGAGGAAGTAGCAGCATACTTACACCTATTTCTCTCTCAAAAAATGCTCTCCAAATCACCATTCATAAGCTGAATGGTCCTAGTTTGTACGTTTGATGATCAATGGTAGGGGGAAGCTAGGATATTTAGATGACGAAGTTGAACAACCAGCTGCAAACGACCCTCGATATTGGCCACCGTGTTTAGAAAACTTAATGCTGACTGCATGGTTAATCAATTCTATGGAACCAGCCATTGGGAAGTCCTTCATGTCCATGCCAACAACTCGTGATTTTTGGGAAGCAGTTAGGGAAGCATATTCAGATCTAGGCAACTACTCACAATTATTTGAATTAAACACCAAAATGTGGAAAATGCAACAAGGTGGGAGGAATGTAACATCATATCATAATGAAATGATTTTTATATGGCAGGAATTAGATTTGTTCGATGAAGAAAGTTGGGTAAATCCGAATGACATTACTTGGTACAAGAAGAAAGTTTAAAGAGGACAATATTTGTCTTTTTGGCTGGATTGAATAGAGACTTGGATGAAGTTAGAGGTCATATTTTGCGGAGAAATCCTCTAGCAACCATAAGAGAAGCCTTCTCAAAGGTACGGAGAGAAGAAGCTAGAAGACAAGTGATGTTGCAGAATGCTAATGAAACCCAAATAGGGAGGGAAGGTTTACCTTTTGTGACTCGAGGAGCTGACTACGATGGAGAAAAATGTAATGGAAAACAAAAGTCTTGGTGTGACCATTGTAAAAAATCATGGCATATCAGGGAAACCTGCTGGAATCTAAACGGAAAACTAGCTAATTGGAAAAAGAAACTAGACAATGACACCAAGACAGGGGGAGAAGTCAGAGTGTTCCAAGTGAGCACTTCTGATTCAGGATAACAATCATCTTCAGTATCTCTTCCTTTCACTAACGAACAAATAGAATGTCTATACCAAATGTTTAAATCTCAAAATAATCCTAATCCATCATGTTCTCCAACTCATTCAGGTAATACTTTCCCTTTGTCTTTGGCTTGTACCAACACTAATGGCCCCTGGATATTAGATTCGGGTGTCACAGTTCACATGACTGGTATTCTGCACTTTTTTTGTCATATACTCCATGTGTATGAAATCAAAAGGTCAAAATTGTTGATGGTTCCTTTGCTTCAGTTGCTGGAAAAGGAACAATGTCTATCTCTCCTTCCTTAAAACTCAAAGATGTCCTTCATGTTCCTAACCTATCATATAGCCTCTTGTCGAGCAAACTTACTCTTAATCATAATTGTTGACTAATTTTCTAGTCTTCTCATTGTGAATTTCAAGATTTAACCTCCAGGAAGATGATTGGGGATGTTGAACAGAATAGTAGCCTTTATGTTTTTCACAAAGGACGGACCTTTGGAAAGCAATACCATCAAACTTGTTTCAATTTTATTTCAGTTTTTAGTAATAATGAAGTTATGTTATGGCATTGTCGACTAGGCCATCCAAGTTTTCTCTATTTAAAGCATTTGTTTCTGAAATTATTCATAAATAAAAATCCTTCAATGTTTCAATGTAAGTCTTGTGAATTAGCAAAGCATCATCATGCGGTTTTCCCACAACAACCTTACAAAACTTCACAACCATTTACCATGATCTATAGTGATGTTTGGGGGCCTTCTAGAGTTACTACATTGTCTGGGAAATGTTGGTTTATTACATGTATTGGTGATCATACTATGGTCACTTGGGTCTTTCTTTTAAAAGAAAATTTTGATTATGAAAGAGTCTTCTAAAACTTTTATAACATGATTTCATAATAAAATTAAAAATTTTCAAAGTGATAATGGGAAAGAATTCTTTAACAATATGTTGGGAAATTTTTTTGCCGAGAAAGGAATAGTTCATCAGAGCTCATGTTATAATACTCCACAACAGAATAGGTTGATTGAGAGAAAAAACAAACACCTTCTTGAAATAGTCAGGGCTTAAGTCTTCAAACTAAGGTTCTTAAATATCTTTGGGGAGAAGCAGTTCTAACAGCCACCTACTTGATAAACTGATAACCTATTTGGATCTTTAACTACGAAACACCAATTCAGGTTTTTATTGAGCATTTTCGAATGCTAGACTCATTACAGACATTCCCCTGAAAATTTTTGGTGGCTTGACCTTTGTTCATAATCATGATTTCAAACTTTCAAAACTAGATCTTAGAGCACATAAATGCATATTTGTAGGTTATCCCACTAATCAAAAGGGGTACAAATGTTTTGATCTAATTTCAAAAAGGATGTTTATGTGTACGGATGTTACTTTCTTTGAAGGTACTTCATACTATGATAACTACCAATGTCAGGGAGAGCAAAATATTAGTGAAGATGGGTTCTTAGATTGTTTAGATCTCAAGTTTGAGTTTGTTCAAAGTGATAACTCTAATGATCATTCACAAAAAGACATCACAAAGTAATTGGAAGCAAATGAATTAAATATTGACAATGTTGAATCGATTAATAAACTTGTGACAATGCCATCACAAAATGATAATACTGGAAATGTGGAGATATATGAGAAACAGTACAAAGGTCTTATATGTCCAAAGGAACACCTAGCATAAAAACGGATGGCCACCATTCCTCAACATCTTCATGAGTCTAGCTAAAGGTTAGATCAATAAAATCATGATGTTTCCACAAATGTTCGTTTTCCTGAAAGTATTCCTGTAAGTGATTCTAAGCTAAACTTTTCTTTCCAAATTGATCTCCCTATAGCTCTTAGGAAAGGTTTTAGATCTTCTCTCTTTAACTTTGTATCTTACAAAAATATTTCACCCATTACTTTCATCTTTATTTCACAATCATCTAGTATTCCTATTCCTAACAGTACTTAGGAGGCTCTAAAAGTTCCCGAGTGGAAAGAAGTTGTTCTTGAAGGGATGAAAGCCTTGGAAAAGAATGCAACCTAGGAAGAAGTCAATCTACCAAATGGAAAAAAGGTTTGTTGGATGTAAATGGGTATTAACTCTCAAATTCAATTCTAATGGATCCTTAGAGAGGTACAAGGCTCGGCTAGTTGATAAAGGCTTTACCGAGACTTATTGCATAGATTACTACGAGACTTTTTCACAGTGGAAAAATTAAACACGATTTGAGTCCTCCTTTCAATTATTGTTAATCTTGACTGGCCTCTAAATTAATTAGATGCAAAGAATGTTTTTTGAATGGAGATGTAGATGAAAAAGTATAAATAGAGCCTCCCCTTGGATTCTTTGAAAAGTTTGGAGCCAAGGTATGCAAATTAAAAAAATCCATGTATGGTATTAAGCAGTCTCCCCGTGCTTGGTCCAAAAGATTCACACACTTTGTTAAGGTCAAGGCTATTGTCGGGGACAATCTGATCATACTTTACTTACTAAGAGATCCATCAAAGATAAAATTTCAGTTCTAGTTGTCTATGTGGATGATATAATTTTAACTAGAGATCATATAAAGGAAATGAGGAAACTTAAGCTAAGTGTAGCCAAGGAGTTCAAAATTAAGGACTTAAGTCAGCTAAGATATTTTCTTGGAATGGAAGTAGCAAGATTAAAAAGGGAATTGTGGTTTCACAATGGAAGTATATTTTAGATCTCTTAAAGGAGACTAGAATGAGTGGATGCAAGCCTTCAGACACTCTAGTAGAGGTTAATGTCAAACTTGGAGATGTTAAAGATGGAATCCTAGTAGATACAAGAAGGTACCAGAGATTGGTAGGGCGACTGATCTACTTGTCTCATACACGTCTTGATATTTCCTTTCTTGTGAGTATGGTTAGTCAATTTATGCATTCCCTATACGAGGAGCATCTAGAAGGTATGTACAAAATCCTTCGTTATTTAAAGGGAAATCCTAGAAAGGGACTTTTTAAAAAAAAAAAAAAAGAAAGTAGAGAAGTGAAGGTCTACACTGATGCAGACTGGGCAGGATCAACTACTGATAGAAGATCAACTTCTAGATCTTGTACATTCCTTTGGGGTAGCTTAGTCACATGGAGATGTAAGGAACAAAGTGTAGTTGCTAGGAGTAGCGCTGAAGTAGAATTTAGATCAATGGCTCAAGGTGTATGTGAAGTTCTATGGCTACAAAGAGTTCTGGAAGATCTTCAAAGTCCAGTGAGCTTTCCTATGAGATTGTATTGTGACAATAAGGCAGCCATAAGTATTGCCCATAACCCAGAACTTCATGACGGGACAACACGTTAAAATTGATACGCACTTTATCAAGGAAAAACTTGAAGCAGGAATAATCTGTACACCATTCATTCCAACCACACAAGTTGCTGGCATATTTACTAAAGGATTGTTAAGACAACTATTTGAACTTCCAAGTTAGCAAGTTGGGCACACCAACTTGAGGGGGAGTGTTGGTAAATTAGGAAAACTGATAGCTAGTCGATAATGATTCCAATAAAATAGGAAAATCTTATCCTAGATTCAGGATAAGATAAATCAGCACCTAAGTAGTTAAGGTGCTGCAGATTAGTAGAGATAAGTAGTTAGGATATTGATTCTATGCTAGCTGTTTTTTTGTTAAGATACTGATTCTATACTGGCTTTATTTGGTTCCTATTTAAGATGCATCAGTCAAAGAATAAAAGGAGAGAACTTTAGTTCTGGTTTTCCTATTCAGTTCTGTCAACACTTTTCGTGATTCCTACTTAATTTTTAAGCTAATCCCAATTCTTTGCTTAACAGTATGGTGAGAAGCCAATACAGGTTGCTGCAGCTAGAGGTAATCGAGCAGCTGTCGAAATCCTTCTTCATTTGACCCAAAAAATTGATGCCATTCCAGAGTGGACTGTGGATGGAGTTCTTGGACATATTCAGTCTGAACTTAAGAAACAGGAGGTATTTAAGATACTTAGGGCTTTTTGTTAGTGTGTTTTCCTTGAAACTTTTACCATGCTAAGAAAAGGAGAGAACCCAAGTTTCTTCTTGGTAGTTGCACTGGCTGTTTCTTTTTGTTTGATTTTTACTATTGAGCTTTGCGGAGTTGTTTATTTATTCAAGTTAAATTGTTAGGAAGGATCAAGGAAGGTAAAGGAGGCTAATGGTTCAAAAGACACTGCGGTACCTAAGCGAGATCTTCCTGAGGTATCTGTTTCACTTTGTCTTTGCTGTTGATCTGGTTTTCACTCGACATCCATAATTGTAATTACATGATTTTGATTTTCCTTCCTCTCCTTTTTCTTTGTCAAAATGGACTTCTAGGGGCTCTCCATGATGTTTCGTACACTTGAAATAACACAAACTGACTCTTCAATACCTTCCAATTATTCTTGAATACCTTTCCAGTTCTACTAAATTAATAACTTACCAAAATTGCTATAAACTTTACAAACTTGGATATTCTTCACAAGTATAAATAACCAGTCATATACAAGAAAAGTTGATCCGCAGGGCGTACTGTATGATTTTAGATAATGGAGAGGAGCGAAAAGAGTTTTTCAACAGTGCTTTGAGTTGGTAAATCTAAACAAATGAATATTGTTGTTTCCTTTGTGGCAGATCCAGAGTGAGTTCTGTTTTAATCATTCTCTGAAATCTTGTGGAAAATTTTATTGAAATTTGGCATCCAGGTGTCACCTGAAGCAAAGAGGAGGGCTGCAGAAGCGAAATCAAGAGGAGATGATGCTTTCAGAAGAAAGGATTATCGTATGGCTGTGGATAACTATACACAAGTATTCCATCATCCTCTAGCTGCATAGAAAGAATAGTTATTCTTTTCTTCTGTCCTTTTCTTTCTCTAAATTCGATTCTTTTGCTTGAGATGTAATGTTGCATTGTGGTCCTTAATTAGTACATATTACACAAGCGGTTGCCACAGACTCATCAACTACCTATGGGATTCAACTTGTGCTCATGATTATTTTCACCTCAGCTGAATATGATTCTCAAAAGTATATGTATGTATAGATAAATATATGTGCATCATTTCCCAAAATATGGGAAGTAAATATTGATTATTGGTTGTAGCAATAAGGATAAGGTTAGAAGGATGATTTGGGAAACAAAAAAAAAAAAAACAGAGTTTAGTTGAAGCACCATGAGGTTTACAGATATACGTGAGAATCTTCCGATGCTTTTACTGTGGACATTGTTATGATACTTCATGTATAAGAATGGTTTGGTTGTTTAGCCGGCTATCATTTGACTAATTCTTGGTTGTGATTTGCTGCATTTGCAGGCCATTGATCTAGATCCTACCGATGCGATTTTACTTTCAAATAGAAGTCTCTGTTGGTTACGTCTAGGACAAGCAGAGCATTCATTAACTGATGCCAAAGCCTGCAGGGAATTAAGACCAGATTGGCCAAAAGCCTGTTATCGTGAGGGTGCAGCCCTGCGCTTGACGCAGGTGTTTTTCTGCCCTCTTTCTCTTTCTTTATCGGTAAGTTTTTGAATTATAGTGTTAATGGTGTGTTAACATTTTCAGAAATTTGAGGAAGCGGCAAATTCTTTCTATGAAGGTGTGAAGCTCGACCCTGAGAATAAGGAGCTGGTGAATGCTTTCAGGTTTGTGATAAATACTGCATATAGTTTGCAATCACATGGTGCTTACCTTTCTGCCCCAGTGCTCTTCTTTAGTTCCTCACTTTACATTCTCTTCTATAAACTCCGTCTCTGCACGCGATTATCTAACTACAGATTTTGCACGAA
The DNA here is from genome assembly GCA_027576715.1 of Erythroxylum flavicans. Taxonomy (NCBI): domain Eukaryota; kingdom Viridiplantae; phylum Streptophyta; class Magnoliopsida; order Malpighiales; family Erythroxylaceae; genus Erythroxylum; species Erythroxylum flavicans. The sequence continues at coordinate 24,803,165 of JANZXP010000003.1, forward strand.
TTCGACTTCCATTATTACAGGGAAGCCGTTGAAGCTGGAAGGAAGTTTCATGGCACAGACGGGAAAAACTCGTAGAGAAGAGATATATCAAGGGAAGCAATTTGGTTGAGTTGATTTCCTTCTTCCAGTGTTCATTTTTGTTTTGTTTTGATTTCATTTAGTGTTAATGCCATATAGCGGGAAAAGAGAGAGAGAATGGGATAAGGAAAGAAACAGTAGTCGGTGTTAAAACATGGAAAGTTGGTGTTTTATTAATCCATGAGCTTTTAGTACTTGGTTTGGAAACATGGCAATTTTTTACTTTCTTTGTTGGTGGTAGTTTTTATTAATCCATGAGCTTTTAGTTTTAGGAGGTTTTTGTCTTTGTTCTATCATAAATGATGGATATCTTACAAATACATGTTAAAAAGCTCAATATGCAGAATGGTGAATGCTTCATTCAACATTAAATAAAAATAACATATGCTATCTCCGATCAGTTGGCAATGAAATATTCACTTACAAATTTTTATAATAATTTTAGTCTTGATGTTAAGTTCTGGTAAAACAGACTTTATTTATCTTGGTAACTGAGTAATTTTAGTTTTACTATAACCGGATTTTGGTTCTCTGTATAATTTTTAAATTGTCTTTTTTAGGGTATGACTAAGTTGTTAATGATTACGAGAATTAGTCCTTATATTTATAACCATCTATGATTATAATAATGAGTGATTTTTAAAATTTTTGTTATACGTTGCTTTCTTTAAATATTATTTTAATTACAATATAATTCTTATATTACCTCGTAGGTATTTGTTGACCAATTTTTTAAATATTGTGTCGAACTTGGTGTTGAATTTAGTTTTAGTACGATATAATATCGATATCGGTATCAATTAATATTTAGTACTGTTTCAAGTAATTTTATAAGATTATAAAATAGTTATTAATTTATAAAATTGTAAAACGTTTCTTCAATTTATTGTTTTATATAATTTTTAATTTTATTTAAATCTTGTCTCAAAATATTATAATAATATATACTTGATATAATTCTCTTTATTTTTATTAATATTTTTGCACATGTTTTTACATTAATCATAATCATAATTAATATAAGAAAAAGACTTTAATTTTTATACGATATAAAATTAAGAATAAGAAATATTACAATTTATATTATATAGTAAAGAATAATTATTAAAATATCATTTGGTAAAAACAATATATGTCCATAAGTATGCAATAAGAGTTTGTGTCAAGGAACATAGCAAAGTATAATTGAAACCTAATACAAAAATATTTACGGTAAAAAGTTTTATATTTTTATCATATATATATATAGAATTTAATATATAGATATATTAAATATAAGTGAAACTAAAAGAAAACAGAAAATTTTTTTGGAATTTTATTCAAAGACATATGCTCAAATTGCATCGATATCAATTTATATTTATTACAAAATCCTTATTATTAAAAGGAGTTTTGTCATCACTATCATTTAAATTTAGTACATCAAATAACATATCAATATTTTTTCATTCAAGAAGTCCAAGTCACTTTCGAGACTTGGTCCTTTAGACTAAGTTTGGACGGAGGTTTTATAATGGAATAGAATAGAATGTAACGTTATTCTATCGTTTGAGAGGAGGTTTTATAATAAAATGAAATTGAATGAGATGAAAGAGGAGGTTTTATATCGCATCTCATTCTATCATAAACAATAAAAATAAAAAACCTCCGATTTGGAGAGATTGAGATAAAATGTAAAATGATAAACAATTTAACACTATATTACATTATAAACCCTTCATTCAAACAACATTTCACTACATTACATTATGAACTTTTCCATTCTTTCCAAAAAACAATTTTCTAATATTACATCTACTTACGTTCCATTTTATTATAAATTATTTCATTTCATTTCATTAAAAACTTTACGTTCAACAAACATAGCCTTAGAAATTGAATCTGCTAAAGGATTGATATAGTCAAGGAAATTGAACTTATATAATTATTTGTTTTATTAAATTATTAAGAAATCACAAATTACATTCATTTTAGTGATGATAATAACATACCTTTTCTTGAAGTTTCAAGTTGTAAAAACAATATTTAATCTTTTATGTTCAAATTTATTTCTTGTTTTTGGATGAATTCAAATGTGCTCAAATTCTTTTAACATCTAATTGCACTTATATATTAACTTAGAATTTAAATTGCAAACTTTTTCTATTTTGAAATACTATTTTTGAATTGGTCTCACTAAGCAGCTGTAAGACAAGAAAGGTAATCTTATAATAAAAATAAAATGATGATTAATTTTAAACAAGTAACAAAAATTAATAAATATATATTTAGTTTAAGTTTGTCTCTTTGATGAACTGTAATAGACATCTCAAAATCACCGCAGACATCATTGTATGCTTCCCTTGATGAGCTAAGGAGATCTTGCATAATCTCATGTGAAACAATTATTATAATAATTAATATAATTCTCCTATTAACTTCAATTGTTGTCTAAAATAGACACTAGGATTTAAAAACATTCTAACAACAAATAACAAAAAGTAAATGATTATTTCCTTCGACATCTTCGTAACATCATAAACGATTGTTGCCATTTCATCTTTATCTTCTATACGAAGTACTTTCACTAAAGGTTCACAAACTTAGATGATATTAGGACTAAAATTCATAATCTTTCAATATAATTCTAGAAACCTCCATTCTAACATTAGATTTGACATATTGAGATGAAACTCACTTATTACCTACAAACATTTATCTTATCTCTTTTTTCATTATAACAAAGCACTAAAGTGAAAAGAAATTAGTTACAAATATTGTGATAGCAGGATAACACAAATTATTAATAATGGTGAATTTTTTCTCATCAAATTTAGAATTCATCCATAAGTATTGATGAACTTAGTTATTATTTTTGCTTTCTACATAATTTCATTAATGATAGAAACTATTGAGCATGTCATATATTTTTCAACATAAGATCAATACAATGTGTAGCACAAGAAGTCTAATAGAAAGAATTATACATGTTTTGAACCATTTTCTCAACTGATTTATAAGCAACATCATTCTCAATAAACTATATAATGTTTTCAAGTCAAACTTCGTTTATAACTTTATCAAATATTTCAAATAGAATATCAAATAGAATATCAGCATTTTTCATTAATAGACTTCAAAACATCATCTCCTTAGCAAAATAAACAAAAAATTGACAATAGGCTCATATTCTCTATTTATCCAACTATTACATATTATTGAACACTCATAAGTTGTCTAAGTCATTATTCTTTCATTTAAAACTTTTTATTTTGAAAACAGAGCTGCTTAAAATATCATGCATCACAGGCTAGTAATAATACGATTGAGCATAATTAAATGAAATACCTACATTACACCACCATCTACCCAATCATGTCCACATTATGAGTTACTTCTTTAAATTATAAGCACTGCCAATTAAAGGTTGAGCTCTATAAGTTGTTCGTAGAGTAAAAAAGATAGAAAAGTGTTTTCTTTTCTTTCCCATTTTAGTTGTAGCAATCCCTGTATATTAGGTAGGAATACTACCTTTACTATTGCAACTATCTTCTGACCACTGTGAAAAAGAACTTTCATTACTAATTTTATAGTTCTATCTTTGCATTCTTTTTTCTCATTTCGATGCTTTTCAAGCAAAATTTTCCTTATATTATTTCGTATCAAGGCTAACTTTCTTACAAGATTCTATATAACTTTTGATCTTAGCTAAATGTTCTTTAATGTGATGATTCTTTTATCTTCCAAATGTTTATTACAATACAAACAAATAGTATGATTCTTCATATTAGGAACTAATCAAGTAAGAGCTTAAGCTAGATAATCGAATATTCCTAAAGAGATTGAATTATAATAAATACTTGAACTTTCCTCCAATTATTTGTTAATATAAATAAAGATATATTAAAATTAAATTGATAACCTCGTATCAAAATAAAGTATTCTTCCAACTTAATTTCATTATCAACTACAATATACTTAATACAAGTACATTTACTACTTGAAAATATGAAATGATCATTAAGTTGGAATTGAATATGTGAAAGTTCATTTAAATTATATGATCTTTAAACTCTTTTTACTAAGTTAGCATTTTTCTCCTAGCAACATTTTTATCATGACATGTTTAACCTTAGAAAAATAAGTATACATAAGAATTTAAATAACTTTAATCCCATTGGATCATTTACACAAACAAATGATAATTGATTAGATTTTATAATTAACTGCTCCACAAATAAATTAAGACATGATTATGACATGTCATCTCCTAATTAGTAATAATGGACTAGAATTAAAGTCAAAGACAAATTTAAAATTTGTTGTGAACTTAGAGGTGAAACTCTTCAGTAATCATAACTCTTAAGTTAATATTATTGACATCATTAATAATATGATCTATAAATTTAAGTAACAAGGCTATTAACATGGAACTAAGAGACATTATTGAATACTGTTTGGACACCAGAGTGATAACAAAATAATTTAGAGTAAAACACTAAGGATGGTTTGATCATTGATGAGAAAAATAATTAAACTTATAGCAATGAAATTGTTTGAAGGTGTGCCCAGCTTGTAAAAAAGCAAAAGAAAGAACAAAAATTTTTAATTTATAATAAAGTTAGAAATACAAATTTACAAGATCGTAAATACTAAATACCCTCTCAATTCTCAAACAACATATTATTAAAAAATGCAGCATCTCAGCACAACAGTCGCATCTAAACAAGTATGGCCATGGTTAAAGAGGCCATAAAGTTGGAATTTTGGGAACAAGATCCTGTTTTTTTTTATAGGGTGTTTTAATTATGTGTTATTTAATTTTATCTACACATTTATATAAATATTACGTAAATAAAATTTAATAAAATAGAATAAAAATTGGTTTATTCTTTATAAACTTTTCACCTTTGTGCATCACACAGATGCTCATTAGAATTTAACTTCGACCTACCTCAATATACTGTTCAATGGTGTTGGACTTCTTTTAGTTGATCTATATCATACTTTATTCTCCTAAGATGATATGCACCGGCTAAGAGCCATATCAAAGGTGCCCAACTGACATTTTTACTCATCGATGATGCCTAGCGACTGTGTGAAAGGACTGTGATGTCCACCGAAAGTGTACCAACAAGTTGTTTTTCCCACCAAACGTGACTAGTGAATGTGCCAACGGGTTGTTTTGAACAACTTCCTTTTATTAAATCTTTACGATTAATCCTTACAAATATACCTTCATTTGTTCCATTTTTATCCTAGTCTAAGAACCTCTAATTACTTGCAAAGGGTCATAAGAATGGTTAAAAATAGGACAATCAAACAATTTACTTAACAAAGAGTTGTAGCTCTATAATTAACAACCACATGTCCTCAAAACTATAAGATTTAGAGATTTTTACTGTAACATCCCGTTTCCAGAGAACGGGTCGGACCAGAGAAACGGGTCCAGGTGTGGTAAATTACCACATCTCATG
>JANZXP010000003.1:24820727-24833120 GCA_027576715.1 Erythroxylum flavicans
GGGTCAATTTTTAGACCCGTGGCCGGGCCCATGGGCTGGTTTGACCGGGCCAACCCCGTTGACTTCGGGTTGGGCCGGGTCGGGTCGGGCCACTTTTGCCATTCCTAATTTTGACCCATTTAATGAACTGCACGAGGAATCCTATGAGCACTGATGTATTTAATATAAAATCTCAAGGCACAGCGGCAAATACTTCGTACATGTTTATTTTGACCTAGATCAATATATTTTTTTTAAAATGACCCAAATCGATAGATATTTATTATAATTATCTTAAAATATAGACTTGAATCAAGTTTAACAATTAAGTTTAGTCTTCATGTCACTAACATTTAATTGATTTATGTGTGATGTTAATATCACATATATTCATCGTTTTTTAATAAAAGATGTCTAAGAAAAGATTTTTAAAAAATTCAACATTATTAAGAATTTTGTAAATAAGTTAAAAATATATATATTTACAATTACTTAAACCATAAAAGTATCATATTTTATCTTTTTTGTTTATAACATGAGTGAATTTTTATCAAATTATTTTGCTTCTAATTCACTTTTTAAATTATTTTTTGTCTCTTAGTTGTATTTTTCTTGTAACTATTTTTTCAAAAATCATTAAACTTGTTTTTTTTAGTAAGTTGTTATTTCAATGTTTTAAAAACTAGAGTAGAAGTTAAACCGATATACAAGAGATTTAAGATTTAAAATGTTCAATCAGTATTATACGTCATAAAACTAATTAAGTATCGAATAGCATGAAAGAATTTGAAATATAATCGAAAAAGATTGTTTTTACCTATTAAAAAATTTGAAGTTAAATTGAAAAAAAAAGATTCATCGTCATCATCATTGTTATCATCACCCAGTCTGAAATCCTGCAATGAAGCAAGATCTGGAAAGGTCCGATTTGAAGTTAAATTGTTAAATAAAATTAATTAATTAATTTTAATTTATAAAAACTTATTAATTTACAAAAATTGACCAATTAATTAATAAACTAATTAATTTTTAACAATAAGAGTAATTAAAATAAATCAACTAAAAAATTAAAAACAGAACCAAAAAATTAAATAGTTCAAATTTTTTGCAGTTGAATCGCTCAAACTAGTTGAGTATTTTAATCATAAGTTATTCTACCTAATGTTCTTTATTCAATGTCATTATTTTTATGATAAAATGGAGTTAATAGAACTTAGACTAGAGAGCAAATATTAAGAATTAAAATATTTACATTTTTTCCAATTAATTTTTTTGTGTGTGTAAATAATAAAGATAAAATTTCCTCTATAAATTTTCATTAACAAGCTTACAAGCATAAAAGAGATTTTGGTTTCAGCCCTGCTGCAGCTAGCCAGGATCCTACCCATAAATAATGCTCAAAGCTTAGAAGGTGAAACCCAACTTAAAGAATGCAGTTTCAGTTTGACAACAGGAGTAATTATGATATATGATTAAATTAAATCAAATACACTTAATATGTGATTGAGAACTCGGGAGTAGAAAAAGAAAGAGCAACAACATTGCATTTTGTAAATTATCAGAAACAAGGGAAGACTGAACTTTAGGATGCTTGAATTCTCCGACAATATGATAGCACCATGACAAATTCCTTAGCTGAGGAACCAACTGATGCTGCTATTTTCTTCGATGTTGACGAGGCTGTCTTAAACCACAAGTCTACCAAGTTATGCAATTGTTGTCTTGGATGCACTGGCTTTCCACGGCACATTATCTCCACCTGCAAAAAGTTTGTCAGCCATTGAGCCAATGAATTTCATGCATCAGGAGAGCAATTTCGGAGAACCCATTAATAATCATGGAGAAGACAGAAACAATAATTTGATTTATGAATTATGAGTTCTAAGAGAAGTTATGCTGTCCATACGATCAAATATCAATGCAATGAAGAACTTCAGTATCCCAATAATCGAAGTATGACAACAGATCAGGAAAAGAAATGGAAAAGAAGAAAGCTAGACTTCGAGGTTCAATATCATCTTCTAATATATTTGTCTTACATGTAGACAGCACTAAGATAAGTTTATAGCCAATCGCCAAAGATATTTTAAGAAGAGCACATCCCAAATAGGAAATTTCAAATGGGTATGCACATATGTTTCGTTGATGGAAAGCTTTTTGCTTCAGGCCACAAATCTTTCTGAACATGGCAAGCCCGTAAAACTCTCCAATATACATATATAAACTGATTAAGAAAGTCAAGAAATTTTATTAGAGAAGGATGATCTCATCTCACTGAAAAGCAAAAGAGAAGAACATACCTCAGCCTCGCTACTAAGATCTAGTTTCTTTACCAGGTACTTTTGGATAAATGAGACAGGCATTTTACCATCCCTGCGAAATAATTAAGACATCAATAAAAGACAAGATGCTTGAGGATACTTCGAAAATTTTTGACGTCCATTCATGAACCTCATCATTCGGAAGCAATCATTTGAGCATAGAAGCATATCCTTTGCCAGGAAGAATGAAAAAGAGATGGCCCATTGGCAGATATATTCTCAAGTAATGCAAGTTAGGTTCTGCTGAAAATTTAAAGAGAAATTCTTGCAACAGTTTCTTTACTTAACGCAGCAATGCACCTTAATGCGCTATTATCAGATTCAGAAGTTATCAAGATTTGTTTTTGTCCTTAAGCACGTTTTACTATAATGAGTCTCCCATGGTTCAAATTTACACTCAATATCAAGTTTTATCATTAATAGTAAGAAAATTTTGTATGCTGATCAAAAATAAAATGCTTTAACTTGGATGTAAAATTATAAAAACCTTAATAAGGGGAATAAAACCCTTGTTAAAGGAGTAAAGATATTGGGTTTTCTCAAAGAGAAAAAGGAAAAAAAGATATCAAGTGGCAATAGATTTAAAATATTTAACAGAATTTGATACTCATTAGTATAAAAAATTGATTTCCTTTGAATTAACTAATTTTTCCATAGTGCCATTAGTTAAAACTATATTGGAAAGTTAGTTGAGGTGCTTGTGTTGTTATCTTGACCACATGAGATTATGACTAGTCAATTGCACAGGATATAGAGATACATTGTAGCATAAATGTAGGCTGTAAAGATACATCTCGTAGATATTGAGACTGAAGAAACTCACTTAATCCTCAAGTAGGAGGCAGATATTTGTGGCAAGGAAGCATCTCCTTTCCTGACGTAATTACCAGAAAGTAAGTATTTGCAGAGAAGAAATCAGTAGTTGCTCTCTGAAAATTGATGGAAAAGATTAAGGGCGTGAATGCCATTTAAGAAGTAACTTACTGGTCTTCAGAGGCGACTAATGAGAACCAAATTGGACAATTTCTTCTGTTGCTTTTAGCCTCCGCAGCATCCATTAATACTTGGGCTGAGGCACTCCGATCATGAGACATTGCTGCTCTTTTTCGTGCTGCTGTTAACCTTCTACGCTTCACTGATGCTGGAAGGGTATTCGTCCTAGTCTTAACATCTAAATTTCTCATAGCCAGTCCATGTTCCTTATTTTTTATTTTAGGCATATATAACTCACTGTCATGTCCACTGGGTGATTGTCCTCTGGGTTTCACTTCAGGTAAATGAACTTCACAATCACGAGTATCAGGTAGATCTGACTTGGAAAGAGACAACCCATGTGAATTTAATTTAGAGGATTTGGTTCTATTAGCAGCTTCAACAAGACAATTTAAAGGTGTCCATAAATCGACTTTCCCTTCCGTTAATTCAAAATCGTTCTCCGTATTATCATTTGGCCTAAGTTGATCAGAAAGCTCAGCCATAGAGTAATCCTGCATGAATTTTATAAGCAGACATAAATATACATAGTTCATGCAGAACAAGAAGGAGTGACTCAGAGGCAAATGCTCTCCCCGAAGTTAAACCTGTTTTCTCCTTTACCTGCCTTTTATCTTCCGCAATCTTGTTAGGAGACTCCGGTGAACTCGAGCTCATTGGATGACCATCAGCTGAGTCTTCTTTCTTGCTGGATTCCTCAACCGTATTGCACCCTCTTAAAGCAGGAACCTTTCTTGCACCAGATTTAGATCTTCTTCCTGTCATCCCAGTTTGTATTGGTACCTTTGGGGCACTCACCACCAATGACGATAAAGATCTTTCCTTCCGTTTTGCTGGCAGTACAATGGTGGACATTACATCAGGGGCCCTAACTTTTCTTCTTTTATAAGGAAATATTTTAGCTGTTATATCTTGCAGATTATGGTCAGGCCTGCACGTAATTCACAAACATTAAACGGTGAACAATTCCCAACACAAATAGTAATAAATATTATTATGAAAAGGAGATGAAAGCCTAAGCTAATTTAAGCATTTCTTACAAGTTTATTCAAAGAAACCACAAAAGGAGGAATAGTTATTGGATTTAATGTTAGTTTCAGAAATGCAAACGGAGTCCAGTAATTTGGGAAAACATTCTCAACTAATACATAGAAACAAGACAACAATCAAATGAGAAGCCATCCATAACCATCAATTCAAAGTTTGCAAAGCAACAAATCTGTGGGGCAAATTGCAAGAACTAAAAACATATGAGATATGAAAAAATCTGACAGAGGAAAAGAAGAATGGACAAGATCTAGTGCAATCTAGAAGTCAAAGGACTATGAAAGAGTATTCTTCTTGATCAGAAAAGAAAAAGCAACCATTAAACAACCAGCTTGATCACTCTTGTGCGCACAACACAGTCAAACATCCAGTTATATTAGATAGAACTAAATGACAGAAAATATGGATTTAACACCATTTGTCTCCCTGAATGTCAAATCAGATATATATATATCAACTAAATTTGTATAAAATTAAAGTGTGCTCGTAGGTATGTAGCAGTCCGACCTGAGTTTCTCCACTGGCAGACACCCCAAGTCCATTTTGCAAACAGGACAGCAGTCTACCTCTTCATCTGAGAGCTTTTCATATATGCATTTCCTGCAGACTAATTTTGAGTATATGTGTAAGAAACAGAGAACATATTTTCAAGACAAAAGAGTAGTAAGCCCTGTAGCTTGAACATAAATCAAAATATACTATCAAAGAAAGAGAAAAAAGTATGTTCATGGACTTCTGAAAGAACAACGGCTATGATGACCTAAACAACAAACATCAAGGAAAGTAGATCCAAATAACCAAACGTGGACTCTTCAGCCACGTGCCAAAGGCTTGACAACAGCAGATTCCCACTTGACATGAAGAAAGCTAAAATTGAAATAGAAAGGGATACAATAGAAACACTGTCCTTCTAGAGTCAGTTGAATGCAACATTTAATCACCTTACTAATGTACAAGAATTGGGGCACATCATGAGTATCATCAGTAAACAATGAACCCGGGAAATGTAATCCCAGCTAAGCGAGTCCGTATGTAAGAACTGGAATCATTGTGTTTTAATTTGGTTGCATGAACTTCAAAGATTAGTTCAATAAGGACCGACAAGAACAGTTGCATGGATGTGGAGAATAATAGTCAAGTACTGACCTCAAAACTACAACCAATAACTTTACTAAACTAGCAAGTTCTTTCCTGTTTATTATAAGTGAGGAACGAAATAGAGGCATCGCCCAAGAGCAGGGGATTCGGTGACTACTTTTCGTACCATAATGCAACTGCAATCGTAAAGAACTGCAGAACACCTTTCCAGATAAGATATACATCTCAACAGGAAATCACCTTATCAACTGAAGTAGATAATATTAACAAACATGAACCATAATCATCAATGAAAATCACGTAGAATCAAAGTTCATAAATTCAACCTCTACATGCATAATTGACCCACGTAGAACTCGGGGTCACTAAATTTGATGCACTTACATATTAGGCGATAAAGAACGTTAAATAAAGACGACAAATCTCGACGTGGAAATCGAGATGGCCTAACCAAAGAAACCCCAGATCGTGTTAACAGAACCATATCAAAATTATGTCAGCTGAACCGAAAATTGGAGAAGTTATAGTAACAGATCAGGAGAAAACTTACACGTGTGAAGACACAAAGATATTGTCGTGGCTTCCTTCAGCAGCTTCTTACAAAGAGGGCATGTCATGCATGCCTCCAATGTTTCCCTCTTCACTTTCACCACCTGTCCTGCCATTACTCCCTCCCTCTAAACCACATTCAGCTCAAAACCCATTACACCTTCAAGAGAACCCACCTACAAAAAAAGGGCAATCGCCAGGAGAACAAGACAAAGATCTAAAGATTGGAAAATTTTGAGAGATGTGTGTGTATTTGTTTGTGAAGGTGGGGTTGTTTTGAATAGATGAAGTAAACTACGTGAGGCGGGTTTTGGGACACAAAGCAAAGGAAGCGGGAGTTTCGTAGGCGAAACACTGTGTGTTTGTGTGTGTATGTATGTGCGTGGTTCTGGGTGTTTTGAGTTTCGAAGAAATAACATGAAAGATTGAGTCTTTGTTCGGGATCTTCCCTCTCTCTCTCTCTCCTTATTTGGGCGTCAAACACAAGATGTCCAATGAAGTTTGGTTATCACTATTTAAGTCAGCAGTATACCTTTAAGAAGCTTGACGAACAACTTACCGGTTGAAATACAATTTGTAAAAACTAGAATAATATGTAGAACTTGTTTTCTTGTGTTGTTGATTGATCATTTAGTCTACTTTCTACAATTTGTCAAACACAAGGTTTTAACTTTTAAGTCAGTCTAAAGAAATTAGGGGAAGAAAAGTGTTGAATGCACTTTTCCTACAAATGCCAATTGCCAAACCGCAAGTAAATGTATGATAGTGTTACTTTCTGGCTTCCATTTTGACACCCGTCTCCGTCATGGTAATTTGGTTTCAGATAGGCGTTCCGTAAATGGGTTGAAGTTGATTCATTCGATATTCATGAGTTGGTGTATAAATTTGGGATGGAAAGCTGAGGTAATTGGGATACTTGCGTTAGGTCTCAGATGGGTAAGAAACTTGGGCCACCACTTGCAATATTCTCGCACGAAGGTCTAAACTTGTTAATGTTAATCGGAGGAAGTCCACAACATTTGTTGAGCCGAAGAAGTCGGCGAAGCGTAATGATGTGTCACATGATCGAGAACAATAATGTACCAACTGCTAGTAGAAGAAGCAATCTGAACATTAATAAATAATACTTGAACAAAAATTTTAAATATTTAAATTTAAAATTTTAAAATTGACATAGTACGTGTTTTTTTTTCCTTTTTCTCATTGTCAGTGATGATTTCTAGTTAAAGAATAGATACATGAAGACTCTGTCACTTTTTGTCAATGCCACTTACGATCCGAGAATACTTTTGTCTTTGCTTATGTTTCACCTATGTAAGTTGAATCTTGTACTAATTAATGAGATATAAGTGTAGAGTATAAAGGTTACATCTTTTTCATTAACTTTAGATAGAGGCATTTACTATTCCTTTTTTTTTTGGATACAGAAGGAAGAAAACAAACTAAAAACTAGACTAGACGATTACAAACGTCGCGAACACGAGATTCCTTGTAAGTCCTGAGTAAAGACCGAGAGGTATTGCTCAGGTAGATTGCAGAGAATGTGAGTGCCCGGTGTGGTGAACGAAGCCAAAAATGCCAGCTGATCTGCACACTGATTGCCTTCCCTGTAAATTTGCCTCGGCTGAATATCCCAATACTATTCGTTTTTTACCCAAAACTTTTGCATATTTTTGAAGATTTTCTATGGCACTGCCCTTGTTATTTTCTCTTTCAAGTTATTGTTTCTTGTTATCATTCATAAGACTTTAGAACATAAGAGAGTCCTGGTTAGTTCAAATGATGTTTAGTACCCTAAATCAGTGTTTTGTTTTTTGTACCGTATTGGCTGACAAAATGTGCAAAAAGTAATGTTCCGGTATTGGCCTTGTGTACTGGCCTATTTCAGTTCGTACCAATTACGATTTGAAGACACTTTTGTCTCTGCTAAGGTAAACTGTTATGTTTCACCTATGCAAGTTGGATCTTTTACTAATTAATGAGATATAAGTGTAACGTATAAGGGTTACATCTTTTTCAGTAAGATTTAGATGGAGGCATTTACCATTCGTTTCTTACCCAAATCATTTGTTTGTTTTTGAAGATTTTCTATGGCATTGCCCTTTTTATTTTCTCTTTCAAGTTACTAGGACTTTAGAACATAAGAGAGCCTTGGTTAGTTCAAATGATGTTTAGTACCTAAAATTAATGTTTTGGTTTTTGTACCGTACTGGCTGTTAAATAGTACAAAAAGTACTGATCCAATATTGGCCTCATGTATCGGCCTGTTTCGGTTGGTACCATTGACGATCCGAGAACATTTTTGTCTCTAATAAGGGAAACTATTATGTTTCACCTATACAAGTTGGATCTTGTACTAATTAATAAGATATAAGCGTAGAGTATAAGGGTTACATCTTTTTCAGTAAGTTTAGATGAAGGCATTTACCATTCATTTTTTACCCAAAACTTTTGTTTGTTTTTGAAGATTTTTTATGGCATTGCCCTTTTTATTTTCTCTTTTAAGTTATCGTTTCTTGTCATCATTAATAAGACTTTAGAACATAAGATAGCCTTGGTTAGTTCAAATGATGTTTAGTACCCTAAATCAGTGTTTTGTTTTTTGTACTGTACCATCTGGTAAATAATACAAAAATTAATGTTCCGGTATTCACCTGTGCAAGTTGGATCTTGTACTAATTAATGAGATATAAGTATAGAGTATAAGGGTTACATTTTTTTCGGTAAGTTTAGATGGAGGCCTTTACCATTCGTTTTTTACCCAAAACATTTGTTTGTTTTTGAAGATTTTCTATGGCATTGCCCTTTTTATTTTCTCTTTCAAGTTACTGTTTCTTGTCATCATTCATAAGGAATTTAGAACAAAACAGAGCCTTGGTTAGTTCAAATGATGTTTAGTACCCCAAATTAGTGTTTTGTTTTCATACCATACCTGCCGGTAAATAGTACAAAAAATAATGTTCCGATATCGGCCTCGTGTATCGGCCTATTTCGGTTGGCACCACTGACGATTCGAGGAAATTTTTGTCTCTACTAACGGAATTGTTATGTTTCACTTATGCAAGTTGGATCTTGTACTAATTAATTAGATATAAGTGCAGAGTATAAGGGTTACATCTTTTTCAGTAAGTTTAGATGGAGGCATTTACCATTCGTTTTTTACCCAAAACTTTTGTTTGTTTTTGAAGATTTTTTATGGCATTGCCTTTTTTATTTTCTCTTTCAAGTTATTGTTTCTTGTCATCATTAATAAGACTTTAGAACATAAGATAGCCTCGGTTAGTTCAAATGATGTTTAGTACCCTAAATCAGTGTTTTGTTTTTCGTACTGTACCGTTCGGTAAATAATACAAAAAGTAAAGTTCCCGTATCGACCTTGTGTACTAGCCTATTTCGATTGGTACCATTTACGATCTGAGGATACTTCTGTCTTTGCTAAGGGAAACTGTTATGTTTCACCTATACAAGTTGTCTCTTAAGGGTTACATCTTTTTCTGTAAGTTTAGACGGAGGCATTTACCATTCATTTTTTCCCCAAAAATTTTTACCCAAAACTTTTGTTTGTTTATGAAGATTTTTTATGGCATTGCCGTTTTTATTTTCCCTTTCAAGTTATTGTTTCTTGTCATTATTCATAAGGGCTTTAAAACATAAGAGAGCCTTGGTTAGTTCAAATGATGTTTAGTACCCCAAATCAGTGTTTTGTTTTTTGTATCGTACTGACCGGTAAATAGTACAAAAAGTAATGTTCGTACGGCTTTGTTTCTATTGGTACCATTGACAATCCGAGGAGACTTTTGTCTCTGCTAAGGGAAACTGTTATGTTTCACCTATGCAAGTTGGATCTTGTACTAATTAATGAGATATAAGTGTAGAGTATAAAGGTTACATCTTTTTTATTAAGTTTAGATGGGGACATTTACTGTTCATTTTTTACCCAAAACTTTTGTTTGTTTTTGAAGATTTTTTATGGCATTGCACTTTTTATTTTGTCTTTCAATTTATTGTTTCTTGTCATCATTAATAAGACTTTAGAACATAAGAGAACCTTGGTTAGTTCAAATGATGTTTGGTACCCCAAATTAGTGTTTTGTTTTTTGTACCGTACCGGTAGGTAAACAGTACAAAAAGTAATGTTCCGGTATCGACTGGGAACCAGCTTGTTTCGATTGGTACCTTTTACGATCTGAGGACACTTTTGTCTCTGCTAAGGGAAACTGTTATGTTTCACCTATGCAAGTTGGATCTTATAATAATTAATGAGATATAAGTGCAAAGTATAAGGGTTACATAAGTTCAGTAAGTTTAGATTAAGGCATTTACCATTCATTCTTTACCCAAAACTTTTGTTTGTTTTTAAATATTTTTTATGGCATTGCCCTTTTTATTTTCTCTTTTAAGTTATTTTTTCTTGTCATCATTCATAAGACTTTAGAACATAAGAGAGCCTGGGTTAGTTCAAATGATGTTTAGCACCCCAAATCAGTGTTTTGTTTTTCGTACCATTCCGGCCAATAAACAATACAAAAAGTAATGTTCTGATATCAACCTTGTGTATTGGCATGTTTCGGCTGGTACCATTTACGATCCGAGGACACTTTTGTCTCTGTTAAGGGAAATTGTTATGTTTCACCTAAGCAAGTTGGATCTTTTACTAATTAATGAGATATAAGTGTAGAGTATAATGGTTTCATCTTTTTCAGTAAGTTTAGAAGGAGGCATTTACCATTCTTTTTTTTCCCAAAATTTTTTTCCCAAAACTTTTGTTTGTTTTTGAAGGCATGTATATCCAAAACCTTGACCGGATGACTCTCGGTCAAGGGGTGATTGGCAGTTTTATCCAAACCATACAAATCAACAGCAAGTTGAGTAATAAATGGACCAAGAATTAACGGGTGTGGTTTGTGTGACAAAATAGACAGGATATGTGTAATATAAAAATAACCCAAGTTCACTTTCCTATCATGCAAGGCACACCATAGCAAGAATAATTCAGCCTTAGAAATGATATGAGCCCCATTAATTTTGCCAAAAAAATTAAAAGCTAGAAATCGCTGAAAAATTCAGTGTAATGGATCACGAAGGGTGTTAGCCTTAGAAGTACTTGGGTTATACGGGTGTGGGTCAATAGAAAGCTCCGCATACACTGTTTTCTCATCAAACCAGTCAGAATAATCACATAAAGAGTTAACATAAGCATATGATTGAGTCTCAGCTGCGGTGACACATCCCAAAGAACAATTAAAAGAATCTACAGACATAGCTAAAGGCTGGGTCATTAACCGAAACTGAACTGTGTCGGGAGTGAAAATGTGTCCATTTTCAGGCATCTTAAATTGGAATGAAGTATAAAACTCCCAAATCAGTTCATTATACGAAGGCAAATCAATGTCAAGAAACTTCAGCATTCCAAGATTTGATACAAGGCGTTTAAACTAGGCAGTTAAATCAAAATAATGCAGAAAAGAGATATCAATTACCCAACAAGGGCAAATGGGTTTACCCTTGACCAACTGAAGCCGAAGAAGCTCGTCTTCCTCCTCAAACTCAAGATTAACGTCATTGTCACGGGCTTCAAGATTGTTCTGTTGCACCCGTTGACTCTCTCGAGATCGAACCCGGTGCTTCCTTGTTGTCACGGCAGCAATGGACTAGTCGAAATTACGTCCGGCAGTTGTGGGCCCGGTGGCGGGTTCAGGTGGTGGGCTGGTGCGGCGGTGCGACTTTCGAGGTGGAGAGGGAGGCGAAACGTCGGCTTCTGGGGAGTGGGTCGGCGCCGGTGGTGCTTTATAGGTGGATCCAGCAATGGGTCTTCTAGAGGAGCCCCTTGTTTTCGGCATAGTGTGGGGAGGGGGTGGGTATGGCAGTGGTGAGAGAAGTGAACAAGGATTTAAGTCTGTGATGAAAATGGGTAGTGAGAAGAAGAAAAGAAACGGCAAAGTGGGAAAGGGTGAAGACAAAATTGTCAGTTTTGAAAGTGGGATGGACAAAAGGGTATTAATTGTTGGAGAGGAATTACGATGATGCCATTCCTTGTTGTGAACAAAGTTGACCTGAGAATTTCCCTACACTGATGCGTGTTTTATTTTTTTTTAACAAAAAGTGATTTACGTAACCCATGTTTTTCCATCAGCTATTTGGTACTTGGCACACAATATTCAACCAATTTTTATCCTGCAAAATACTAAAAATTTCTCGAACCAGTGAGATCAATTTAAGAGCACAAAACTAGACAACGACACATAAAATTGGCACTAAAAATTGCAAAAGAAAAATACTGAAAAACAAAACCAACTGAAATAAATAAAACGAAACAAACCTTGGGTTGCCTCCCAAGAAGCGCATTTGTTTTACGTCGTTAGCTCGACGCGTTTCGCACTCAAGTGTATTGAGGTTCATTGATGTA
>JANZXP010000003.1:24833220-24843466 GCA_027576715.1 Erythroxylum flavicans
CAGCTGGCCCATAATTATGTCAACTTATAAATTCTGCAGCACAGCTACGGATTACGACATGGCCATGTCGTATTTCAACGTCCAGACTTCACCAATATTTTTTTTGCTCCAAATTAGTCACATTTTCCATCATTTCCAATAGTTCCACCTGAAATATGCAAACACACAAAACTCACATAAAAGCATACAAAATGTGACCAATAACTATGCAAATGTATGCAAAGTATGGACTGAAATATGCATGAATATGCAAGTCATCAAAGATTTTCTATGGCATTGCCTTTTTTATTTTCTCTTTCAAGTTATTGTTTCTTGTCATCATTCATAAGGACTTTAGAACATAAGAGAGCCTTGGTTAGTTCAAATGATGTTTAGTACCCCAAATCAGTGTTTTGTTTTTTGTATCATACTGACCAGTAAACAGTACAAAAAATAATGTTCCGATATCGACCTTATGTACCGACCTGTTTCGGTTAGTACCGTTGGCGATCCAAGGACAATTTTGTCTCTACTAAGGGAAACTATTATGTTTCACCTATGTAAGTTGGATCTAGTACTAATTAATGATATATAAATGCAGATTTTAAGGGTTACATCTTTTTCAGTAAGTTTAGACGTAGGCATTTAGCATTCGATTTTTACTTAAATCTTGTGTTTATTTTTGAAGATTTTTTATGGCATTGCCCTTTTTATTTTCTCTTTCAATTTATTGTTTCTTGTCATCATTAACAGGACTTTCGAACATAAAAGAGCCTTGGTTAGTTTAAATGATATTTAGTACCTTAAATCAGTATTTTGTTTTTTGTACCACATCGGCTAGTAAATAGTACAAAAAGTAATGTTTCGGTATCGATTTTGTGTACCTGCCTATTTCGATTGGTACCATTTATGATCCGAGGACACTTTTGTCTCTGCTAAGGAAAACTGTTATGTTTCACCTATACAAGTTGGATCTTGTACTAATTGATGAGATATAAGTGCAAAGTATAAGAGTTACATCTTTTTCAGTAAGTTTAGATGAAGGCATTTACCATTCGTTCTTTACCCAAAACTTTTGTTCGTTTTTGAAGTTTTTCTATAGCATTGCCCTTTTTATTTTCTCTTTCAAGTTATTTTTTCTTGTCATCATTCATAAGACTTTAGAGCATAAGGGAGCCTGGGTTAGTTCAAATGATGTTTAGTACCCCAAATCATTGTTTTATTTTTCGTCCCATACTAGCTAGTAAATAGTACAAAAAGTAATGTTCCGGTATCAGCCTTATGTACCGACATGTTTCTGTTGGTGCCATTTATGATCCGAGGACACTTTTGTCTCTACTAAGGGAAACTGTTATGTTTCACCTATGCAAGTTGGATCTTGTACTAATTAATGAGATATAAGTGTAGAGTATAAGGGTTACATCATTTTCGGTAAGTTTAGACGGAGGCATTTGCCATTCGTTTTTTACCCAAAACTTTTGCTTGTTTTTGAAGATTTTCTATGGCATTGCCTTTTTTATTTTCTCTTTTAAGTTATTGTTTCTTGTTATCATTCATAAGGGCTTTAGAACATAAGAGAGCCTTAGTTAGTTAAAAGGATGTTTAGTACCCCATATCAGTGTTTTGTTTTTTGTATTGTATCAACCGATAAACAGTACGAAAAGCAATGTTCCGATATCAACATTGTGTATCGGCTTGTTTCGGTTGGTATCATTGACGATCCGAGGACATTTTTGTCTATGCTAAGGGAAACTATTATGTTTCACCTATGCAAGTTAGATCTGGTACTAATTAATGAGATATAAGTGCGTAGTATAAAGGTTACATCTTTTTCAGTAAGTTTAGATGGAGGCATTTACTATTCATTTTTTACCCAAAACTTTTGTTTGTTTTTTAAGATTTTTGTGGCATTGTCCTTTTTATTTTCTCTTTCAAGTTATTATTTCTTGTCATCATTAATAAGACTTTAGAACATAACATATGTTGGCTCCAGGTCTCGTTCCTTATTTCATGGCGACATGGTGCCAATTTGGGGGACTTTTAAAAATAAAAGTATATATGTATATAAAAACTAACAACAAGATAAAAAGAATTAAATTTTGTGGTGGGAGTAAAAACAAATAAAATATAATAGCATAAAATAAAATAGACATGAAAATAAATTGGATTAGGAGTAAAACAAATAAATAAACCAATAATAAATAATGTAAAATAAAAATAAAAAAGGAAATGAAAAAAGTCACAGCCGTGAGAGGGGCACGATCACGACTTTTGGTGGATAGTAGCGGATTGTCGCGATCGTGCTTGTGCACGATCGTGACATTCATGAAAATTTAGATTCGTCGCGATCGTGCACACACCAACTTCAAATTATCATAACTTTCAATCCTGAAGTCCAAAAATTATAAACTTTATGTCATTAGTAAGCTAAGAGAAATATCTACAACTTTTATGAAGACCATTTTGTCACAACCTACCTAGATCAATCCAGTTTGTTAATTGAAATTTCAAAACACATTTTCATTCATTTATTCTCTTATTTTCTCTCATATGCCAATATACATTCTTACAAAAACAAAAGACCCGAATCTAACAAACACAATTCAGTACATTTAAGACTCCTAACAAAACAAACTCCCAACCTAAAAATTTACTTAAGAAGAATTTATCAAAAAACCATTAAACAACTAACAATTTATTCCTAGCACAATTAACACTTAACAGAGAAGAAAATACCTGCACACATATATAAAAGAAGTTCTTCAGCCCTTCTTTCATTCATTACTCCATAAGACAAAGTTTCATTTCTTAGATGTTGCAAGGTTTAAACATAACTTTAATTTCAAACAAAAGCCACATCAGTAGCATATTACAAAAATACAATCATGAATGTTGATGCTTGATATGCTTCTAGAGTACCAAAAGTTTCTGAACTAACTTAGTTACAAAAATAGAAATTCTTGGAGTCAGTCAAAGTTTTTGCAAGGTTCAATGTTGATATGCTATTTTTGCACCTGAAGAATGGAAAGATAATGGGGGTGAGCTGGGAAGCTCAGTGGCTAATACAGTTATAGCCATTAGTGATGAACCATACACACACACAACCAAATCATGTATTTTTCAATCATCAAAACATAACATTCAGTCATATAACGTGTTTAACAAATTAAAGCGAAATGCACACATATAATGGCTTGAGAGAATCCCATAGAATGAAATGAAAAAAATTCAAGTTTACACCATGAACGAAATGAGTCCATTTTTGGAGCTCATATGCCACAAATGGGTAGCCGAGAGAAGGCTATAGGTCAATTTGCACGTGATGAACGAAATGGAATGGTATCTCTCTTGCCCACATAAGCAAATTTCTGATGCTTACATATTTCATATCATAATCATACTTTCATACTTCTTAAAATTTATGTTTTTTCATTAACATCAAAGCAGCAAAATTCTTGCAAAGCAAACATGATTTCAATCGCAGATTATTTTTTCCATATCCACAATGAATAAAAGCAAGAATTTAAGTTCACATACAAGTAAATAATTCAGCTCATCAACATAACAACTATAAACGTATTACCCACCTATTTACTTGTGATTCCAAGATCAAGTTTGTCTTTCCTCTTGTTCTTGATTTCGAAGTTCTTGGTTCTCTTCAAGCAAACATATTTTTCATTCAATCAACATACACTAATAGAACTTCCATAAAGCTATATTATCCAAAGATAAGCTTAGACTTAATCTATTCTTAATTTATCTAAGCTAGAAGAACTAAGATCTAGTTAAGATTCACAAATATCTAGGAAGAAGAATTTCAGTTCTCTTCTTTCTCTCTTCATTTACAGCATAAAACCTATTTTCTCTACTTCCTTCTTCTATCAAAATAAGAAGAATAAATAAGGGTTACCTATAAACTCAGCTGAACCTTCTTCTTCCACTTCTTATCTCCTTTTTCTTTCTTTCCTTCTTCTCCTCTCTATGCTTCAGTTTCTCATTCTCTTCTTCTAGTTCTTCTAGGACTTTCTCTCTTTTTCTTTCTTGCTATACACAACTCTCTTCTCTTCGTTTCTTATTAGTTTAAGACAAACATTTGTCTTTCCAAGCTTACTCTTCCATATTTAATCTAATGCCTTCTAACTCCTTAACTTAGTTCTAACTCTCCCTTTTAATCCATGCAACCACATGTAATTAATTATATACCTAATTAAACTCCAAAAGATTCAAGAATTCTAATTTATATTCTTGCTAGCTAATTTAATAAAATAAATTCTAAGAAAATTTGGGGTCCAACAAGATAGCCTTGGTTATTTCAAATGATGTTTAGTACCTTAAATCAGTGTTTTATTTTTTGTACCGTACCGACTGGTAAACAGTACAAAAAGTAATGTTTCAGTATCAACCTTGTGTACCAGCCTGTTTTGATTGGTACCATTTATGATCCGATGATACTTTTATCTCTGTTAAGGGAAACTATTATGTTTCACCTATGGAAGTTGGATCTTGTACTAATTAATGAGATATAAGTGCAAAGTATAAGGGTTACATCTTTTTCAGTAAGTTTAGATGGAGGCATTTACCATTGGTTTTTTTACCCAAAACTTTTGCTTGTTTTTGAAGATTTTCTATGGCATTGCCCTTTTTATTTTCTCTTTCAAGCTATTGTTTCTTGTCATCATTCATAAGACTTTAGAACATAAGAGAGCCTTGGTTAGTTCAAATGATGTTTAGTACCCCAAATCAGTGTTTTGTTTTTCGTATCGTACTGGCCAGTAAATAGTACAAAAAGTAATGTTCTGGTATCAGCCTGTTTTAGTTGGTACCGATTAGTACCAAAAATTTTAAAAATTGAGGGGTATTTTTGCAAAACTATTTTTAATTGAACCCTCTTCTTCCCCTTACCAGATCTGAAAAAACTAAAATAGATTTTTGATCTTTTTGGTGTGTCTTTTGCTCTTAAATTTGAAAAACAAATTCATTGTATTTGGTTATTTGTCTATGTTTTGTGATTGAAATTGTTGCTATGTTTTGTGATGAAAATTGTTGAAAATTATTGGAATAAAATTTGTTAGAAATTATTGGAAATGAAAATTATTTATGTATGGTGAAAAATAAATTCATTGCATTTGGTTTTTTGTGTATGTTTTGTGATGGATATTGCTGGAAATTATTGGTATGTTTTGTGATGAAAATTGTTGGAAATTATTGGAAATGAAAGTTGTTTATGTATATTTTTGTAATTTTTGAATTGAAATTGTTGGAAATGAATTTTTGGTGGTTGAAATTGTTGGTTGTTGGAAATAGAATTGTTAGTTGTTGGAAAGAAAATTGTTGGAACTGAATTTGTGTTGGTTGAAATTATTGGCTGTTGGAAATGGAATTGTTAGTTGTTGGAAATTTGGAAATAAAATTTTTTTATGTATGTTTTGTGATGTTTGAAATATTGAATTGAAATCGTTCAAAATTGTTGGAAATGAAATTGTTGAAAATTATTAGGAATGGAAAATGTTAGAAATGAAAATTGTTTATGTATGTTTTGTAATAACTGAATTGAAATTGCTAGAAAATATTATAAATGAAATTGTTGGAAATTGTTGAAATTAAGAAATGAAAATTGTTAGAAATTATTCAAAATTGAAATTATTTATGCATATTTCATTATTTTGTGAATTGTGAATTTGTGACGATTGAAATTGTCGGTCGTTGGAAATAAAATTGTTGGTTGCTAGAAATGACATTGTTGGAAATTTGGAAATGGAAATTATTTATGTATGTTTTGTAATGTTTTAAATTTTGAATTGAAATTGTTCAAAATTGTTGAAAATGGAATTGTTGAAAATTATTGGGAATGGAAAATGTTGGAAATGGAAATTGTTTATGTATGTTATGTAATAGTTGAATTGAAATTGTTGGAAAATGTTATAAATGAAATTGTTGGAAATTGTTGAAATTAAGAAATGAAAATTCTTAGAAATTGAAAATTTTTATGTATATTTCATTATTTTGTGAATTGTGAATTTGTGTTGGTTGTTGGAAATGAAATTGTTAGTTGTTGGAAATTTGGAAATGGAAATTGTTTATGTATATTTTCTGATGTTTGAAACTTTGAATTGAAATTGTTCAAAAATGTTGGAAATGGAATTGTTGAAAACTATTAGGAATGGAAAATGTTGGAAATGGAAATTGTTTATATATGTTTTGTAATAGATGAATTGAAATAGTTGGAAAATGTTAGAAATTGTTTATGTATGTTTTGTGATTGTTAGAAATGGAAATTGTTTATGTATGTTTTATGTAATTATGTTTGTTGAATAACTGAATTGTTGGTTTTTGACTTATGGTGAATTGTGTTCGATGAAATTGAATTGTGTTCGATGTATGAGTTATATTATATAAGGTGGACATGCGTATTTGTGTACTGAAATTATGTGTTCTTTATTTTGATATATGCATTCATTTATTTTTATAGATAAATGGAAGGAAGTTCAAGTACTTTTGATTAAACCACTTCAGGAAGATACAATGATCCAACTTAAGCTCATACTGCATTGGTTCCCGATATGAGAAACCATACTATTTGCTTGTTTTGTAACAAACATTTGAAAGAGGTAGGAATAAATCAATTAAAGAAGCATTTAGTTGGGGTTAAAGGAGATGTGGAAACATTTAAAAAAGTAAGCCATGATTCGAAGTGACAGATTGAAACCTTGCTTGAAGAATATCAGCATGAGAAAGATAGAAGGGAAAGGTTGAATTTTGAAATTGGTAGTGGAACTTCATTTGCTGGTTTTTATGATGATTGTGGAAATGTTAAAGCTGATAGTGGTAGTGGTAGTGTTCCATCCTAGGCCCAACAAGATGATAATGTTACATTTGCACCTGATGCTAGGGAAAAAAGAAGGCAAGCGACTAATTTTTTTGCATCACGAACAACTCCTGGAGCCCAACCTTCAATTCATAGTGCAATGCAATTAAGAGAAACGACTTATAATGTCAATATGGTAGTAACTAGATGGTGGTATGATACAGGTTCATCATTCAATGTTTCACAGTCTTACTATTATCAACCTATGGTGGATGCAATGGCCTTTTACGATCCAGGATACAAAGCTCATTTGATTGATGACTTAAAAGGTAAACTTTTGAGTTGTTCTATTTATGAAATTAGAAGTTATTTAGTAGAAAAAAGAGTGAATTGAGTTACTTATGGATGTTCAATCTTATGTGATGATGGGACAAATAGGAGACAAGAGCCTATTATTAATTTTTTAGTTTATTCTACAAATGGCTCTATATTTTTAAAATCTATTGATGCATCTGGCCTTATTAGGAATACTAAGACTTTGTTTATGATATTTGATGAAGTTGTGAATGAAGTAGGGCTAGAAAATATTGTTCAGTTTATTACTGATAATGATTTTGCTTATAAAGCGGCAGGAAAGCGGTTACAGAATACGTATAATTCTTTTTTAGACTCCTTCTGCTGCACATTGCATTGACCTAATACTGAGAATATAGCAGCTCCTAGGTATTTTCCTATTATTGATGAGACTATGCAGAAAGTAAAAAAAGGTGACTAGGCTTATCTATAATCGTGCATGGGTTTTGAATTTGATGAGAAAGGAATTTACCAATGGTAGGAATTTGTGTCGTCCCGGTGTGACAAGATTTACAATAAATTTTTTATCACTTCAGTCTTTTGTTTTGATGAAGAAATCGTTAAGAGAAATGTTTACAAGTGATAAGTGGGTTGTATCTCAGCATGCTAGGTCTAATGCTGAATTGGAAGTTTCCAGCATTATACTAGAACATAGAAAATTTTAGTCTCAATGTCAATTTATTATTCGAGTTTGTGAGCCTTTGGTAAGGATGCTTCAATTGGCTGATAGTGAAGAAAAGCTAACAATGAGTTTTTTTTGGATGTCATGGAAAGAGCAAAGGAAGCAATCAAGGCCAATCTGAAACATAAGCCTTCTCTACATACACCGTATCTTTCAATCATCAATGAGAAATCAGAAAGATAACTTTCTTCTCCTTTGTTTGCAGCTGGGGCATTTTTGAATCCTAGTGTGTATTTCAGACCGGATTTTACAAAGAAAACTAAAGTCAGTAGAGGAATGTTATTCATTATTACAACAATTGTTGGGCATGAAATGATGCATGATCTTTTAAGCTTACAAATAGAGCTTTATAAGTTGTCTTCTGGGGATTTTAGATTGTCGATTGCTATTCGACAAAGAACAAAACTTTCCCCAGGAATTAGCTGTTTCTTTTTCTTATTTGTTGGTTAATTATCACTTTATTTTGTTTGTAGCACTACTTTTGTTATCTTATGATTTACAGTATCTTGGTGGGATCAATTCGGAAGTGATGTTCCAGAATTGCAAAAGTTTGCAATTCATATTTTAAGTCAATGTGTGAGTGCAACGGGTTGTGAACGGAATTGGAGCACATTTGAATTCATCCGTTCTAAGAAAAGGAATAGATTGGAGCACAAAAGATTGAATGACTTAGTATTCGTTTGTTACAATTTAAAGCGACAGGAAAGGTATGTTATTACCATTATTAATTTCGATATAATTTCTTATAATTTTCTAATAATTAAGTTTTGTTTACTAGGAGTCTTAATAGCACAAGTATTTCAATAGATCCAATATCTATTGATAATATTGATCTTCTTGCTGATTGAGTTTCTAAGGAACAAGATTTGATAGATGTGAATGACTTGGAAGATAATCTTGGTTGGGAAAGCATTGACATGTCATTTGGTGCATTGAATTTGAATGATAATGATGATGAGACTCCTCTTAATTGATGGAGATTTTGTACCAAATGATAACTGAGGTAAGTGTAGTTATGGCAGATATCCTCCTGTAGACGGTTTAATGGAGTTCCAGATTTTTATTTTTCTTCTTCTTTTAATTTTACTTATGCTTGATGTATATGTTAACTTATATATATATATATATATATAAATGTTTTTGTTACATGTTTCACTTTCACTTGGTTTCTTATCACTAATTCTTGTGGTAAATTGTAATAGTTTGAAAGTTAAAGATATTTTTTATTTTTTATTGTATGTTTTTAACTTTTGATGTAATTATTATTTATTATATGATGAAATTGTAATATTTTAAATACTTTGTGTTTTCTTAATTTTATATTTGTATGATGATAATTGTGTTTTTTACATTAATTGTGATTATTATTTATATGTGAAATATTTGAAAATTATTGTTATTTCAGATTAAATGTGGTTATTATTTATTATTATGATTTTTGGAAACAAGGTTGATGTAAATTTAAAAATTATCCGAAACTGTATCTGATATTAATTAATATTAGTATAGTACTATACCAGAACTCAATTCGGTATCAAATTCAATATGGAATTGTCAACATTGCCCTAAATATCTGGACCCTCAGACATAAATGGCTTCTGGTGACGAAGGCATGCATTTATTGTTCGTACTTCTATAGATGGAAATTTAAAATTTCTATGAAGATGCATGTCTTACTGTCATTTCTTACTGTTTTAACATTACAAAGGTGCAATCAGGAAAAAGCCAAACACGCCAATTCATGAAAATGACCATGATAAGATTATCAAAAGAGTTAAAATGATTTCCCTAAAAACTCTCCACAATTCCTAGATTGCAGGTACATGAACTTCTAGATATAAAAAGTTTAATTTCAGCATAAAACGACTCATATTCTGGTATAATAAGGCTTTTGATAAGATTATCAAAAGTTTATTTGGGGTGCTAATGATATTTATTCTATTCCATGTTAAAGGATTCGAGTACATGCGTTTTCTTTGATGAATAAGGCTTTCGTTTATTTAATTAAAGGCAAAGTATAGGCGTCTCTTATACGGGTTTTTATGTTTTGTAGCTAATTGCTTTTTATTCCTTTAATTGTTGTTTTTTATCAAAAATTTTCACATTTTTATTTGGCAAAATGTATACAAATTTACACCAAGGTTTTCTATAAAAATTTTGATAAGTTCCCTACCTTGCGTTGTTCACAGATTATTAATATATACTTACAAAATAATTCTTATCTAAATAGAAATTTATAATGATTTTATAATTATAAAAAATATTAATAATATTTTGAACATTTTTATGATAAGAATAAGATTTATTCCCTCATTTGTTCCTATTACAAGAAAAAGAATTTAATTTTTATTATAAAATTTGTATATCTTACAAAAATTAATTTCAACAAGAGGTGCTAACATTAAGAACTAACTTATAAAAGTCAC
>JANZXP010000003.1:24862926-24884212 GCA_027576715.1 Erythroxylum flavicans
GTCCAATAATAATCCAACTAGAAGGAAAACTTTAATAGCTTCTGAAAACAAGGAGAAGAGAATGGTATGCATATACTTGCATTCCACCCTCACATCCGCATGCTATCCCAATTAGAAAAAACATGAAAAAGAACAAATATTTTCTTCCCCAATCCTCACTAGCCGATGCCTCCAATTTCTTTTTCATTTATCCTAAACATAAGAGAACAAAGAAAAATCATAGTCATAAGACAAATAAACATATTTTATATCTTCTACCTAAAAGTTACAAAACATTTTCTATTATAAATTGTTCAATGCTTGATAGCTTAGGTGAAAAACCTCAATAAAGCAGTTGTTCAGATCTAGTAAGCTGTAAGAGACCTAAACCAATGGAAACTATAACTTTTCGATATCCCAACATCATAAATTGCCCATTCATTAATAAGACAAGGTAACAATTAACTATAAAAAAAAGGGTGGGGAGGGCGAGATATAAACTTTGAGACTGCAACAATCCCTAAATAAAGAATTATTAAAAAATAGAGAGAGAGAGAGAGAGAGAGAGAGAGAGAGAGAGAGGGATGATTACTAACTCCTTGGCTTCGACTTTGTTGAGATACTGGTCGATGGTTATGCTCTACTCATTCTCATCACCAAACGAATCAGTCATTTTGATGAAAAAGGAAAGCAACTGAAAGGCCACAAGATTAGAACTTTTCTTTCTAGACCTGAAATCAAAGCCATAAGAAATATGTATCAGAAAAATATTGCTCATAAAGTAGTGACTTCAATATGGGGAATGTAACGAGGTACCCTAGAACAGGAAACCCTAAAGGTAACTCTTTTATTCATTTTAGTATGAGAAAGCAAAAACAATAAGGTCAAGAAACTATATAAAACTCAAGAGTTAACTTCTGAAACCTACCTTCCTTTGTCCAATTTATTCGATTTTGCTTGCTCTCCAATCCCACCAAACACCAAATGGGTACGTAATTAGATCCAAAGTCGATAAAAATAAAGCATAAACACAAGGGGAGATTAAAAAAGAGGAGTAGCACGCAATGTCTACATGCAGTTAAATAGAGCAACAAGATAATCAAACAAATTTCTGATTTCATTTTTGTTCCCTTCTATAACTAGTTAGATATTTTGCCACGATTTACAAAATAGTTACAAAAATGGTCCTTTTCATGACGGGTTTTTTAAAATCGTCGCTAAAAGAGTTAATGAAGTCATACAAATGAGAATCCTTTGGTGACGATTTTTAAAAATCGTCGCCAAAGGTCCACATTTTGCTACATTTTTAAAAACGTCGTAAAATGTTGACCATTTAGCAACGATTTTTAAAAATCGTCACCAAAGGTCCATATTTTGCTACATTTTTAAAAATCGTCGCCAAAGGATTATCATTTAGTGACAAATTTAAAAATCGTCACAAAAAACTTATTTTTAGCTACAAATTTCAAAATGTAGCAAAAAAACATAGCTAAATCTTATCCTTGTTATGGTGTGGAGACAATAAAGCTTATCTTCATTACCTAGAAAAGTTAGTTGGACAATATATTAAAGATAAGATAATTTTGTAAGAGGTTCTACATCTTTGATCTCATGCTTATGTTTCATGCATAATTAGAGTAACTTTTTTAAGGGTTAATTACTAAAAAAAGCCCAAACTCTATTCAATTTTTTAATTATAGTCCGAACTTTAAAAAGTAGCAAAAAAATGCCCAGAATTTTAATTTTTTTCAATTATAGCCCAATGTTAGTCTCACTGTTATCTTTGTTGACATTACACTATCACGTGTCAAAGGACCCTCATTAATCAGACACGTCAGCGTAACTAGCTAAAGTGAGTCTGATTATTGAAACGACATCGTTTCATGATAAAACTGAGATGATGTCGTTTCAATAAAAGAAAATATCATCTGTCGATCCTCCCTCCTCCCAGACACATGAAATCACTCTCAGCCAAGCTAATTCTCATAAGCAAGCGGCACACATCGACTGAATGCCATTGTGCAGTGTGTAAAGAGGCTTTTGAATTATCAACAGAGGCAACAGAAATGCCTTGTAAGAATATCTACCATTCTGATTGCATACTTCCATGGCTTGCAATGTGAAGTTCATGTCTAGTATGCCAATTGATGAAGAGCCAGATAATGGTAAGATTGGACTGGTTTTAGGGGAGGACGAAGCGGTTGGGTTGACGATTTAGCAGTTGCCTGGAGGCAGTTGTACAGTGAGTCGATTCATGAGTGCGAGAAGAGGTTAGAGAGAGGGATTTTTTGTTGTTTATATGGAGATGGACAGTGGGTTTAACAACAGTGGTTAGCCGAGAAGAGTAGGTTGGGGACTAAGAGATAGAGAGACTGATAGCTAGAGAGGTGGTGGGTTCGAATTGGTTCGTGTTTTAAGGCATTGGTTTTCTTATTTTGGAAGTGGGAATTTGAGTGCTGAATTAAGATCGAGGAGGAGTAGGCCTTTAAACTTTTTTACTTCAAGAAGAAGAAGAGCTTTTACACTAGAAATCTGTGGTGGGAGAAAGTGGTGGTGATTAGCATAATTTGAACTGGTCTTTGCACATTTAAAACTTTTCAGAAACTTACCACAGTTATTGTTCCTTTTCATATTCCTAACGAAGAAAGAGCAGCATGTTTATCTCTAAATTGACAGATATATTCTCCAATAAGAAGCATGTTTCTTTGTTAGTTTTTAGATAATAACACTTACAAAAATAAGTAAAGAAATAACGTCATCTCGATTTTATCATGAAATGACTTCATTTCAATAATCAGACGCACTTTAGCCAATTACACTAATGTTTTTGATTAATGAGAGTCCCTTGAAATATAGTAGTGCCACATCAGCAAAGATAACAATGAAACTAACATCAAACTAGAATTGAAAATTTTTGAAAGTTTGGGCATTTTATTGCTACTTTTTAAAGTTTGGGTTATAATTAAAAATTAACAAAAATTTGGGCCTTTTTATGTAGACTTATAAAAGTCTATTCATTAAATGAGACTAGAAGTAATATTGAAGATACCTGGGGTTAACATTGATTTTCTAGTAATGTTTCTAAAATGGAATGTCTCTACCTTCAAATTTTGTTTTTTCTATCTATGCATATCATATCTAAGGCCATACACTCCTTTTATTCTCTTGTAGTTCCATGTCATCATTTCACTCTTTAGTGGCTTTATGTTAAATGGAAGATGAATATATTAGATAGACTGGTCACTTTTGAGGCCCATTCGTGTAAAATTTATTTCTTAATTAAATTTTTAAACTCGTTATAGGTATACTAATGATGGAGGTTCAAGGAAAAATCTTGAGAGAGGAACCATACGTGGGGATGTTGTCTTCTCAGGCTAAGCTCCTAATGTGATATAGTTATTAGTTCTCCAAGAAAAATATTAAAAGTTTACAATAACTTTGTTGGTTTCCAATCATTTATTCATCAATGATTCTAAACTGCTTGCTTGTTGATCTCTTGATAGACACAAACTGAAGTCAAAATCTTTTACTTGAAAAGTTAAATTTCTAGAAGGTTTATTATAGGCAGTTAATTAAACTAAAGAGCTATACTGGACATTCGAGAAAGACTTAATCGTGGCTTTATAGGATTTTAAAGTAGTTTCCTTTCTCTTTCTCTCCCCTTTTGTATCTGAAATGACTTCTAATAATACCTTTTTATTGTTCCTGTCATTTTATGATGTTTAACAGTAGATGATGTCCTACTGTGTGTCTTAAGATAGAATTTTGATGAATATACTAGATCCAAAACAAGTTATTTCATCTGTCAGTTTACTATGACAACCTAATATGTTTATGGTACTAAATGATATTGAGAACTTTTTTTTAATTTCTGACCAATGTCTTTAGAGCTTCCAAGCTTATCTTCTTCTACCAAAGATTTCAATTTCTAATTTACTTGTTTGACCAATGTCTTGTGAGCTTCCAAGCTTATCTTCTTTTGCCAAAGATCTATTTACTCGTGTTCTTTACATATCTATTAGAATGAATGCTGATTTATATTATTATTTATGTTTTGATGCATGATGGGTAGAGGAAAGGAATCTTCTATTCCTCTAAACCATTCATATCAACATAAACAATATCAAGTAACAAATTTCCTTAATTCACTACTTTTGTTCATCATCTTGTTATCTTCTTTGTTATAATTAGTTGCTTATGTTCATGCTTACTGAATTTGTTCATAAAAAGAATTAAATCATTGTGTTGTTAGTTTTTGGGATATATTATTCGTCTTGATTAAATTGATGTCACAATAAAATAGTTAGTATTTCATTTTTAGATATATTAAGATTTTTGTGAGTATAGTAGTTTTACAATTCTAATATATTTCTTGTATTTTTCTTTCTTTTTTTGTAGGATGGTGATGATTAGGAGTAGACAAGGAGGTACTTGGTGAAGGATTTTGAAGTGCCCATACATATTGGTTTTGTTTAGTATTTAGATTGATTCACTTATATTCCATGTGAAATGAAAGAAGATATTTTAAATGAATATTTTAGCTAGTGATTTTTTGCTTTAGTATTTTAAATATGTTAAAAGATTGAGTTTTAGAAGTCTTTATAAACTATATATTATATATAAATACAGTTTTTTTATGCTTACATTTGATAGTATGTACGCAATAAAGGCGTACATTAATATCTATATATTTCTTTTAATATATATATGAATGTTACCAAAGTAATATTAGTAACAAAGAATAAATTATTGCTTTTATTTTTACAAATTGTTGCCTAAAAAATTTCACTTTGTTGCCTAATAAAGACTTAAAGTGTTGTTACTGTAGTTTGAAACTAATGTGTTGCCTTAGTTAAAATTTAAAACAATATTTTGTATTTTATTATCTAATTAAAAAATTACGTTGCCTTATACTTATTATGCCGCCACTTCTTGTAAAAATATGTTCTTGTAACAATATGAACTCGGTTGCCTTAATAAAAAGACAATGATAATTGTACTTATAGCGAGAAGAATCCATTTTCTAATGTTGGCACTCAACTGGTTTTTTCTCTAATGACTTATACAGACATCTTATGGGAGAGCATGCTTTAAAGGTTGGATGGCATGATAAGAATATCGAAATCGTAACAACTTTCAACCTTAGACTGAATGAATGTTTGCAAGTTATAAGATCAAATTTTAGAAAATTTTCAAATCCATATTATCATTTTCACGTAAAATTTACATTATGCACTATAAACAGAATTGCACATGCTCGATGGATTATTTGGCTTCAAATAATTTACATGTTCATCTCAGCATCTTGAAAATACCGATTTGTTTTGTACAAGTTTACTAGAGTCAAACGTGGAAAAGCTATACATGTACTGGATTGAATATTTAGCAAAATTCATTCGGAATATTTCTCCTGCTAGTCAAGAAGGAAACAACTAGATCGTCATCAGGTCAATCCTCCTACAGAAGAGGCTAGATGTATAGATTTGCTTTCTTCAATATCTTTACACAGTACATCCCAAGCCTCTAGCTTCTGATCCTTTCATGATTCTTAACCTCTTGCAGGAGTTGATGAACATACTGTAATCAAGAGAGACATAAGACTTCTTTCAAGTATCTTTTAAAAGAAAAGAAAACTATGAGAATCCAAGATAACTAGATGATACGAGTTAAGAAACTTACTCCCAGGGAACATCTCCAACCAACATCCAATCACCATCCTTATCTTCATAAGTTGGTGCATATTCTGAACCATTGTAGCCTCCCCTGTCAGAATACTTTCCTGCTAATCAATAACCAAAGTGGAAGATCTTTAGGTTCATGATCGTTTCCATAAAAGCATCATTAATTTCTTCATATTCTTTTTTTTTTTGAAAAAAAAAAGGCGATACTCACCAACTTGAAACTTGAACATGTCTTCTAATGCTTTAAGGAGTTTGGGATATCCTTCGTAAATATTCAAATCAATCTTTCTGAGATATGGAGCACCGTCCATGCTAACTTTTACATAAATCCCAGTACCTTCAGCCTCTATTTTCTTTGCTTGAACGCAGTTCTTTCTGTACGATCGAATTGGTGGCCATCCTACCACTTGTGCCCTGTAATATCCCACACAACAAGCGTCCTATATGTCAGTCCTTAATCTTAGCCATATATAGACATTCCATAAACAATTAGGGTTTCCTTAATATAAAGATAGCATCAACAGTAACCAAAGCTAACTATATGTACAAGATCTGCAAAGAAAGGAAGATATTAAATAAGATGACCACTTACTTGGTAGGTGGAGCAGTTTCTCGGTCACCCTTTATGCCATATAATCTATTACACTTATCTCCAGATCCGAAAGAGTCCTCATTCATGTCAGGCAACGATCTCTTATTGCTGTTAAAAGGAGATACTTGTTTTTCGGGTGACTCTGGAGCGTTGGTGCCCGGAAGACCCAACCTGAGCTCGGTGGCTTCAAGATTAAGCTCCTTTTCAAATACCATAGTTGTGTTTCTCCCAAATGACTATTCCTAGAGCCTTTAAAGGGGCTGATGAACTATCTCTGATCAATCAACACTTGAAAACTTTCCTCAGAAGTGATTGAGACTTGACCCTTGATGATTCCACTTTTCGGCTAAGATTCAGCTAATATGGTCGTCCTTGCTCCTGTGAGTTTGTCAAATTCTTTGGAGACGGGAACTGGAAGCGTGTGAAGGATGGCTGATGTTAAGTTGCATTATGCGGTTTTTTACAGATGGAAGGAATAAAGCTAAGGGCAACTGTTTATGGAAAGCCTAGCAAACTAATTTTCATCACTCGTAGCGCGTGCACTCACGATAGCATCACTTCAATGCATTTTGTTATTTATCGATACTGACATGTAATGTATATATAATTTGTAATTGGTACAAGAATAAGATTAGAGGTATTGAAAAGTTCTACTAACCAAATATTACAGATTTGGTACGATGAAGATAGGAACATCTTTATATTTATAAGTTCAAACTGATAAATGAGATCAATTACTTATGTATATTTTTTGGTTTGGCTACACAATAATACTAATTGAACTGTTGAAAATTTGTTGGATACAGGAAAATAAGCTGAAGAAAACTATAGAGAGAAATAAAAAAAGTGTTAAACAATGCAAAAATTTTACCCTAAAGTTTTTAAATTTCTAGCATTATTCTTATGTATAATAGTGTCAGGTATGATTTTAAGTAGACTATATTTTAATTAAAATCTATTTATTACTAACATAGTGAAATTTCTTACACTTTTGTCTATAAATTAATTTAAATTGAATTAAAGGATTCTCAACAATTTTTTGCGTCTAAAAAAATATGTTATCAACAAAGTTAGTACAATATTGCTATAACTTGATGACTTAATTTCATAGGGGTAGAGTACGAGCCACGCACACGTTGAGAGAGAGTGGACTTTGAGTCTTGGGTTGAAATGGTCTAATAACAGCAAAAAGTAGTAAGTTCGCCTACATAATTGGGGGACAAGCTTGGGACAAACCTCAGCCGTCCATAATGAAGACCGTGTCTCCAAATTTTTTGGTCAGGATAAGCAGATACATGTCCCAGGATACATGAGAAGCGTTTGATGGAGGGTGGAGGTTGGGTGCCGGTCAGGACACATGGGTTGTCGTTAATGGGCAGGGCATGGGTGTGGGTGACCTTTGGTATCAATTTTGATCAATATCTATTCCTAACTTGATTAGTTTTGGGCCAAGTTCTACATTGCTTCCCATTTTCAGGGTCGATGTGCTTAATTAATGCATCTCTAGATGTAAATATAACATAAAAATTAAAGAGAGTTCAATTTAATTTAGTTGACGACTAGATGCTCTTCTTAATGTTTAGTAAATTGTATCAATAATAATTTGATTCATTACTATATGTAGAACCTACCCGTAAGTTAAAGGGAGACATAACCTATTGCGATATTAGCATAGAATATGTTGATGAATTTTCTACGGCATGAATATAATATAGCGTTGATCATATTTAATCTAATCTTATGTTGCCGACAGCATTCATTTGAGTTGCATTTAATACCTAAACCAACGTTAGGATTGAAGTCTAGAAAGTTTTGTTTTCCGAACTGACATTTCAAGAGATATGAACTTCACCCGATCCAACAGACCAAACATAAACTAATATGACATTATATAATAATTATTGAAGTTGGTCATGGAATCTTTATTTTCCTTCATCTACTTGATGTTACCATTTGTTTGTTCACTCTGTAGCTCATCTTTTCTTTTCTTTCTTTCTTGTTTTTTCTCTCCCTTTCTCTCTCTTGCGTGATGGATATATATAATGAATGTTCTTTGCATCCTAATCCACACAAGATCATAATGCATCTTGAGAGTATCTTTCTAATGTGTAGTGTAGGATAATGCCTAGTCAGTCCCAAATAATATGCAACATATTAATTATATTGTTCCAAAGACAATGACAACAATCGTTGGAAAATTGTGGATTTTCAATGGGAAACTTTCTCGGAAGTTGGATGAAACTCTAGCTAGAGAACTGCTACTAAATTAAATAGTATTGCTGTTCACTCTAGATTTCATATTTCAATAAGAGTCCACAACTAATTATCAAATATTGGTCAATTATGGTTGTTTCTATATTTCTCAAAATCAAAATTGTTAGTTGGCAATTGTAAAGAACAAATCTGTAAGAAAAGACCAACCAGATATGCGTGTACGTATCCATTATATGGCTTCTTCATCGTTCTTCTTCCGACTTTTTATTTCCTGCCAACCAAAGTTGATAGTATCTTACTTTTGAATCTTCCCCATTAATCTATCATCCACTATATCTAAAAATTAAAAATTTGAAGTTAGTTCCCTTAATTTTCCAATTATAACTTCAAATTGAAATGAAGCATTTATGCCTATTAATTTTAAAACTAAGAAAACTGTTCTCTGGCTTCACAATTTATTTCAGACAAATTAAAGTGATTATCTTAATATAACCGGCGCCTCTACTTTACGCCTATTCTACTCCTGAAGAAATAAACACGAACAGGAAAATTGCATATGCTTATATATCGTATGGGGACAGTGAGTTATACTGTACCTACAAGCACAAAATTGGCCCAATGTTGTGGCTATAGTTGTCATTTGGAAGCATCGGAGACACAACGGGTCCACTACTCTTGATGCTGATTTTTGACCCTTGAGCACAATTATGAGTTCCTTCAAAGCTCCCTCATCCACTTGTGGCCACTGGCCAGCCAATCGGAGACCCCACGTCCTCTGTCCAGACAAGATATGTCCCTCGAAAGCACCTTCCAGCTAATCATCACCATCTTTGCCTTATCTACTTCTGTTTTTATAGCCCAAATATATTCACCTTTGTATAGATAATCCTTTTCGTTTTCTTTTTTGCATAAAAGGGCATAAGCATTTTGGTAGAGAATGGACCCAATTCTGTAATTCACATCGTCTAGTTAATGGAGGTTATGAGTCACATGACCCAATATATTACTGTATCCCTATTAAGCATGCAAAAACAGTCAGGAAAAAGCATTGCATTACAAATATGAAAATAAGTCATCAATTGGTAATTGCATGGTAGAGTGCCAAGAAAGTCATCACTGTTCCCATCTACTAGAACGCATGAACCAGCTTTCAATAAGTCAATAACATCGGTTGCTTTGCTTTGCGTATCTATCAATTGCTCAATAACATCTTGATAGAGTACGAAGGAGACAAGCCACTCGTGACCCTCAATACCTCCACGTTAAGGTTTTAATTACCAAGTTTGTCCGTGGGATTTGATTACCTGATAAAGAAATGTGTCGGGCAACTGTTAACGCCTTAATTGCTTGGTTGATGTTCATACACCTGATTAATTAGTGATGTTTATCCTGACAGTACCTCTTGTTATAGCATTCCTTGTTTTCTTTAATTATTTGACTACTGCTGATGCTGATAAGGATGTGAGAAAGCCTCTTGGCTCAAAGTTCTAAATTACGTTCTCTCGTATACGTCGCTTTCGATTTAAGACTTTAGAGAGCAAATGAATTTTTAAAAACCAATTACCTGTTTTTACCTAACCTCCCAATCATATAGTACTGGAAACGTTATGGCATCAAGAAAGAGTATATAGTTCACCTGAATATTGTGAGTATATAGTTCACCTGAATATTGACTTACGTGCATGGAAGACGAAGAAAGAAACTTTAATTTCAGAGTTATTGTGTAAAAAAATTATGAGATATTTTAATTACGGTTTTGTCTATATCTAATATACTTTGATATTTCAAAAATCTAGTTCTGAATATAAAATCTTATTCATATATATGTATCGTGGCTTGCCAAGGGTGAAGTTACTTCTACATGTATATCATTGTAAGTTCTTGTTATGGATAACAGAGTTGAGCTTTAGTTTCCATCTTTTACTTTTTCTTCCCTTCCAAAACCGTTCGGGATGCAAAAAGACACTGGACAGCTAGCATATAGGGTTGGGTTAATTAACACAGAGGACAGTGCGGAATTTAAGAAGGGTAATGTAAGGAGTGAGGACCAAAGAAGGCTTGTGGCTGTGTTGAACAGTGAACTGAGATATGCTGCATCTTTT
Source organism: Erythroxylum flavicans (assembly GCA_027576715.1). Lineage (NCBI taxonomy): Eukaryota > Viridiplantae > Streptophyta > Magnoliopsida > Malpighiales > Erythroxylaceae > Erythroxylum > Erythroxylum flavicans. Next base: position 24,873,495 of record JANZXP010000003.1, read on the forward strand.
CACTCGCAAAAAGAAGAAGCCAACAGCTGATGAAAGTATATTAATGCGCGCACACGTGTGGTGTCCCTCTATACATAGAAATCGATACTCCTGCCATGTCCGGTGGTACCCAAACTCTGTAAGTGTCACATGCATGGTGGGTCTCCCTTGAAAGTGACCAGCTTTGTGGTTCTTGGACCAGAGGACCATAGCCCACACGAGGGCACATATGGGTTTTAAGGTAAGTTGGTATTGACCTCCCTTATCTCTCGGTCTCTTTCTTGTAGTTTGTTTTGTTACGACCTTGGGGTTTGGAGTAGGTGAGGCCAAGTCTTCATATCATCCTTCGTTTCTGTGATTTGTCAGCTTTTTGGGGTAATTAAGTTCTTTTTTTTTTTTTCATCTGTCAGCTAGTTGGCCATGCCATGCAAATCGTTGGCAGTATATGTGTTACAGCTGCATAAACATACAACAAGAAGGCGGTCCTTTTATCCACCTATATATCCTATGTTTGCCCATTTCCATGCTATTCAATCAAATTACAAGCTAAAGATCCGGTATAATAATTAGTTCCTTAGACCAGTGTTTCTTAAGCAATGCAGTCTTACAAATGCAAAATCGCTAAAGCTTGGAGCTCCGCCAGTGGGGATCAAAATAATTGGTTCTTTCCAGCAGTACCGACTGCCATGTCTTTTAACTTTTGATATGATTTGATAACTGAAAGTGATTTGGAGAATTTGGCAAATTGATTTAGGGTAGCTTTTCATCAATTGTCCAATCTCTTTGTACTTCTCTATTTTTTGTATTGAAGTACGTTCTTTTCTTAAGATCTCTAAGGCAATTGTCAAATCTAGTGGTTTTATATATCATCTAAACTGCGAAAAAAATTAAAATATTGCAATATTACCTTATTCAATCTCTCATTTATAAGAGCTAAAGGCACAGGTAGAAGACAGGAGTATACTAGTACGACGGAGGTACTTTCGTAGACAATGAGCATGTTAGAACCTCGTATTATATCTAGAAAGATACAGTAAGACCTATGATTTAGGACATTACCGTCTTTTAGGTTGTATCTATGACACGCAATCTTATATGAAAAAATATTTTTAGTGTATTTTCAATCTTTAAAAGGATTATGGAACTTATTATAGTCATGATTAAATTAGGTTGCATTTGGTAAAAGGATTATTTGAGTATATTTTTTTCAAATAGAGTTTACATATAAATAAATTATTGTAAACCAAGTTTAATGTTATCATCATTATAATTGTTCAATAGTAAATTAGTTACGCTTGGCTCCTAAGGACATAGGCATGCCTAATTGGCCAAATTTTGTTTAAAATATTTTCATTTTCCTATTTGCTTTCTTTCATTATTCTCTTTTATTGCTATCTATTTTCTCAACATGTGATATTAGAGTATCAATGAGGCAATATTGAATTTAGTTAAGTTTAAAGTGATAAACTTTAATAGAACTGGAAATTTTGGACTATGACAATAGAAGCATGAGTGGCTAAAACCATGTGAATTTCTTTAACAAAAGAGGTTGTGTACCACGTCATGAAGATTGCATCTCTTGTGGAGATTTAGAAGAAATTAGAGATTTGTTATATGTAACAGTCTTTCACAATTAAGTTGTATCCAAAGTAGAGACCATGCAAGCTAAAGATGTAGGATGGAACAAATCTGAAACAACATATCAATGCTTTCAACCAAATAGTCAATGATTTGTCCAAACTCGAGGTGATTATTATGGATGAGTATAAAGAAATGATTATGCTTTACTCCTTCCCTGTATCATATGAAAATATGGTGACTACATTCACATTAAGTAATATGACAGTTAATGTAGAGGACATCATAATTGCGTTATTGGCTTACAATCAATAAAGGTTTAATACCGATGAAAGTTCTTAAGGTGAAAGCCTATTTATAAGGTGAAACCAAGATCGTGAAGGGGAATAAAACAAAAATGATTCAACTACAAGGAGTTTTGTATCGAATTTCAAGGGTAAAATATAAATTCAATGCTATAAATATGAGAAAATTGGAGATATTTAGAGGGATTGCATAAATAAGAAGAGGTAAAATGATTAAAGGAAGTTTTATCATTTGTCAATGTATACTAATATAGTGCAGAACAAGGACTCAGATTGTAGTGAAGGAGATATAGTTTACGTTTCAACCAGTCAACTTCAGAACTCATAGATACTAGATACATGATATTCACATCATATAATACTAAACAAAGTTTTCTTTGTATCATACACATCAGGAAACTTTAGACTTTTCGTTTAAGAGATGATAAAGCTTAAAAAATTGATGAAACAAGATGGAATGGGATTAAGATAATTAATGGTATTGTGAGGACATTATGTGATGCTCAATATGTATCAAATTTAGGGAAGAACTTAATTTTATTGGCAACTTACATGCAAATATTTTTTTGTTATAAAACCAAAAAAGTTAATGTTAAGGTGGTAAAGGGTGCATTAACTATGATTAAAGGATCAATATTGGTAAAAAAAATCTACAAACACATAAGGAGTACAATTGTAGGTGTAGAAGCTATTCTAGTATGGTCAAACGACGATAGTACTACATTATGATACATATGACTAGGTTTTCTTAGTGAACAAAAAATGGTAGAATTTTATAAGAATAGTGTATTAAAAGGTGTCAAACACTATAAGTTAGTTTTTTTATAAGTTTTAGGTGCTTAATAAACATCTTAAGGTGACATTTAGGAAAAGAAAGCACAAAACCTAATAAATTTTATACTATGTGCAAACTAACATATAGGAACCTACTATATAGTTATCAGTGGGTAGATCTCAATGCTTTATAACATTTATTGATGATTTTTATTTAAGAAAATTTTGGATATAATTTATGAATAAAAAGTTCAAGGTCTTTGTAAAGTTCAAAGATTAGAACACTGAAGTAAAGAATCAAATAGGCAAAAAGATCAAGTACTTAAAATTAGACAGTGGTATTGAGTACATAGACATAACTTCATAAATTATGTGAGAAGCATTAGATTTAGAGACACTACATAGTTTAGAAAACACTATAGCAAAGAGACATTTCAAAGAGGATAAACAAAGTCATATTATAAAAGTTAGGATGTGTGTATGGTATGTTTCCTTATAAATAAATCACCATAAACATCACGAGATGGGAGAATAGCGAAGTAAATGTAGATAGGAATTATGATAGATTTTTTTATATTAAAAGCCTTTAGTTATCTTGCTTATATGCGTATTTATTGTAGTAAAAGGCCTAAACTTGATTAGTCAAAGAAGTGTATATTAATTAGATACCCTAAAGGTGTGAAAGAACACAAATTTTAGGACCCAACATCAAGAAGATATGATTAATAGCTAGGGACGTAGTATTTGTTGAACAATATATATTTAAACAAATATGTAGAGAGGATATGCCATAACCAGCAAAGGAAATACGAAGAAGGTAAAATTATAATTGGTTCAACCTACAGTAAATTTAAAGAGGCTAAAAAATTCTAATTTAAAAAATAGATCAATTTAAAAAGAAGAATATCAGCATAGTATAGCCACAAATAAAATGAGATGTACCATTAAGCTACCAAATAGATATGATTTGAAAGACTTGATATCCTTCAAACTCATTATAATCAATGGAAATCCGACTAACTTTTAAGAGGTTATGTACAATCAAGAGAACGATAAATAGATAGAAGCCATTATGGAGGAGGTGGAATCTTTAAACAATATGAGTTAGTGTAGCTTCTCAAAGTAAAGTGACTTATAGGCTGCAAGTAGATATAAGAGGAAATCAGTGGTAGCAGAGAAATGGAAGGAAAAAGCTGAAGACTCAACTAATATTAAAAGGGTACGCACAATAAAAAGGGATTGATTATCAAGAAATCTTCTCTATAGTGATTAGTTATTATTCCATTAGTATTTTGACAATGTTAGTAGGTAGTTTATAAATTAAAGTAGATTTATGTAAAGAAAGAAAATTTTAAGGCTCAACTCTATCAAAAGGATATGCATAATAGAAGGAGATTGATTATGGTAAAACCTTTTCTTTAGTGGTTATCATACTTTCATATTTGATAGTATTAGTAGCTAGTTTTGATATGCAATTAAAGCAAATAGACATGAAGACATCTTTTATTTATGGTGACTTAAAAGAGAAATTTTATATAGAGCAATTTGAGGGGTTAGTCAAGTTAAAGAGGAGCATCTAGTATGTTAATTTTAATAAGTCACTCTATTGATTGAAGTAGTCGCCATGATAATGATATAAACGGTTTTAACTCCTGTATGATCTAAATTGGCTACGTGAGATATGAGTACTATGTACAAATTAAGAGCCTTGATGATGGATTGTTTATTTTCTGCTATCAGATATGGATGATATATTGATTGCTACAAAGAGTATACATGATATAAAAGAACTAACGACCTTCTTGGGAAAGGAATTTAAGATGAAGAATTTTACTGTTCTTAAGAAAATACTAACCATAGAAATTCAGAGGGATATGAGCCTTAGAAAACTATGATAATCTCAATTTAGCTACATTGAGAAGGTATTGCATAGATTGAGAATAAATAAGGCAAAACTAATGAGCATTATATTGGTAAATGACTTCATAATTTCCTTAGCATAGTGTCAAAAAATATACAAAGAGGTTGATGATGTGTCTAATCTACCATATGTTAGTTTTATTAGATATTTAACATATGTAATATTTTATACATGTCATATTTGGCTCATTCTATTAGTTGGTTTAGTAAGTACATGTCAATACCTAGGAGATAACACTAAGAAGTAGTTAAGTGGATCAGGTACTTAAGGGATGTGTCAAATTAACGGATTTTGTTTAGTAATCAATAAGGGAATTTATTAGTTATAGGATATGTAGATGCAAACCACATAGGAGATTTAGATAACATTAGATCTATTATATAGTATGTATTGACTTTTGTAGGAGGGCCTATTTGATGGAAATCAATGTTAATGTCTGCTGGAACCCCGCCCCGGGAGGGTCCACGGGTCCGACATCTTACGTGACATCTGGACCCGTGGCTCACGGGGGAGGGATTCCCCATCAGTGATACTTAAAACGAATAAATTCGTTTAATTTACTTCCGTATAAAAATTGAGATAAATCATAAAAAAAATTCAATAAGTGATGACCCCAGGAAAAATGCATGGTGGGATCGTAAAATAAACATATACATTAAAATAAGACAATTAGGAACAAAAATTTCATATGATTTGAATTTTTTATAGGGTAACAATATTATCCCTCTATTTTTAAAAATAATTCCATGTCCAAAAATGATCCAAGGGTATTTAATTTGATAGTAAAATTAAAAGGGTATTTTTAAAAAAATCAGTTAGGAGTAACAGTAATCAGCGCCTTCGGGAGTCGTTTGCTGCGCTGGAGGAGCGACTCGCGGTCGTTCTGACGCAGGCAGATGGGAGCGAGACGCTCCCGCGAACGTTTCTCGGTCGCGAGCGCACGCTCGCGGGAGCGAGTCAGGCGAGCTGGACGCGCGCCCTGGCGATCGCGAGGTGCTCGCACATGCCAGGAGTCACTGGTTCGCCTTGGCGACCGCGTTGCACTCGCGAGTGGTTGCGAGGCCAGCTCCTAACAAATTGTAGAATTTTAAAAATTCTTATCTTCTCACTCAGAACTCTAAAATTTTCAAATTTGGTATCAAAAGAAAGCTAAAAGAAAACTCTACAATTTTCCTGAAGAAATCAAAACCCAATTTGGCCTCTAAGACCCTCAAAATCCACTTCAAAAAGTCTGCCTCAATAGAGAAAAATGAAAAACACCTAAATAGCAGCAGAATTCTAAAAACTCTAACTTTCCACCCTAAGGTCTAAAAATCACATACTTCATATCATCAGAAAGATCAAAAGAAAATCTACATCTTCCTTGAAGACTTCAAGAACAATTTCAAACTCCATGAGGGTCAAAAAGTCATTCAAAGTTTCTGCCCAAAATTGCAGATTTTGGCAGCATCTGTCCTAAACTTCAATAATCCTCAACTTTCAATTCTCTCATCCAATGACAGCACATGATACTTCATTGGAAAGCTTAGCAAATCCTCTATAACTTTCCAGAAAACTTCCTAACCCAATTTAATCCACATCAGTCCAGAAATTGGCTCCAAAAGCACAGCAAACACAAATCACTCCACAACATCTGCAGCAACTTCAACATCTCACATCTTTCAATCCCCACCTCCAAAATCAGCATATGATATATCAATTGAAAGCTATGAAAATTCTCTACACTTTTCCAGAAGACTACTTAACCCAATTCAAGCTACATTAGCCCGTTGTTGCAAACCACAAATACGAAAATAGACCGTCTCTAACGGTATCTACGCAGAGATGGAAAAATCTAACCGAATCAAACTCTTTAATCCAGAAATGGCTATAACAAAGACAAGAGTGCTAGATCCTATCTTTGTTCTATGGAGAACAGGATCGTGGAAGCAAAAAAGAGAGTAAGAAGAGGAAAAAGATGAGAGAGTAAAAAATTGTGAAGAAGAAGATTACTAATTCATTTTCACGATTTACATCTTATTACATGCTTTTCATTTTTATCTTTTATGGTTTTGTCTTTTATCGATTAAAGACAATAAATGAAGCACTTTAAAGAAACCTCCCTTCTTCTTCCATGTTGCCTAAACTTCTATATATATATATATATGCTGAGGTGGTCCAGTTACACTGCCATCAGTCCTATCAGGTCCAGGGTATGGAAAAAACATCAAAGACTTGTTTCAGCAATATCAACGTCACGATTGAAGTAAATCACACATTAATATAGAATTCACGTACAATATACGATATACACAAGAAGGGGGGTTGAATTGTGTATTCTTTTCGTGAATACAAAATCTTTAATATATTTTGTTAAGAACTTCTCTAACTGTTAAAAGAATACCATGAAAGTTATACAAAAATTGTTACGTAGTTAAATCGCGAATAACTTCTATATACTTGTTTAAAAACAAAATATTATAAAGTAAAAGGATAGAAGATAGACGCTACAATTTTTATACCGGTTCACCCCAAACCATGGGCTACGTCCAGTCCTCAGAGTTCGTCTGAGTTTTCACTATACTTCGACAATTTACAAGTATTCTTTTTTTCCTTCCAGAGCCTCTTCAGGTCTCTTACACAAAGTATTCTTTCTGATATCTTAGCCTCTCCAGGCTCTTAGCCTTTTCTTTCTCTCACAAGAAAGATATTTTGAGTTTTTGTTACAGTAGGGTTTGCTCTCTAGTATCGCACTTTTGAATACAGAAATTTTCTTGTAAGTACACACTTGAACGCTTAAAAGATCAATAGCTTGTTCAATCTTCGACTACAACTAGTATTTATAGTCTAAGTCTCCAACTGCTTCTTGATTCTTGATAACTGCTTCTTGATTCTTGTAGAACCCGTTATTTAGTTGAGTTCTGTAACTAACTCCAACTAACTAACTGTCCGACGTACTAGCGTATCTTCATCTTTGTATCCTCTGTGTTTTCCTCTTCTTCTATGTTTTCACTTCTTCTGTATCTTCTGCTTCTTCTGTGTTTTCACTTCTTTTGTATCTTCTAATTCTTTTTTGTTTTCTACTTCTTTTGTATCTTCTGCTTTTTCTGTGTTTTTACTTTTTTTGTGTTTTCTACTTCTTTTGTATCTTATGCTGCTTCTGTATTTTCTACTTCTTCTGTATCTTCTGCTTCTTATGTGTTTTCACTTCTTCTGTATCTTCTGCTTCTTCTGTGTTTTCTATTTCTTCTATATCTTCTGCTTCTTCTGTGTTTTCACTTCTTCTGTATCTTTTGCTTCTTCTGTGTTTTTACTTCTTCTGTATCTTCTGCTTCTTTTGTGTATTCTACTTCTTCTGTATCTTTTGCTTCTTTTGTGTTTTGTACTTCTGTACACTTAACACACTCATCAAGCTAGTTCATTTATTCCTAACATTATTATTATTTGATTGTCATCAAAATTAATCATCGTGAAGTCCTCTTGACTTAACATGTATAATGAAGACTTCTCGATCAATATAGAGTTAGGCGAACCCTCCGTGTTGAAGCTTTTTCCTAACTGGTCCCAATGTGAAAGGATCACAAGGGGAGAAGTTACAAAGGTTTTGAGAAAGATATGGTGCAGAAGGGCAGTAGGGCCGAATGAGATCCCTATAGAGGTATGGAAGCAAATAGGAATTGTCCTTATTGAGTGGTTAGTTCAGCTTTTTAATGTGATCCTAGACTCATCCAAAATGCCAAATGAATGGAGATTGAGTAGGTTGATCCCATTATACAAGACCAAAGGGGACATCCAATATTGTAACAACTATAGAGGCATTAAGTTAATAAGTCATACCATGAAGATTTGGGAGAAGGTAATTGAAAAGAGAGTTCAGAAAGCTACTTCTATATCGGCCAACCAATTTGGATTTATACTCGGTAGGTCCACGTTAGAAGCAATACATCTACTCCGTAGGCTACTGGAGTACTACAGGGAACGAAGACAGGATTTATATATAATTTTTATTAATTTGAAGACAACGTATGATAGGGTTGTAAAGGTAATCTTTATAGAGGTGTTTGGAGGCAAAGGGAATTCCTATGACATAGATACACGTAATTAAAGATATATATGAAGGAGCATTGACTAGTGTAAAGATGATAAGGGGTGACACGGAAGCATTTTCTATTGGTCTTGGTCTACACCAAGGCTCCGTGTTAAGCCCTTTTTCTGTTCGCATTAGTATTAGATGAGCTTACCAAACATATTCAAGGAGAGGTACCTTGGTTTATGTTATTTACTGACAATATTGTCCTCGTAGATGAGACAAGGGTGAGGGTCAATTCCAAGTTAGAATGTTGGAGATAAACGTTAGGTTTTGAAATAAGCAAGACCAAGATGGAGTATTTAGAATGCAACTTCTCGGGAAGACAGATGGTCCATGAGGCAGCGATAGCAATTGGTACTGATGTCATACCACAAAAATCAAGTTTTAAGTACCTCAGGTCCATCATCTAGAGTGATGGAAATATCGAGGTCAATATAGTTCATCGTATTAGATCTAGGTCGGATAAATGGCAAAGTACATTAGGGGTATTATGTGATAAAAAGATTCCTTTATAGCTCAAAGGGAAGTTTTATAGAATGGTGATTCGGTAAACCATATTATATGGGGCAGAATGTTGGCCCACCAAACGTCAATATACAAGACAGTTGTTAGTAGCAAAGATGCGTATGCTTCGTTGGATGTGTGACATTACTAAAAGGGATAAGGTCCGAAATCGCGTGGTGAGAGACAGACTACAGGTGGTCAATATTGCCGACAAAATGAGAGAGACCAGGCTTAGGTAGTTTGGGAATGTGAGCAGGAGGCACTTTGATGCTCCGGTACGGAGATGTAAGCAAATAACTCTTACTAGCTACAAGAGGAGAAAAGGGAGACCATACAAGAACTAGAGGGAAGTGGTGAAGAAAGATATGACAAAGTTGGCCCTTACTGAGGAAGCGGTTAGAAATAGAAAATTCTGGCGCGATAGGATAAGGGTAAGGGAATCCCTCTAAACTACATCAAAATAGTCGATTTTTTTTGTGCGAGTCGTGAATAAGTCGTTTCTGTCATATTACTTGTCTTTTAAGCACAGGTGTAAGGAAAAGGTCCAACAAGGATGTCAGAAACTGTAGGATTGTCATACACACAGGATTGTAGCGCAAAAACTCCTAGCCCACTAAGAGACAAATAGAGTTGTTCTTTGCAACTTATCAGGAATTAGCATATCGAGCCCCCATATCAGGTTTATTCTTCGGCTTTATTTCCTATTTTTATTTATTTATATACATATTCATCTTTCTTTTCATAATGTCTTCATTTTCTTTTCATTTACCTCATCTTTTAACGTATTCAGTTGTACTTTTACTCTTTTAACATGCATCATTTTTTTATTAACACATTTGCATGTGGGTCTACCGGAAACAACCTCTCTACTACGTAGGGGTAAGGCTGCATACTATCAAACCTCCCCAGACTCTGCTTTGTTGCAAAATTTCGGACTGGGTGATGATAATGATGATTAGGATAAGGATAAATAATATAAAAATATTATTAACTATATACAAGGGGGTTAGAGTTGGAAGAAATAATTAGTATTAAAAAAATTGTTGAGAGTATATTAGGTAGTATGTATTTATTAGTTTATGTTTCATCCTAAACCTCCCGAATCGGAGGTTTCTTATTTTCATTATTTAGGATGGAATGGAACGTAACATGAAACCTTTCGTTTCTATCCCATTCTGTTCGATTCCATTATGAAACCTTCAACCAAACGATAGAAGTGTGTACATTCTATTCCATTTTATTACTAACTCTCTAACTAAACAGACCCTAAAGCTCAGCAGTCTCTGAAGAAGGATACCAAAAACAAAAAAGAAGGAAGTAGTTGAGGGCAATGTTACAAATACCGTAACGAATTTGGTACCGAATTGAGTTCTGGTATGATACTGTACCGGTACCAGTCAATACCGGATACTATTTCACGTAATTTTTCAAATTTATAAAATAATCCCTGAATTTTTTAAACATTACAAAATAGTCCATTGTCATATTGTACAGTTATACTATATATTTTTAACCATGTCTCCAAAAATCAAAATAATAAATAATAATCACAATTAATATGAAATAATAATAATTTTCAGATATTTCA
>JANZXP010000003.1:24884312-24894549 GCA_027576715.1 Erythroxylum flavicans
ATTTTCCGTCGGTAATTTGCAACGGTATATTTTCGGTCGCTAATGTTCCGTCGCTAATTCTTACTTTTCTTGTAGTGAGTAATGATTTTTTTAGTCCTTACCGATATCATATAAAAATTTGGTGACTACACTCACATTAGGTTATAAGATGGTTATTTTAAAGGACATCACTATTATGTTATTGGCTTACAATTAATAGAGGCTCAATATAGATGAAAATTATTAAGGTAGAGGGTTATTTATAATGGAAAATTAAGATCGTAGGTGTAAATAGTACAAAGATGACTTATCTATAAAGAGTTTAGATCAAAATTTAAGGGTAAAAGATAGTCCAATGCTATAAATATTAGTGAATTGGACATATTAGGAGGGATTGTATAAATAAGAAGAGGTAGAATGATGAAAGGGAGTCTATTAATTTGTCAAGGTAGACTAATATAGTGTAGAGCAGGGACTCAAATTATAGTGAAAAAGATATACTCTATGTTTCAACTAGTCAACTTTAAGATTTATGGATACTAGATACATGATGCTGACATCATATAATACTAAACAAAGATTTGTTTATACATACACATCAGGAAACATTGGACTCTTTGCTTAGGAGATGATGAAGCTTGTAAATTTTCGAAAAAAGATGGCTTAGAATCAATATGTTTAATGGTGTTGTCATGACACTATATAATGCTCAACATATACCAAATTTAAGGAAAAACGTGTTCTCTTTGAGCACCATGCATGTAAATAGTTTTGGTTATAAAACCAATGAAGAAAATATTAATATAGTAAAGGGTGCACTGATTGTGATGAAAGAGTCAAGATTGGTATAAAAAATATACAAACTTATAAGAAGTAAAATTATAGGTGCAAAAGTTAATATAGTGTAATCTAATTATGATAGTATTATGTTATGATACATATGATTAGGTTATCTCACTGAACAAAGGATAATATAACTTCATAAGAAGACCCTATCAAAGGGCGTCAATCACTATAAGTTAGATTTCTATAAGTCTTAGGTGTTTGGTAAACATATTAAAGTGATAACCATGATAATAAAGCACAAAATTGAAAATTTTTTATATTAGTTCAAACTAACATATGGGGACCTAATAGAGCGTTGTCGATGGATAAATCTTAATACTTCATGACATTTATTGTAAATTTTAAAGAACAGTTTGGGTATATTTTGTGAAGGGAAATTTAAGGTCTTTGTAAATTTAAAGGAGTAGAAGGCTGAGTTAGAGAGTCAAATAGGCAAAAAATCAAGTAACTAAAATTTGATAGTGGACCTAAGTACACAAACATAATTTCTTAAACTTTTTGAGGAATGTAGGATTCAGAGAAACTACATACTTCAGAAGACATTATAATAGAGAGACAATTTTTAGGGGATGAACACAATCACAAAACAAAGGACTAGGAAGTGTTTATAATATGTTACCTCGTTAACAAATCATTATGGACATCACGAGATGGAAGAGTGTCAAAGGAAGTATAGAAAAGAAGTATGGTATAATTTTTTAGATTAAAAACCTTTGGTTGTCCTACATATGTTCATATTTCTATTGATAAGAGGTTTAAACTTGATCAATCAAGGAAGTGTATCTTTATTGGCTACCTTAAAGTTTGAAGGAACATAAATTTTGGGACCCAACATTAAGATGATGGTGATTAGTAGGGATGTAGCATTTGATGAGGAGAATATATTGAAACAAACATATGGATAGGACGTTTCATGACCAATAAGGGCAACACAAAGGAGCTAAAAATAAAACTAGGTCAACTTATAGTAGACTTGAAAAAAGCTAGAAATTCTAGTTTAAAATATAAATCAATGTATCAGTGTAGTATAGCCACAAATAGAGAGAGAAGGACCATTAGGCAAACAAATAGATATCATTGGGAAGACTTGATTTACAGTCATCATAAGCATAGAAATCCAACTAACTTTTAAGAGGTTATGGACAATGAAGAGAATAATAGATGGATAGGAGCTATAGTAGAGGAGGTGGAATCTTTGAATAAGAATTGACATAAGAGTTAGTGTAGCTTCTTAAAGGAGAGAGACTTATAGGGTGCAAGTAGATACAAGAGGAAACAAATAATAGCAAAAAAATGGATGGAAAAAGTTAAAGACTCAACTAGTATTAAAAAGGTAAGCATAACGAAAAGGGATTAATTATGATGAAATATTTTTTTGGTAATTTGTTATACTTCCATTAGGATTTTAATGACGTTAATAGCTAGTTTTCATATTCATTTAGTATGGATATAAAGAAAGAAAAGTTCAAGACTCCACTATAGCAAAAATGATATGCATAATGGATGGAGATAGATTATGATAAAAAAATTTTATTAGTGCCTAATCATACTTAATGGTGTTAATAGATATTTTGAATATGTATTTGTAACATATAGAAATAAAGCCATCTTTTCTTTATAGTGACTTAAAGGAGAAAATTTACATGGAGTAACTCGAGGGGTTTAGTCAAGCTAAAAAGGAGCATCTAACATGTAAATTGAAGAAGTCACTTTAAATATTGAAGTAGTCTCCATGACAATAATATAAATGGTTTAACTCTTACATGACCTAAATTGTTTACATTTAATATAACTATGGTTATTGTGTATAGGTGAAAAGCGTTAATGATAGATTGTTTATTTTTTCTACCATATGCAAATGTTATGTTGATAGCTATAAAGATTATACATGATATGAACGAATTAAAGACTTTACTGGGAAAGGGAATTGAGATGAAGGATTTTGTTACTACTAAGAAAATACCAAGAATGGAGATTTAGAGGGATATAAGCTCTAGAAAACTTTGGTAATCTCAATTTAGCTACATTGAGAAGGTATTGTACATATTTATAACGAACAAGAATAAAATCGCGAGCAATTTATTAGTAAATCACTTTATAATTTTTCTAGAACAGTGTCTACAAATAAATGAAGAGATTAATGGTATGTCTACAGTACCATATTCTAGTGTCTTTAGGTATTTAATATATTCAATATTTTGTACATGTCATATTTGGCTCATTATATTAGTGAGGTTAGTAAGTACATGTTAAAATATGGAAGACATCATTAAGAAATAGCTAAATGGATTAGGTACTTAAAAAGATATGTTAAACTAAGTGATTGTATTTATCAATCAACAAAGTAAAGTTTTAGTTATGAGATATGCATGTCCAAACTATATATGAGATTTAGACAACATGTGATCTATTAGATAATATGTCTTTACTCTTACAGTAGGGCCTATTTGATGGAAATCAACATTAATGTCTTTTGTTGCATTGCCTACATATGAAGCAGAGAATATGACAACGTTTGAGGCTGCTAAAGAAGTATTATAACTTACAAAGCTATTGAAAGAAGTGAGCATGAATCAAGGTGGAGTTCAGATACACTATGATAGTCAAAATTTCATTTATTTGTCAAAGAATTAAATGTATCATATAAAGAATAAGCATATATATTTGAAGTTTTGTATGATGAATTCATTGATCACATCTGGACATATCTTGTTAGAAATGTTTGATACTTTGGAGAATGGAACTACCATGTTGACAAAGTTTGTTACTGTGGAAAAGTAAAGCATTGCTTAGACTTGATTAATATCTCAAAAATGTTAGACATGGATATGATTTAACCTATATAAAGTATATTCGCTAATGTAAAGGTTATTGTGTATGATTCATATAAACAAACATATAATCATTATGTTTTGGGAAGAAAATAGATGTTTCTTAAAAGTATTATAGGTGAATAAAACTTGGGACATAAGGATGGCCTAGTGTGTATTCCTTTATAAAAATTAAGTGTGAAGACAATAGCTAAATACATGGGTGTATTAGTATGGAAAAGGTGTTTTCATATAAGAAACACTCTAGGACATGGTCATATACATGGAAAAGGTAGAAAAATTTATAGCATAGGAAACAATTATGTCTTAGGTTGTGTTTTAAGTGTGCAAAGAAATAAAAGGATCCATAGTCTAGGAGATCGGGACACTAAAGCCAATGTCAAGTTCTAGAAAGAGGCAGTAAGATCCATTACTTGGTCAAGTTGTGTCTGCGACAATCAACCTTATCTAATAACTATTTTTTATGAATTTCAAACTCTAAAAGAATTTTAAAGAGATATTTAAATAAAATTTTACTAGCTTAATTTGTCATATTGATATATTAGTACAGACCTAGTTTGATATAACCATCATCATAATTATTTAATAATAAATAAATCACTCTTACCTATTAAAAACATAAGCACACTTATTTAGTCAAATTCATTAAAAATCTTCATATATTCTTGTTTATATATATATATAAATATTCTTATCAGAATATCTTGTAGTAAAATATTTTAAATCCTCTTAGAAGCTTCTAGTTTTGTCTCTACATTAAACTATGGACTCTCGACATATTTTAGTTCCAATTAGTGGGGTGATTTAGGTTATTAACATTATCCTAAAAGCCAACTTATGTAATTCTTGTTCATTTTTTGAGAGCATCTTTTTTTAAAAAATATAATTCATTTTTAACTTTCAAAACATTAAAGTATCAAAAACATTTTGAAAAATGACCAACATGAACATAAAATTTGGTAATGAATGATATGAACAACGAAGAATTTTAAACTTCATAAAAGTGGAAAGATATTTCATAAAATATAATGAACATAAACCTTGTCCACATGGAATGTGAATTGTGTATTAAGAAGGAATAGAGAAAAGTAGAGAAATAAGCCAACAAAACAAAGTCGGGTTCAAATGCTCATTTTATGTGGATAAATGCAATAACATTATTAATTAATCAAATCATTAGTTCTTTTAGTGCTAAACATCTCATATACTCATTTTTTAGTGTTAAACATCATATCCAATAAATTTTTTTAAATAATGGATTTCCTTTAACTAAGGGACTTTGTAAGGTGAAAAATGTGGGAGATATTAAAAATTTGTTACAGAAAAACACTACAACAAACTCGCAAAATTAGTTGATTAGTTAGTTAATTGGAGTTTTTTAGTGTTTTTAGTCAACATGAATATCTATTAGTAGTTTAATTTTTTGCATTTAGTTATTTGTTAGCCTATAAATTAGCATTCCAAATTGCATTGATAGTGTGTTAAATAAATATTATTAGTCCTCTATTTCTTAGAAATATGAAGAATTCTTATTTCTTTCCTTTATTTTTACAACTGTAATTTCTTTTTAAAAAAATATTTGGTATCAGAGTAGCTTTGGGCATTTCTTCATAGAAACTAATAGCATTGCAGTTAATATAGCCTAACCTTCCTTGCCAATGCTTAGGGGAGACAATTATAAATTCTAGAATATCAAAACGAGAATATTTTTTAGGTCACAAGAGCTATGGGACTTGGTGGAATATAGATATAACGAGCAAGATGAAGAGATTAGACTGAGGGAAAACAAGAAAAAAGATTCAAAGGATCTATTCTTCATACAACAAGTTGTAGATAACTCCATTTTTTCAAAAATTACAGCAGCCTCAAGAACAAAAGAGGCATGGACAACTATACCGTTTACATTTCATAATCGTCCACAATGGTCATAGTAAAGTTGCAAACGCTTCGTCGAGAATTTGAAAACTTACATATGAAGAACAATGAATCAGTGCGGGGATTCATGTTTCGAGTAGTAACCATTGTTAACCAAATGAGGTCCTATGATGATGATTCCTGAAAAAGACTGTTATAAGTAAAGTACTTAAGAGGTTAACTCCAATATTTGACCATGTGGTTGTAGCTATTAAGGAGTCCAATAACTTATTAACTTATTCCATGGATGAGTTGATGGGTTCACTATAGTCCCATCAAGCAATAATGAACAAAATAGAAGAAAAGAATCAGGAAAAGGCATTCCAAATAAAAAGGTGAGACTTCAAAGTAGTAGGGAAAAGTTACAGGACATGGAAGACACAGAGGAGGATTTCAAGGAAGGAGTTACAGTAAAGGTAGAGCTAATAAAGGCTTTGAGTAGAGATTCAATGATAATAATAAGGGTTGCATCCAATGTCACCATGGCAAAAAATATAGACATGTGAAAGCTAAATATTTGTTTAAAGATAAACAAGCGAGTTATATAGAAGAAGTGTATGAAGAGAGTAAGTTGTCCATGGCACATTTTGACATAGTAGACACACAAAGTGAAGTGTGGTTTATCGATGGTGGGTGCTCCAATCATATGACCACCAAGAAGGCAGTATTGAAAGAGCTCAAATAATTTGAAAAGACTCAAAAAAGGATGGTCAAATAAGGAGGTGACAAAAGGTGCAAATGGAAGGGAAAGGAATAGTAACCATCAAAACTAACGAAGGACACATTTATGGTAAGCAAACTAGGAAGTCGTTCCCTACTGAAAAAGCATGGAGAGCCTCAACATGTCTTGAATTAGTTCATGAAAACCTCTATGGCCCTATAAATACAAAGTCACTTGGAAGAAGTTATTACTTTCTTCTATTTATCAATGACTTCAGCAGAATGAGCTCGATATATTTTCTAAAATTCAAATAAAAAACTTTTAAAATTTTTTCAAAAAATTCAGAGCATTGTTGGAAAACAAAATTAGAAAATGTATAAAGGTGTTTCGCATTGATAGAGGCGGTGAATTTTTATCAAAGGAGTTTTCATTTTTGTTAAGAAAATGGAATTTGAAGGGAGCTAATTACACCATACATTCTAGAGCAGAACAGAGTAACAGAACGAAAAAATAGAACAGTGATAGAGATGGTAAGAATTCTCTTGAAAAGGAAAGGTCTTCCAAATCAATATTAGGCAGAATATAGCACTAGGAGTGTATTTGTTGAATCTCTCCCCTACAAAAGTGGTTCAAAATATCACTCCATATGAAGCATGGAAAAAAATCAAACTCTCTGTAAGTCATCTAAATTTTTTTGGATGTATTGCTTATGTTTTAATTAATGCTGAAAATTGTCAAAAATTAGATGAGAAATCAATTAAGTGTATTTTTGTGGATTATTGCACTGAGTCTAAAGCATATAAATTGTATAACCCTAAAATTGGCAAGATAATTGCTAGTAGAAATGTAATGTTTAATAAGGCAGCAAGCTAGAACTAAAGTAGCAGTAATGGCAATAAAGAACATCAACATCAATTTCCTTTTATGGAAGAGACAAGCTTAGCTTTAATTCTTACAAGTTAACCAAATACAACTCCATAAACTTCATCGAATTTAACTCCTACTCAATGCAACCCAGCAATAACACCAAATGCAACTTCTAACACTAGTAACTCAAACACATCCTTTGAAAAGACTCTGCCAAGGATGTTCAGATCATTAAAAGAGATTTATGAATCAAAGGAGTTTGAATTAATTGTCCTAGATCCTATAACATCTAAAGAGGGAGTAGAAAAAAGAAGAGTGGAGGCAAGTTATGAGAGAAGAGCTTATGTCTATTGAAAGGAACTTAACTTAGGAGCTAGTAAATTTGCTAAGTGGAAAGAAACTAATTGGTGTGAAATGAATATTTAAGACAAAATTTCACATAAATGGTAGTATCCAGAAATACAAGGCTCAACTGGTCATGAAAGGGTACTCAATAACAAGGGATCGATTATGAGGAGACATTTTCTCCTTTAACTCAATTTGAAACTGTAAGTCTTTTTTTTCGTGTTGGCAACTCAACTCAAATGGAAGGTATTCCAGCTTGATGTGAAGTTTGCATTTTTTTAATGGAGAGTTTTAAGAAGAATTATATGTTACACAACCAGAAGGCTTTGTGATTTATGGGAAAGAAGAAAATTTGTACATGTTTAGGAAGGCTCTTTATGACTTAAAGCAAGCCCCAAGAGCAGAATACAACAAAGTTGATACATATTTCTAGCAAAATGGCTTTGTGAAAAGTCCAAATGAGCCCACTCTTTATCTAAAGAAGCAAGCTAAAGCTGCTTTCTTAATAGTGTGATTATATCTTAATGATATAATTTATATGGGTTCATATCCATCATTAGCAGAGGAATTCAAATCCGACATAATGGGCACCTTCAAGGTGACTGTCCTAAGATTATTGCATTATTTCCATGGATTGGAGACTTTGCAAGATGAAGAAGGAGTGTTTGTTTCACAAAAGAAGTATTCAGCAAATTTATTAAAGAAATTCAACATGTCAAATTACAAGATAATGGTTACTCTAATGAAAAAAGAATAAAAAATTGAAGCAAGAATATGATGTTAAAGCTACAAATCAAAGGCATTTTAGAAGCTTAGTTGGCGGATTGATATATTTAATTCACACAAGGCCAGACATTTCATTTTATTTGGTGTAGTGTCAAGATTTATGAGCAGTCCATCAAAGCAACAATATGGAGCAGAAAAATGGATTTTAAGGTACATTGTAGGGACTTTGAATTATGGGATCTGGTACACTCATGTAACAAATTTTAGATTGATTGGCTTTACCAATGGTGACTTGGCTATCTAATCAGATGATAGAAGAAGTACTTCTAGGAATGTGTTTGGAATTGGTTAAGGTGCAATCACATGGTGCTTTAAGAAATAAATAATAGCAACATTATCAACAATAGAGGCAAAGTATATTGTTGCCTCTACAATAGCATGTCAATGCACTTGGCTTAGAAGAATGCTGTGTGATTTGCAACAAAAGCAAAAGAAGGGAACTGAACTTTATTGTGATGATAAATCAAAATTGAAATAGCAAGAAATTCAATTTGTCATAGCAATACAAAGCATATTGAGCTGAGATTTAATTTTATTCGGAAATTGGTGGCCAAAGGAGAAATAGTTATGAAGTTCTATCACATTGATGTCCAATCTACATATATCTTCACTAAAGCGTTGTCAAGTTAAAGACATGCTTTTCTTAGATCTTTGCTTAGAGTATGTTAATTTGAATTAAGGGGGAGTGTTAGAGATATGATTCAAAATATGTTGCAAAAAACATTGCAACAAACTCTCAAAATTAATTGATTAGTTAGCTAGTTAAATGGAATTTTTTTTGTATTTTTAGTTAACACAAATGTCTAGTAGCTTAATTTTTTACATTTAATTATTTGTTAATATATAAATTGGCATTCTAATTTTATTGATAGTACATTGAATAAATAGTATTAGTCCTCTTTTCCTTAAAAATCTACGCAATTCTTATTTCTTTCCTTTATTTTTGCAGAAGGAATTTCTTTTTAAAAAATGAAAAATGCGTCGACATTAATATAATAGTTTTAGTTCTTAGGAATAACATCAAAGTTTCCTCCAACAAAGTTACTCTCGATTCTTAAGTCATAAAAGGTAAAGAAAGATGATATTCACCCCTTTCTAGGTGTGAGTTCTCCTTGTATATTGTTGTGTATCTCCCTAAATCCCAAATACTAGGAATATGTTTGGTAATTTGGGTCGAGGGAGGAATATTTGGTGATTTGGGTCTAGGGAGGAATATGTTATGTATCTCCCTTTATTTACCCTTTTGGTTATGATGGGGTTTTATCGTAAAAACCAAAACAGAGGAGGAGAAAAAAAAGAGGTCTACTCTATTGTTTTGGCATGTGGGACAACAATTATTTGGTGAGATAATCAAGAGAAAGTGGATCATCATCGATAGGTATTCAATGTTGGTATCTCTTGGGTTTGTAGAAAGTACTAAATTGATTAGGGTTTTCAATTGTACTAAAACCTAGAAATAATTGTACTTGTCGTTGAGATTATTATTGTTGGTTATCGACTGTACTCTTGATTATTATAGTGGATTGATTTTAGTCCATGGAGATTCGGACTGTGGTTTTGTCCTAGTTTAGAGGGGGTTTTCTACGTAAATTGCTTATGCGTTGATTTAGTTTCTTACAATTTATTTCTTTTTCTATTATTGTTGTTGTGGTTATGGTAATTTTTCCTACCAAAGTGGTATCAAAGTTGTGGTTGGAGAATCCTTATATAGTGAAACTTACCGCTTGTTTGATTTAGGGAGGAATTAGTGTGAGAAAGAAATGTGAGAAAATAATGCTTCAAAATTTCACGTTCCTTTGTTTGATGGAAAATTGAACTTTGGGCTTGGAAGAGTACTATTGAGGACTTGTTGGTACAACAAGATTTAGATGTAGCTTTGGAGGCGGGCATGTAACACCCCACCCCCGCTGGATCCAAACCCGATATAGATAGTGATACCCGAATCCGTGTCCCGCGAGAATGGCATGTCACATCACTTACCTTTTAAAAACTCGGTATAATTTTTTTT
>JANZXP010000003.1:24939565-24961548 GCA_027576715.1 Erythroxylum flavicans
GAATAATAGTAAGTAGAAAAATAATAATAATGATAATAATAATATTAATAAGAATAATAGTAAGTAGAAAATTAATAATAATAATAATTAATAAGAATAAAGATAGAAAATTAATAAGAATAATACAATTAATAATAAGAAGAAAATTAATAATAATAAGGAATTTAATAATTAATAATACTAAATAAAATTAATATTAATAAGATAATAGTAAGTAGAAAATTAATAATAATAATAATAATTAATAATAAGAAGAAGATTAATTATATAAATAAATATAATTAATTAAAATTTAATAATAATAACGAATTTAATAATAATAAATATAATTAATAATAATAAGAATAATAGTAAGTAGAAAATTAATAATAATAATAATTTTTAATAATAATAAATAATAAATTTAATAATAAGAAGAAGAATAATAATATAAATAAATATAATTAATTATAATAATAAATTAATAATAACAATAATAAAATTAATAATAATAAGAATTTAATAATAATAACAATAATAACAATAATAATAATATTTTAGTCTTTTTCTTAATTATTCCTTTGTCATTCCAAGTTTTTATTTTCAAATCAAACATTAATATAAAAATTCTTTATGTGTTTCATTCCTTAAACCAAACAGGCAATAAATGTTTTTGTTGGAAGCAATGCTTTTACTATTCAACTTTAAAAGTTTTTAATATTATTAATGCATCACCTTAGCTTTCGCTCCACTTTGTCCATCTTCCTCTCACTTTGGTACCAAAATTCAGGCTTTTGAGAAGTGATTGTCCCACGCGGCTTCATAAGGTTATAATGCATGTAAAAAGGCCTAAGATATTTTCCCGCTCTCATATCTTTCGCCCATCATGGTTTAGGACCACTTCATAAGTAGTCCTTTTGCCTAATGCATTGAGAGGTGTTTGCAAGTTGCAACCCTCTTCAAGTTTGTCCTTTCCTTTTTCGAAATAAAAGCAATTAGATACGACTTTAAAATTAAATTTAAGAAGTAGTTAATTAAACAAATTATCAAACTCACAAACAACTATACTGATCTATAAATTAACTAAGAGATGCAAAAGGATAAATCACTCGTTATGTATCCGTGCATGCACAGACTGTCACATGAACTGCAGGAACTGTTGTGGGATTTTTCTTGTGATGAGTGACGGTAGACACGTTCAGGCAGACCAGACCGATCCAGGGTATCCTCAGTTTCATGTGTCCCTCCCTATTCGGTGACGGAACACCGCCAGGGGAACATGTGCATGTAATGTCAAGCTTTTTATTTCATCGGTTGACGTTGCAGACGTGTCGACTAAACGAGGTTGCCTCGTACAGTTGGAATTCTACTTGGCAAGCATTCGATCACTACGTCGAAAAAGCAAGGAGTTTGGAGATTAGAACAGAGAAAAAGGAGCAGACAGGAGTCACATGGCAAAGATGATTCTAGGCGGTGAAACACGTTGGATAGTGTTAAAGTCTCCCTCTCTCGATCTCTTTGTTTATGTGCTATTTTGTCAACTCCAAGATCGTTGAGAAGATGAGGACGAAGTTTCCTAAGTTTTAACTTTTAAGTGAAGCAGGCAAAGGCTGGTGAAACAATGAGATTGATACGTCATAACTACAAACAATCAAACATTGCATTAATCGACAAAAAGTTGTATATATATCAAAGGTCATATCAATTAGGTGACTTAATTTAAATAACTATCATTAATTTATACATAATACTGTCAACAAGACATCTGATTCTTGTGGTAAAATCTGTAATGAAAATGTTGTAAATAGCCATATATTTCAATAAGAATATTTTGGCAAAGTGGATTATTGTTTAAAACCTTGGTTAATACCACACGGTCAAGAAAGAAACGAATCCTTATTTTACTCACGGCCATGGAAGATTCCTTACTTATTCTCATCAAGAACACTATTGTTATCAAGGATTTGATATTGAGGGTAGGTTGGTATTGGATATAAATATCGGTCGGTACCGGTCGATATTGGTAATACCGGCTTAATATTGACCAGTACTAGAAATTTTGAAAAATATAAGGACTAAGTTGCAAAATTTTCAAATTTTTTTAAAAATTGTCCCCCCTTTCTTTTTCTTTTTTAAAATATTTTTTAAATTGTTATTTAATTAATCTTTTATTGTGATTTTTAAAATTTTATTTTTAAAATAAAATAAATATTTTATTACTAATAATAACTATACATTAAATAAAATTAAAAATAAATTATTTTCTTTAAATTTATTTTAATCTTTATATAATATTTATTGATAAAGTATTAATAAAGATATTTTATTTTTAAAAATAAATAATTTAAAAATTATTATTTATAAACTAATATTTATTTTATAAAATTTTTAATTATTAAATCAAATTTTATTTGAAATATATTTTTAAAATAATTTTAAAATTAATTATATTTATTAATAATTATGAAATTAATTTTATAAATTAAATTATTTATAATTTTAGTAATAATTAATTTTAATTAATTAAATATATATTATATTTAATTGATAGTAAATTAAATAATTTTTTTTGTTTAATGTTTCAATTCCATTTGGTTGTTTCCTTATCACGAACTCCTGTTGTAAATTATAATAATTTGAGAGTTAAGGATATTTATTATTCTTTTTATTGGATGTTTTGATGTAATTATTATTTATTATATAATGAAAATTGAAATTGTAATATTTTAAATACTTTATATTGTTCTTAATTTTATATTTGTATGATAATGATTGTCTTTTTTCATATAAATTGTTGTTATAATTTATATGTGAAATATCTGAAAATTATTGTCATTTCATATTAATTGTGATTATTATTTATTATTTTAATTTTTGGAGATAGAGTTAAAAATATACGGTACAACTGCATAATATGACAATGGATTATTTTGCAATTTTTAAAAAAATTCGGGGACTATTTCATAAATTTAAAAATTATCCGAAATAGTATCTGGTATTAATCGGTACCGGTATAGTACCGTACCAAAACCTAATTTGATACCAAGACCGGTATGGTATTCTTAACATTGATAGTTTGACGTTAATATGTCATTATTAAGTTTGTTGGCATGTGTTGCAACCAGTGTATAGTGTACCGTTTCGTACTGGCCGGAAACTGGAACGGTACCTTCTTCAACGGTACTAGGCTTTATCGGTCGGTACTGGCTGGTACCCACGATACCGGACAGTACCGGTCAAAACTTTGAGGATTAAAATGAAAAAAAATCTATACTACACCCCCTTGGATCCAGATCTGGCTTTTGCTCTTCTCTCTCGCTCTCCGCCTCTTCTCTCATTTTCTCTCTCACTCTCCCTCACTTCGTTGCTCCTCCAGTGGTCCTCGGCTGTTGTCGCCAACTTCCGACAGTTCTCAACGCTCTTCGGTGGTCCTCGGCTGCTCCTCCACCACGCGACGTCGCACCTCGCCCCATCCACGCCTTCCTCTGTCGTTGGTCCGCCGCTCGACGCCTCCACCTGTCGCTGGTCACTGGTCACCCGATCATTTGTCGCTGGTTGCCCGCTCGACGCCTCTACATGTCGCCACCAACCACCATCTCCGATGACCACCAACACCGCCGAGATCTGGACCTAAGTCATCTGAGACCGAGACTCAATATTGTGAATATTTCTGATAATTATTTGGTAGGTTTTTTTATCAATTTTTGGTAGAATATTTCTGATGATTAATTGTGACTTTGTGTTTGTGTTTGTGTTGTAACTTGTGAGTTATGAATGATGAATGAAATTGATGAGAATGTGAAGGATTTGAAGTTGTTTGTAATTGAGATGGTTTGAAGTTGGTGACCGTGTGATGAAGCTTTTGACTTTGTGTTTGAGAATTAAGTTGAGACCGATTTCCCGTAAATTGTTTGTGTTGGAGGAAGTTGGTAAATAGTAAAAAAAATGTGAAATTTGTGGATAGTTATTGATTCAGTTGGAACTTGAATTATAGTTTTGCATTGGTAATGAAAAATTGAAAACATAGTTGGATGGGATTTAGTAATTAAAAATTTAAAATGGGTTTGGTAACGGGTTGGTATAATTTGGTAATGAAAATGAGTTGGTATTTGGTAATGAAAATAGGTTTCGGTTGCATTAAATTTGAATGATAATGATGATGAAGCTCCTCTCAATGATAAGGATTTCGTACCAAATAATAACTAGGGTCAGTGCAGTTATAGCGGGTATCCTCCTGTTGACGATTGAATTTCGTTGCAGGTTATTTTTTGTCTTCTTTTAATTTTACTTATATTTGATTTTTATCAGTTTATGTTAAATTTTATATATGTGATGTAATTGTAAATGTTTTTGTTTCAGGTTTGACTTCAACTTGATTGTTTCCTCGTCACGATGAAATTGTAATAGTTAAAGGATATTTATTGTTCTTTTATTGGATGTTTTGATGTGATTATTATTTATTCAAATTTTAAAATTGTATTATTGTAATATTTTAAATACTTTGTATTATTCTTATTTTTATATTTGTATTATGATGATTGTCTTTTTTCATATTAATTGTGGTTATTATTTATATGTGAAATATTTAAAAATTATTGTCATTTTATATTAAATTATTAATTGTGATTATTATTTGTTATTATGATTTTTGGAAATAGGTTTGATGTAAACTTGTAAACAGTAAACTGTACAGTATATAACTGTACAATATATCAGTGGACTATTTTGTAAATTTTTAAAATGTCAGGGACTATTTTATAAATATAAAAAATTGCCCGAAACGGTACCCGGTATTGACCGATACCGATACAGTACCGTTTCAGAACTTAATTCAGTACCGAGTCCGGTACGGTATTCGCAACATTGCCATCTTCTCATTTAGTTTCTTATTGACTTTTAGCGTTCTATTCTTTCAGTGCCTTCGCTCCCTTTTTTTAGTCTTTTTCTTTAAATCTTTCTCTCTTTCTCTAGTTGAGTTTTTCTCCTAGTTTCTGTCTCTTCTAGCCATCTCTTAGAATCCCTTCCTTTTTCTCACTCGTCTAAGAATCTATCCCCATTTTATCTCCTCCCTTCTATCACTACCCAAATAACTACTAACCTTAACTTCTCTAACACCAAATTTGTAGCTGCTAAATCCTAAGTTCTCTTCAGAAAACTCATCTCCAATGTCATCCAAACCCTTGATCTCATCTTAAATCCAACCTAAATATCTAAGGGTTTCTTCCTCTCAATCATCTTTCTCAATACTTGGACGCTTCACCCTCCCTCCTTTTTAAATCCCCCCTTTAGACCTACTATCTGCATTACCCTTTCTAGTAAATAGCGCTTTCTTCTAATGATCAAGTCTCCTCTAAACCCCTCCTTAATGCCCCCCTTTTCTAATAGAAACATGCTGTTTTTTTAATGACTCCATCCTTATAGATGAGGTAATCTCACTAAAGTACTTTTCTCCTTCCCTTTGAGAATGGACAAATTGTTATTTATTCTTCCTTGCAAATAAAAACTAAAGGAATGTTAAAATTAAAAAAGCTTTCCTTTTCAACTCTTCTTAGAGAAAAGAATAGCTTATCTATTTTTTCAGAAAGCTATGTATACTATATAAAGTGAATATAGACTGCTATGAATACTATAATGTCTTTCTCTTTAAATTTAGCTTTTAGGAAGGCCTTAACCAAGTTTTACACATAGGCCCTTGGCATATTAATGAAATGCTAATATTCATTTAAAAATGATAGTAAAGACTTTCACTTAACTTACAAGAAATCAAGACATTTTAAATTTAGGTAAATTTTCATAATGTCTCTCTAGGGTACTAGAGCACCAAATGACTAAACTATTTGGCAAACTCAATTGAAAAACCACTATACTAAAATATAATGACGACCAAAATGCAAAGAATTAGTTTTGCTAGAGTTTTTAGAGAGGTGGAATTAGGAGAAAAAATCCCTCGTAGATTTTGCATACTGGTAATTTATGATGAGGAGAACCAAAAATTTCTACTTAAAATTCTCATCCCTGACTATTAAAGGCCTTTAGACTCCAAAATAAAAGGTACAACAATTTGAACACCTATAGGCAAGAAATTCAAAACATAACCTTATGAAAATTGACATTTTTAATAAATATACCCTTATCAATAGAGATCTCCCAAACACAACCTCATGAAGCTTTAGATCCTCCACCATCAACCCCTAACTAAGGACCAGAAATCATAACTCAACAAAGCATCAATCAAGTAATGGTAGATATGCATCCTTAATTCATTCCTTCTCGTCTTACAAGATCTCCTAACAATGGTAGCTCCCCTCTAATTCCTTTTATTTCTTCATTATGCATTTCAAATAGTTCCATCTATCATAACACATTTAATACCTTTAATACAACAAAATTAATCTCGAAATTCTAACTCCTTAAGTAGAGGAAAAAAGAGAAATATAAACAAATTTAAAATAAAACCAAATAGTCCTATTAATGGAACCCCCTTAATGTCAATCCTTACTTAGAATGTTAAAGGTCTTAATTACTCCTCCAAGTAGTTAGGTGCGAAGAATTTCCTTAAAATCTTGAAGCTAAACCAGAGTAAAATATCATCATTTTAATGAAATTTTCTCTAATGTTTTTGTAAACAATTCACTATTGATCATCTCTCTCAAGTCTATAATGTTCGTTTCTTAATTGCTTGGAACCCTAATTCCTTTAGTTTTTTAGTTACCCACTCCTCAAAATCAATTCATCCACATAGAAACCACTCATCTTTCATCCAATACCTATCTTTAAATCATCCTTGTTTATGACTCCACTAATTGTGTCTTACAAAGAAGCTTTTAGCAATGTCTCTCAAACCTTAGTTTTACGAGACTTTAAAATCATTTTACATCTATTTGAAATCTTAAACTCTAATTTCCAATAGAATGCCAGAGATAAACATGAACAATACCATGTACTAATACACTCTACTATCTATATATTTAGAGCAATAAATAATATGGTAACACATTTATCATTAAAAAATTAGATAGACCCTTAATTAACACCAACTAGCTTCTCTCTCTCCCCCTGGATTTGTTCCTATGTTTGCTTCATTTTCTCTTTCTAGCTGTTTAAAATCGTCGATTAATTTGTATGACCATTGAGGAATTTGTTTAGTTATTTCTTTTATTCCCGTCAATTTTTTCTAATTGTTTTATTGTGTATATCGGATATAACTGCATTGAATAAAAATTGCAAAGTTTTTATTTGATCTTCTGAAGATCGACAGGCAGAGAAAGAGAAGAAGCAATCAAAATTTGTGGGAATGGGCCTCAACTGGGGAATCACCTGAGAAAAGGAGTTCTCTTTTTAGTAAAGGATACTGAACTTTAAGCCAAAAGCCAATATATTTATAGTTTTGATTTTGGGTCTTTTGTTTAACCTTTAAACTTTTGATAAAAAAAACTTCTTTGTTGTGGTATACAAGCCATTTCATTAATTTGATAGGTAATTTTTCCAATTTGAATATATTCCTATAAAAGTAGTTACAATATGCACATGTGACAAATATAATTAAATATATGTGATTATGGTCGAGTTAATTAATGTACTTATCGTTTAATTATTTTAGAATTTAAAAGGGTCAAGAAGAAAGGAATTCTTCTTCCATTTAAATTGCATTCCATCATATTTGCACCAAATCATAAACAAAAGTCACTTATGGTTACGAGATAAAAAGAATTGACATTGTTGAACTACTGTGATAGAAGATGACAAATAAGTGCATTTACAATTGGCTTTTAAGCCAATATTTGTAAAAAACTAACAAGTTGTTCAATGTCAAATTTTAAGAAATGATTTTAAATGTTAGTCAATGAATATATATTTATATTTTATAGTATTTGGTAAATAAGATTTTGTATATTATATGTATTTAAAAAAAGATAGATAAAGAGTATTTTTGTGAGACATTATTTTTTCTTAATAATTTCTTATGAAAAATATTGAATTTTCAATATAAAATTTTAGTAAAAAGTCTTTTCAATATATTCCCATTTTGTAAATCATAAAATAAATTTTTTATTAAAATCAATATAATTCTATATAAATTATTTTTAAGTTATACTTTTATGAGTTTCACAAATAAGTTCATATCAATTACATTAACTTTATAAGTTTATCAATTTATTAAATTTTCTTTTCACTTTGTAATAAAAGAAAATAGAGGTATGTTTTAAGGAGATATTATGTTTTTTCTTCTTATTGCCCTAATTCTTTTTTAGAAATTCTGACATTCTTATAACTTATTTAAATTTTAAGTTTTTGTCTTCTTATTGTATTTGTTTCTCTATTTTATTTTCTTTTTAATTATGTGTTTCATGAATTTAATATATCCAGATGTTTTGTCTTATTCATTGACGTGACTTTGCTCTAATCACTCTTTTAGAAATTTTTTTATTGATCCATGATACTTCACTCTCTCTACTTTTCTTATGTTTTTTATTATTTATTAAAGATTTTTGTTATATAAAATCTTCCTTAATTTCCCTTCCTTATTTAATTTCATTCTTAAGGTTTCTCTTTGTCTTTTGATATCCCTATCTTTTCATCTTCCCATCATATTTCTTGTTGACTTTTAGATTTTATTCTTCTGTGTTTTCTCTCCTTTTTTTTAGTCTTCTTTTAAGTCTTTCTCTTGCTCTCTACTTTGACTTTTCTCCTAATTTTGATCTCTTCCAACCACCTCTTATAATCCTTTCCTTTTTCTCCCTCTTTCAGCCTCCATCCCCTTTCTACCTCCTCCCTTCTACTACTAATGTTAGCCCCAGGTCTCGATCCTTCTTTGACTTTCTTTATTTTCTTTTTTACTATGCACGACTCTCTTCTCTTCTTTTTTTATTAGTTTAAGACAAACTTTTGTCTTTCCAAGCTTACCATTTCATATTTAATCTAATGTCTTCTAACTCCTTAACTTAATTCTAACTCTTCCTTTTTAATCCATGCAAACACATATACTAACTCCAAAAATTTATAATCCAAGAATTCAAATTTTCGGTTCATGCTTGCTAATTTATTAAAATAAATTCTAAAAAAAATTCGGGTTCAATAACTAACCGGTCAATTACTAGCCCTAACCTCTTTAAAGATGTAAAAACCAAATTTATAGCTCATGAGTCCTCCGTCCTTTTGAGAAACTCTTCTCCATTCTCATCCAAAACCTTAATCTCATCCCAAATCTGACCTTTAAGTATATAATGGTTACTTCTAACTTCATATCTCTCTCCTCTACCCCTTAGCCACCTTCCTCAATACTTCGATGCTTTACCTTCCCTCGCTTTCAATTCATCCTTTAGACCTACTATTCATATAACCCTTTCTAGTAAATACCGCTTTCTTTCAAAGACCCAATCTTCTCTTAACCCCTCCTTAGTGCTCCCTTTTTTGGAGAGAAGCATAGTTAGATTTTTTTGGGTGACTCCATTCTCATTTAAATACTTTCTTCCTTCCTTTTAAGAGAACAAATAATTATTTATTCTTAATTAGATAAAGCAACTAGAGAAACCTTAAAATTAAAAAAAATTTCCTATGGAGCTCTTCTCGGAGAAAAGAATATCTTATCTACTTGTTGAGAAAGCTATAAATACTATATTTAAGTGCTAATCTTATACGTCTTTCTCATTAAATATATCTTTTCAGAAGGCCTCAACCAAGTTCTAGGCATGGCCCTTGGCACATTAGTTAAAGGCTAATATTCATCTATATGTGGTAGTAAGGATTTTCATTTAATGTAGAAGAAATCAAGACAGTTTTAATTTGGTTAAAGTTCTATAATGTCCCTTTAGAATACTAGAGTACCAAATGATTATGTTATTTAGCAAACTCTGTTGCAAAACCATCATACCTAAATATGAGGATGACCAAAATGTAAAAAATTAGTTTTTTTAGAGTTTTTAATAAAATAAAATTAGGAAAAAAACTATTCCAAAATTTGCATATTGGTATGACGAGAACTAAATGTTTCTACTCAAAAATTCACATCCCTAACTACTAGAGATGTTTAGACTCCAAAATAAAAGGTAAAACAACTTGAATACCTATAGGCAAGAAATTCAAAGCATAACCTTATAAAAATTAACCTTTTCAATAACAACTCTATCAATAATGATCTCCCAAATACAACCTTAAAAAGATTTAGATCATCCACTGCTAACCCTTGACAAAGTGTTGGAAGTCCTAACTCAACTAAACATCAATCGAATATTAGTAAAGATCATCCTTATTTCATTCCTTCCCCTCTTACAAGACCTCATAAAATGTATAACTCCCCTCTAGTTCCTTTTATTTCTTCACTATATATTTCAAATAGTTTTATCTATTATAACACCTTTAATCCCTTCAATACATCATAATTTAATCCAAAATTAGTACTGAACTTTTGGATTTTAACTCCTTAAGTAGAGGAAAAATGAAAAATATGAAGAAATAAAATCAAATAGTCCTATTAACCCAACCATTTAGTAATGTCAATCCTTACTTGGAATGTTAGGGGTCTTAATTTCTCCTCTAAGCAGTTAGGTGTGAAAAATCTCCTTAAAACCTTGAATCTAGAGTAAAGTAAAATACCACCATTTCAATGAAATTTCCTCCAATGGTTTGTTTAATAATTCACTATTAATAATCTCTTTCAAGTCTAAAATGTTCATATCTTAATTACCTGGAACTTTGGTTCCTTTAATTTTTTAGTTACCCACTCCTCAAAATCAATTCATCCATATAAAAACCACCCATTTTCCATCCAATACCTATCTTTAAATCACTGCAGTTTATGACAACTAATTGTGTCTTAAGAGGAAACTCTCAAACCTTTGCTTTAAGAGACTTTAAAACCATTTTTCATCCATCTGAACTATCAAACTTTTATTTCTAATAGAATCACAATATTCTATGTACGAAAGCAATCTAATTGACCATAAATTTAATATATCTCTGCAAATTTGGAGCAATAAATAATATGGTAACATATTTACCACTAGAAAATTGGATAGACCCTTAATTACCCCTGAGCAACAAATAATATGGTAACATATTTACCACTAAAAAATTGGATAGACCCTTAATTACCCCTTACCGACTTCTCTCCCTCTCCTTAGTAATTGCTCACTTTGGTTTTCCTAACATTAGCAATCCCACTAATAGAAACTCTCCTTTTAGATTTGCAAACTTTCTTACTAAACACAATCTAATAACCAGTCATCTTAATGATTCTTATAAACCAAAAGGCCATAATTTAGAAAGAAAAATCTTATAAAAGCAAGAGAAATTAGGGATAAAATTTCTTAACAAGGTATTGAAGAAACTAAACATATAAGAGTGGCTGAGGGAGAAAGCCAATACTAAAGAAATTCAATAGAAGATGAGGCACAATTGTACACATTATCATGCATTGATGTGTGGGAGAAGATGAAAACCTTAATGTACATGGGAGAAAATACCTAGTAAGTATTTCTAAAGACTATCAGCTCACTGATGATACACTATCAAACCATGTTAAGAAAGAATGTCTATAAGATGAAGTCGAATTATTTTTATAAATCAGACTAACAACCTTATTATCAATAGGAATGTCAATTTTAGCCCAGCTTACTCGACTCAGTTCTGCCAACCAAATTTTGGCCCGAGTTGATTGGGTCATGAGTCAAAATTGTTCGATCAGACTGGGTTACATGTCAAGGTCAAATCAAGCACAGGTCGACCTGGCCTGACTAATGGCTCGACAAGAAAGGCGAAAAAATGTCATTTTTTATTTTTAAAAAAATATTAAGGATGGGCTTGGCGGGCAGGCCATGGGTTGATCAGCCCGTGGTTTGGCCAAGCCACAGACCGGCCAGCTCGGGCCTGTCGGGTTACAGGCCAACCCACTAGCCACCCAACTCAAAGGATCTCCTCCTGGCCTGACCGACCCATTGACATCTCTAATTATCAATAGAATTCTAAATTTGTAAAAATGATCGAACATCATCTTGTAATTATTCCTGACGAGTATGGTTCGAACGTGAATTATTAGTGAAGTGACATTCTTTAAAAATACTTATTAGGTAAATTTGAACAGTGTTACACCAATCCAAATAATTGAGACTAGTCAATTTATATTCTATGAGTTTAGACATCACATAAATAATACCAGTCAACCATAGAGACAAAATAATCAAACAAATCAAGAACAAAAAACAAGTTCAAATGCAAGGAGAAAGTCAAATAGACTCGTTTGTAAGCAAACCAAAAATTGAGACTAAGCTAGGTACTTTTAAACCAATTAACTTATGATGCTTACAAACCAAAAAGTGATGTTTCAAAATAAAAAATGGTTAATAATGGCAAGTAAAATTAAAAGACAAACTTTCATGTCGAGTTACTGAGAAAAGCATGTAAAGAGGAGTGCGAGAGAGAGAGAGAGAGAGAGAGAGAGAGAGAGGCGATGCCAAAGAAATTGAATGAAGAACGAGGTGTTCTTGCACCGTAGCCATGCACCGGTGTGTGGGAAACATGTAGAACCTCAAGATGCATGAGAATCACTTGCAAAGTTTTTGGTGATTGGTCTTTGGGAAGAGGTTGATTAGCCAACGATGCTTTTAGTGACGCTGTCAATGAGAGCTAACGATCAAAAAATTGGGTGACCCAAGAAAAGTTCAAAGTTCTGCAAATTAGGCAAAACTAAAGTGAGAGAAAAGAAATTAAGATAGAGAATATTAACTCTAATAGTGGAAAAATGTTTCAATTGATATATTTTGTACAAATATATATATATTACTTAAGTATAGATAAAATTTGTACAAAGGAAAAGAAACATTACACTAATTGCTTAACTTATAAGTAGTTAAGTAACTAAATGAGATCCTTACGATTATGCCTTGGATTCTTATAACATATACAATTTATAGTTAGCATTCTCAAGACGATTTTGTTATCCAATGGTATATTTGTTTCCATTTATTTTTTAGTTTTAGTTTTTAAATTTAGTAAAACAAAACCTGTTTTTTTTTGAGGTTTTTGTTTTCAGTTTTAGCTTCTTATAGTTTTCAAAATTTATAAAAATCATAAAAAGTGATTTTTGTTTTCCATTTTTTATAATTTAATTTACTATCAACTAAATATATATTATTTAATTATTTAATTTGTTAATTATTAATAATAATTATGAATAATTTAATATTATATTTAATTAAATAAAAATATGACTAATTTGATTTATTTAATTTTGTAATTAAATTAACTAAACTTGTTTTAATAATTATTAATAATAATTAAATCTGAAATATCTTCAACATATATAAATTTCAAATAAAATTTTTATTTAAAAATTAAAGTATATTTAAAATTAATGGTAATTTATAAATAAAATTTATTTTAAAATTATTTATTTTAATAAAATAAATATTTTTATTAATAAATATTATTTAAGAAATTAAAATAAATTTAACTAATTAAAAATAATTTATCTTTAAATTTTATCTAATATGTAATTATTATCAATAATAAAAATATAACTATATTAAGATTAACACCAAACATGTTTTTGTTTTTAACAAAAACTAAAATTAAAAAATAAAAACTAAAAACTACCATTAAAAATAGAATGGAA
Organism: Erythroxylum flavicans; assembly: GCA_027576715.1. Lineage (NCBI taxonomy): Eukaryota > Viridiplantae > Streptophyta > Magnoliopsida > Malpighiales > Erythroxylaceae > Erythroxylum > Erythroxylum flavicans. The sequence continues at coordinate 24,953,154 of JANZXP010000003.1, forward strand.
ACCAATGAGCCCCTAACCTTTTTACTGATTATCTTCCGTTAATTTGATGATTTGTAATAAATTGATTGTTTCGTGAACACTTTTGTTTTTCTATTTACTAATTTAACCACTTGCAAAAGGAACTTTATTAATTTTGTTTCTTATTAATATTTATTATTATTATTAATGTTAATATTTTTCTTCTAGATTTGATTATTATAATTATTTTATTTCTTATATAAAAAAATTCTAGCTACTTGTGAATATGCCACGAGTTTCTTGTGTAGAAATTACTCTTATATTTTTACGTGAAGTTTATCAAGTCTTTGAATTGGCATGTACAAGTACTGCATATAAATTCTTCTTCACGTCCTTAAACAGTATTTCTATATTTTTTTTCCCTGTCAGACTGTGCTGCAGTGGAACTTATACCCCAGTAGCTACGCTGCTGCAGATGCTCGAAGTTATGCAAGGATGCCGTTCGTCCCATGTTGTTCCCTGTTTGTCCTGCTGATCCAGTATTTGGCTACACATTTTCAGTAGAAGAAATGTCTCCTGGACCATTGTTGTTTGGAGGCTGATATAAGATATTATTTGGGTCATCTTGAACAGGAATAGCAACATCTGTTAACGTCTCAGAATGGCTTCTCTCAAATGACGGCATACTCGTAATGGATATGCTGGGCATGCAATGGAACATAGGGCTCAGGCCAGTAATTCGTTTGACAGTCTCCTCAGCTATCTTTACCTGCATAAGAACAATTCCAACATTTATACATCCACGTACAAGCATTAATGAACACCTACAAAACAGATTACAGAATATAATATGCCCGTTTGTATATTTACATGTACTAAGTAATGCATGCTTGTTTATATGTGGGGTGAGAGAGAGTGGGAGAGGTCCTACGACCATCAGGTTTCAATTGGGGTCAATGCCTAGCAAGCATTAAGACAGTACGTGCTGTAAGTTTTGGAACAACATTTAACATGGCACTTAGATTACGGACATCTTCCAAATTTTACCTTAACCCTCAACGTCTCTACATCAGCTTTTAAAACTCTATTGTCAACAGCTGCCTCATTGTACCTCTGGGTTATGCCTTTGAGACGTTTCAAAAGCAAAGAATTTTCAACTAACAATTGAGAAACCTGTAATGGGAAAATTCTTAGTTCTTCTGGGGGAAATCAACAATTAGAAAGAGAAGAACCGCACCTGTGTCTCAAGTTTGGTCAAACGAGCCTGCTTTCTTCTTTTCAATCGACTAGCTGATTCTATATTCAAAAGCATTCTGAAACCCATCCACATATTTAATTTTAGAGAACGAAATTAAACAGTAAAACTTGATCCACAAGTTTACAAATTTATGCTTGAAAGGAAGTGTGATCTTTCCACCAAGTATGCTACTACCAACTATTGGTTGTCAGTGCAAGTAACAATAATAATTAAAATGAAACGGCTTATCTAAAATGTAAAGCGTCATGAAAAATTATTGCTATAGAAATTTCCCTCTCTACAGTGCAGTAAGATAACGGGATCCGACTTCAGGGTTAACGTCTTTTCCACCAACTTCAGTGTTCTCTAAAGGGTAGAGTAGGAACTGTCTCCGAAATTAAAGGAAGGAAGATAAATGCAGAATTTGTGCATAAGACAAAATACGTGTGTAAGGTGTTTATATATAGAGGAAAATGTTTGAGTTGGATGGAGTAAATAAAGATGCCTGAGAGAAGAAAAACAGAGAAAAAGAGCAGTATTCAACAGTGGTGTCTCTTTTTTTAGCAGATACATGACTCCTATATATAACAGAAACAATGTATACGTTGGCAATGGAAGGAATGAACGCTGGAGCATAATAATGGCTAAACATTATAATTGTTAAAGGATAATAATGAGGTTGACAATCGTAGGGTCCAAGTCATGGACCAATAACACCAACAATTCCCCACTTGGTCAAAAACTTGAGAAACAAATTGTAACAATTTAAGATAAAAATAGGTAAACAACCAGGTGAACAAAGTCTTGAACCTGATGTCCAAGAAAATCGAAGACAGAATCTGCTAAAGAATTAATAGCCTCAAAATTCCTTGGTCTTATGATCGCTATAGAGAGATAGCCCAAATACTTTCATAAGAGGGTGGCTAGCCCCCCACAATTACGTAGGTGAGTCCATCAAGTCTATACTGCTTACACCACCTAAAATTGGGCTATGAAACTTATTAAGGATTATACAATCCAACCTCAACAAACACATTAAAACATGCCACGGATGCAATTCAACAACTGAATATATCTCAGTATTATTCCACAAACAAAGTACAAGTACGCAATCACCACATAATTTTGTAATCACCACATAATTTCGTTTGACGCATTAAACTTAGTTTCCCAAGTCGGGTGTCCATCATGAAGTTACTACACAATTGAGTTCAACCTCATCCCTTTAGCATGCTCTGAAACTATTTTCTACTTAAAGCTTTTGTAAATGGATCTGCTAAGTTTCTCTCTGACTTGACATAGTCTACAGAAATTACACCATATCTAATTACAGTACAGACAATTTTGTCTCAATATGATATGTCTACCTTTTCCATTATATGTCTTGTTCTTGGCAATGTAAATGGCAGCCTGCGAATCACAATGAAGGAAAACAAAAGGAATTGATTTTTCCCAAAGTGGGATATCTACTAAGAGATTCCTTAGCCACTCAATTTCCCGTCCTACCAACTCTAAAGCCATAAATTCAGCTTCCATTGTTGATTTTGCAAATATATATTTGCTAGGATGATTTCCAAGACACTGCGACTCCTGCCAAGGTAAAAACATAACCACTAGTAGAGTGTATATCATCACTCTTCGTAACCTAATTAGCATCATATATAATACACCTCCAATATAGGAAGATGACCACTAAAAATAATCCATAATGTAAAGTACTTTTCAAATACCTCAACAAACGAGTCAATGCATTTCAATGCTCTTGACTAGGATTATGAGTATACCTATTAAGTCTACTCACACAGTATGAAATATCAACATAATGAGTTTGATTTAACCTAAAACTAGAGTCAGTCCTATCAACTTTAATTCCTAAAATAAAGTCCACAGGCCTAAGATCTTTCATATTAAAAGAAGAATTTTGCAAACTCTTGGTAGTATCAATGACAGATAAACTAGTACTAAAAATAAGCATATCATCCACATAAAGAGAAATGATTACACAACTATGGGCATCAGGTTTCACATAAATGAAAGAATTAATATCACAAGAGGTCAAACTATGTTTAAAAATCTCACTTTCAAATTTTCCATGCCACTATTGGAGAGCTTGTTTAAGTCCATACAAAGGCTTAACTAACTTACATACCTTTTGCTCTTGAACAAGCATTCTAAACCCCTCGGGCTGGACCATATAAATTTCCTCATCTAAATTATCATTCAAGAAAGTTGTCTTAATATCCATTTGGTACACATGAAGCTTAAATACCGAGGCAATAACAAACAATATCCTTATAGATGCAATTTTAGTAACAGGAGAGTAAGTATCCAAAAAGTCTAATCCTTCCTTTGTTTAAAGCCTTTAGTTACAAGTCTTACTTTGAACCTCTCAATGGTTCCTTCAATTATCAATTTTTTTTGAAAATTCACTTATGCTCTAAAGGCTTACACCCTCGAGTTAGATCAACTAAACTCAAGTTTTGTTAGACATGATTGACTCTAATTCATTATCTATGGCTTCTTTCTAAAATGTAGCATCCACAGATTTCATTGCTTTCTCATAAGTTTTGGAATATTCCTCAATAATATAAGTCATCACAAAAACATCATCTATCTCCTTAGGTTTTGTTACCACAAAAAATGTAATAAAATCAGAACCAAAACTAGTGAATACTCTAGCTCTTTTGCTTTTTCTCAGTTCAACAATTTCCTCTTTCGCTATGTCATTATTGGTAGAAGAATTAGGGACAAATCCTCTAAGGACTTGCACACTTATTTTCATAGCAAATATAACTTCGAAGAACACTGCATCTCTTGACTCCATAATTAATCTGTAAGTGTTAGATCTTTCTTCCTTAACCATAAAGCTATAGGCAACATTATTAGAGGCATATCCCATAAAAATTGAATCAACGATTTTAGGCCCAATTTTCTTTCTCTTATGTTTAGGCAAAGCAACCTTAGCAAGACACCCCCACACTTTCAAAAAATACAAATTAGGTAGATAATCTTTCCAAATTTCATACGGGGTTTAATCTAGTTTCTTATGAGAAACTCTATTTAGAACATAAAAAGCTAAAAGAATAGCTTCCCCTACATAAAAACAAGTAATCATGAGGAAATCAACATTACATTCATCATGTCCTTGAGTGTTTGATTTTTTTCTTTCTGCTATTCCATTTTGTTCAAGAGTATAAGGGGCTGAAAACTCATGAATAATACCAACATTTTCACAAAAATCAACAAGAAAGTTAGTACTATACTCACTACCTCGATCAGACCTTAATCTCTTAAATTTTCTTTGCAATTGGTTCTCAACCTTAGCTTTGTATTTCATAAACAATTCCTCTGCATTACTTTTATTTTTCAATAAGTAAATCTTAGTAAATCTAGAACAACCATCCATAAAGGTAATATAATATCTCATGTCTCTTTTACTCATATAATTCTTAAAATCACCTAAGTCTGTGTGAACTAAGTCTAACAATTGTGACTCTCTCGATCACTGATTTAAAAAGTTTCTTAAAGTGTTTAGACTCAACACAAATTTGACATTTTTTTCATTTATTAGTGATTTGGTTAGGTAACAAGTTTAAACTTTGCATCTTCTTAATTGACCTCATATTCACATGCCCAAGTCTAGAGTGTCATAGGTCTAAAGACTCAACAAAATAAGCAAAAGAAGTATATGCATTCATTTTAACATCAAGTACAAATAAGCCCCCATTATAAAATCCTTTTCTGGAAAAGTTCCTCTTTTTAGTCAGAACTAGCTTATCAGAATCAAAGGTCAATTTAACACTGGCTTTATTAGGCAATGCACCAGAAATCAAGTTTCTACGTCTATCAGGAACAAACAAAACATTTTCCAATGCCAATATTTTTCCAAAAGTGAGTTTGAGAGTGACTTTGCCAACTCCTTGGGCAGGAACTCCACTAGAGTTGTCCACGTATAGGAATTCACCATCAACAACATCATTCAACTCCTTAAACAGGTTCTTGTTGGTGCAGATGTGATATGTGGCTCTTATGTTAACGATCCACTTGACCAAATTTTTAGCAAGGTTGACTTCAGACACAATAGCAATAATGATCTCCTCGTCATCACTAGCTTTAACCATATTAGGTTGAGGCTTACTAAAGCTCTTCTAGTTACCCCATTGGTACCTCGTATGATTTCCTTTCTTGAACTGTCACGATTTATATCCTTGGCCTTTTTTCTCATAGTTGCTTCTAGCTTGACAATTGGTAACATAATGACCTAACTTGTGACACCACCAACAGTTACTATCAATCCTTTTGTGTTTAAACTAACCCTGCTTGTTGTTGAAAGACTTGTTTTGTCCACCATTCTTCTTCAAGTTATTAGCATGTCCATGATTTACCACATGAGCCTTAACAATAGAGACAAGGGTAAGTGTTTTGATCTTATCTTATGCACGATTGATATCCTCAATCTTTATATGTCCTATCAACTCCTGAAGCTCCATGTCTTTGTTCTTATGTCTCAATTGGTTTTTGTACTCATTCCATGAGGCAGGTAGTTTCTCAATAAGGTCGTTAGCTTGAAATAACTTACTCATGTTCATACCCTCGGTAAGGAATTTAGCAACTAGATTTTCATACTCATGTAGATTGTCCATAATAGACTTATCATCAACAACAGTAAATTTTAACCACCTAGCAACTACATATTTCTTAATACCGACATCATCCGTCCCATATTTCACTTATAAAGCACCCTACATTTTCTTAGCAGTTTTGTACTTGGAGTAGTTATCAAAGAAAGGGTTGATCATAAGGTTAAGTAATACTTCCCCTAACGGTACGATTATCCTTAATAGTCTTATGTCGGTATTGTCACTAAGAGTTTCTTGAAATAGTACATAATCGATTTCGTATTATTGAAAGTAAAACAAAATTTTTTCAGACCATTGTTTAAAATTTCTCCCATCTAGAGGCTCTAATCTAGTTAGGTCAGATATAATTTTTGGGGCCACGATGATAGGAGCTGAATCTATGTGGGGAATAGCCAGTGCAGAACCTACGTTGGTCTCATTTGCAAATGACATATTAAATCACACGAAATAATCACACAATATGAAGAAAATAACATCGTATTCCGACTTCTACCAAAATTAATACGCAGCAGCAAAATCGCAGTAATTTCCAACAAATAGTAGGAAGGTGTCGTGAAAAATGACTACCCTAAGTTAGAAATTCTCCGTCTACGATGCAGCAGGACAATGAGATCTGACTCCAGAATTAACGCCTTTTTTACCAGCTTCAGTGCACTTCAAAAGGTAGAGTAGGAACTGACTCAGAAATTAAAGAAAGGCAGATAAATGCAGAATTTATGCATAAGACAAGATACGTGTGTAAGGTATTTGTATGTAGAGGAAAATGCTTAAGTTGGATGGAGCAAATAATAAAGATGCGTGAGAGAAGAAAAATAGAGAAAATGAGCAGTGTTAAACAGTGGTGTCTCTTTTTTTAGCAGATACATGACTCCTATATATAACAAAAACAATGTATATGTTAGCAATAGAAGAAATGAACGATGGAACATAATAATGGCTAAACATTATAACTGTTAAAGGATAATAATGAGGTTGACAACCGTAGGGTCCAAGTTATGGATCAATAACACCAACATTGGCTTCATATGCGTGCACGCATATGCCAACCCCCTAAGGCCATACATGATCCTAGAAGAACAACACCTGATCCAGTAATAGAGATTATGGTAGTACTCTTCTCCCGTCTCTTGGCTACAATTTAATATCCTTTTTTTCTTGATCTATGTAAACAAAGGCTGGTGACTACGCTTACTAAAATTCTACATAGATGATCAAAAGAAGTGAAATTTTCTGCCCCAAAAAAAGGGTAACTATCCTAAAAGAAACAGATGTAGTTAGTTATTGTCAAAGGAAAAAGTAGCTCATTGTTAAACTTATGAGTAATTTCTTTAACTTGTAATTCCACAATACAGAAATCACATTACCATTTGCGGCTGTTAATAGACATTTAACAGTAAAAAGAAAACCTCTTCTCTTTGGCAAGCAAAAGACAATGAGTCAATTTTTCAGGGTCCTGGAAATGGTAAAGGTATAGCAGAAAATAACAATTGCAGCACATTCTGGAACACAAGATCTTGGAAAAAGTTAGAATAATCAAATTACAGGAGTCAAAATTTCGTAAAACATGGAGAACATGTCATTTTCAACATCTATGAGATCAAACTTATGCTTGCAACTAGAGAACAGAGATATCAGTTACCTCCTTGCACGTTTTGCATCAACATGATGCATATTTTCCGTCATTTCTGTTTCAGATTCATTTTCATCGTCTTTTGACAGGTCTCTTGATGATCCACTGGCGGTTGGCTTGTCAGGAAGGTCAGATACATTTTGTATAGCACGTAAAGAGGAAATCCCGAGCAGTTTATTAGCATCACTATCTCGTGACCTGGACAAATCATACCCCACTACTGTACGGGTAATAAGGAGGGAAATAACTAAGAGTAAAACCATTGTTCAATCAAGACAGACTCAACCCAGTACCTAGTGCTTGACAAGGTTCAGAGGAAAACGAAAATGGCGTCATCACACAATTATTGTTTGTGAAGATTGGCAATTGTGGCACAGAAGTTGGAAATCTTGAGCATTGTAGGCTCTTAAATGAAATATATTTCTTCACTTACAAATAGGCCAACAACTCTGGTTTCCCAATGGCTACCTTATAGGTCACTTTTCCGCTAATGGATCTTTTTGCGATTCCTAATGTTTCCCTGGGACCTAATACCGTGGATAAATATTTGGTCATATGAATTCCATTTACCAAATTAGCTAAGTTATTTTACCTCATCAAAAGCTAGTATTCAGTAATGCAGAACACATCCTCAAAATAAGAGGGTTACGCTTATACCATATATATATAAGTATGAAAAAAAATTAGGAGGTGCAAACCTTCAGAAGGAACATGAGTCGGTAAATTTGGAGCAACTGAAGTCTGTGATCCGTAGTCGGGTCCCGCAGGAGAATCTTCAGGTTTTAGGAAAGATGCCTGATGGCAGTAAAAAAAAGACATTAAGTTGGCAAGAACAGACATGTCTGATTAAAGAAAAATAAATCCAAGACAACCTAAACAAAGACAAAAAGACTACTAATGACCTCACTCGAACTTATAATTCCGAGATCG
>JANZXP010000003.1:24973517-24983546 GCA_027576715.1 Erythroxylum flavicans
TTTTGATCACTTTCTCCAATTCAGATCACAGAATTGAAGTTTGAGTTGAATCAGAGAGATTGAGATAATAACTAAGGATGGATTTAGCTTTGTAAACTTGGTGGATCAGTACTATTCACTCCGAGTCTAAAAATAGGCTGAACTGGCCTTGGACAAGCATATTATTACCGAGCTTAGTGAAGGCCTGCAAAACCCACTAAAATCAGACCAATAATGAAGTTTAAATGCTTTTATCACAAGTATACGACATTAGAAGCCAAGGCTGCTGACTCGAAGCAGTTTCCACGTAGCTTCTGAGCACCAAACAGAGCATGCTGCGATTGCTCGAAAATTTCCGCGAAATTTCTCACGCCCGGCCCCACTCCTACTCCCTCGTAAGTTGTCTTGACTTTCACACTTTTTTTTTAATATACATTAAATATTTCAATTTTGTCGGATTAATTCTAAACTTTTAAGACTTTATTCTCTAGAGTCTTAAAAGAGGTACATCAAGAATCTCAAGATTCTTCGTATTCTTACGTAATCTCTACATTTTTGTGCATAAAGGATCTTCACATATTGATTGGTCAGCTGCTGACTGATCACAGCCTCCTATTAGCATCAAGTTCTCAGTAGTTCCAAACTCTCACATTGTTATTGGAAGCGAGACGTTCACAATTGATTCGACCAAGGAATATTTCTAAGAGACTAGAGGATTATCAATAGGAAAAATTTTCCCTCTCTCTCTTTTGGTGACTTTAACTCAAAATTTCTTACAAAGAAAAAACTTAAGTAAAAAGTTGAAACTCATTTAACCACTCCTATTTATCTCCACACTTTTTGAAAAGTCCAGGCGTTGATTTAAGGCTGAGGTTTAACTCTCTCTTGTATATGCAAATATTCGGAGATATTGTTACGTCCCCTCTTAGAATTTTATAAGATACAAGTAATCTGAGCGTGTTTGGGCTCATCTAAAACATCTGGTGGGGTTAACAAAAAAGTTTTAAATTAATGGACACCAAGTAGCAATAATAAACAAAATCAACTCCTAAGTTGCCTAATTATATTTGCAATTATTATTTAACTTTTCTTTGAATTTCAAGAAAATATGATAGAGGTACTTTTTCAAGTTGAAGCAAGAAGTTATGTCAACCCCCACTGCACGTGAATGCTCAAGTAAAACGAAATCACTTGGCACGAATTACTAAGGTCCCATGGGAGGATTAGCGAGCGTGTTGTGATTTATAATCTAACATAAGGAATTTAGGATCCTTAATAAGCAAAATAAGTTGTTTTAAAATACATAAACGAGTTAATCACATGACATTAAGTAAGATTAAGATTACTTGGAAGAAAAGGAAAATTAGATTCTGAAATCAAGATCTATGAAAAATGGGTGATTAAAATAATAATACATAAACTTGAATTGAGTTTTTTTTAATAAATTTAATAAATCAGCATTATGCAATGTACTATTTTAGCAAGAATTATTTATGTATTTGTGTTCTAGAAAAATTAATATAAGAAAAACACTTAAAACTATGCTTAACTCTTAAAGTTGTAAAATACTACAAGTGAATAATTTCTTAAATCTTGGAGATCTCGAACTAAAGCTATGAAAAAAAAAAAGAGGAACATTGTCGTACGGAACAAAAAAAGAAGAAGAAGCAGAGTACTAAATTAACATGGAAACGAGTGGTGCTGTTTGTGTAGAGTCTAGGGCTGAGCGTTAGCTCTCTCTGTGCCATCTTCTCTCACTATCTGCTGCGTCTATAAATAGCATAATCGTTACGCCCTCTAAATCACACCTTTTCAGCTTCTTTCTCTAATTGACTCTGTTACTCAGGTGTTACCTCTCTCTCTCTCTCTGTGGGAAAATCTTTCAAGGTAAAAATATTACCTTTATGTTCATGGAGCTCTTTCCTCCCTCAAAATGCTCTGTTTCTGTGACTTCTTTGAACGTTCTCTTGCCTATCCTTTTCCTTCTTTGCTGCAATATGGGCTAGAGTTCAAAGGTGTTCGCTTTGTTTTGACACTTTGTGGATCCATTGTTTTCAATCCGTTCTCATTGTTTCTGCGATTGTGTTTTTCGATAATGTGTACCCATTTTTGCAACTGTTTAACGGGTTCTTCTGGATGCTCTATTGCCACCTGTTATGCAAAATCAAGTTTCTGCTTTCTTATTTTTACTTAATATGATAGATAAGCTCTTTTTATAAGTAGAGAATTTCATATAAATCTGCGGCGACTATCGTGTAGTTTTTGTTTTGGTTCTTTTCTTTCCCTTTGGGGTTAGCTTGCTTTCAATCCTTGCATTATGAGATGAATTCTGAATTATCGTTTTTATTGTTGGTGATCTTCTAATGTTGTATTTCCCTTCTCGCTCTCTAACTTATGGTTTTTAGGCTTGGTACTCGTTTTCTTTTAATATTAAAGTTTTATAGGTTTCTTACCTCCAATGTTTATCCTGGAGATCTGTCCCAATCCTTTTGTCACATGCTTGTTTGTGAAACCATAATGTGTTTCGAGGATTGCCCCTTTTCTTTTTGTAGTTGGTTCAACACTGGCTTTCTTCATCTTATCAGTAGAAAATGTCCTTTTCTTTAGCAGATCGTTATAGTGTTTTAATGATGGGAGTGGTTCTTCAATTTACATATTGTAAATTTCCTGCTTTCTTTCTTGTTAAATTACATGTGTAAACAATCAATATGCAGTTGTATTGCCTAGCATTCATATGCTTTTTAATATTTGGATAATATGTTTTTCTTGAATGTATTCAACTTTTCTATAGTGGTTTTTTCTTTGTTTATGTTTCAGATTGTGAATTGTTTGAATGAGGAAGCATCAAACTTAACTTACATTACATACTAACGATTGTAAACTTTCATTATCCCCCTAACTTGTCAAGTGACGCAGAATGGGAAGTACTGAAGGAACAAACTATGGAGCATACACCTATGAGCAGCTTGAGAGGGAACCTTACTGGCCTTCAGAAAAGCTTCGAATTTCCATTACTGGGGCTGGTGGCTTTATTGCCTCTCACATTTCCCGACGGTTGAAGAGTGAGGGCCATTATATTATTGCTTCTGACTGGAAGAAAAATGAACACATGTCAGAAGACATGTTCTGTCATGAATTCCATCTTGTTGATTTAAGGGTCATGGATAACTGCTTGAAGGTTACAAAGGGTGTGGAGCATGTGTTCAACCTTGCTGCTGATATGGGTGGTATGGGCTTCATTCAGTCGAACCACTCTGTCATCATGTATAACAACACTATGATCAGCTTCAATATGCTTGAAGCCTCCAGGGTCAATGGCATTAAGAGGTTAGTTCTCACGGACAGAGTGGACATGGTCTTGATCAAAGTTAAATACCTACGGGGAAGTGCATTTTCTGGAAATTCTGATATTGTTGTTTACTGCAGGTTCTTCTATGCCTCTAGTGCTTGTATTTACCCTGAATTTAAACAGCTGGATACTAATGTGAGCTTGAAGGAGTCTGATGCTTGGCCCGCAGAGGTTGGTTTTTTTTTGGTGTTTAATGATATTCCAATGTGCTGCTGTCGCTTATTCCTTATGTTGAGTTGATGATTTTATTTATTCACCTTCTTTTAGCCTCAAGATGCTTATGGCTTAGAAAAGCTAGCAACAGAAGAATTATGCAAGCATTACACCAATGATTTTGGAATTGAATGTCGTATTGGAAGGTTCCACAACATCTATGGTCCCTTTGGAACATGGAAAGGTGAGTGAGTTCTATATAACTGTGATCACTAGAATGTTTTTGTTGGTTTTGTTGCTCTATGGATTTTACTTATTTGTCACTTATTAGAATATTCTGATTTTGTTTTTCGCATATGTAATTTTTTCCCATTAGGTGGCAGGGAGAAAGCACCTGCTGCTTTTTGCCGAAAGACTCTTACCTCAACTGATAAGTTCGAGATGTGGGGAGATGGAAAACAAACTCGATCCTTCACCTTTATTGATGAATGTGTTGAAGGTGTACTCAGGTTAGCAATTTCTCATTTCCTATGCCCCTCACATAGTTCTTGAGGCTCCTGGGTTTTAGTCACGTTAATTCCTATATTTTGTCTTATATCTCATGGATAAGCAGAATGGGTTATAGGAGAGCCATACTCGTGATAAAATTGTTTCAAGGCAATGAACCGCTGCAGATGGAGTTTTTGTCTCCCATTAGTTCATTTCTTTTCATTTGTCCTTTATTTCAGTGTACTTAATGAAATGCAGAGATGATGTCTAGTATGTTATAATTGAGGATTATTATGGAAAACATTTTTTGTTTTAGGTTGACAAAGTCAGACTTCCGAGAGCCTGTGAACATTGGTAGCGATGAGATGGTTAGCATGAATGAGATGGCTGAGATTGTTCTCAGCTTTGAGAACAAGAAGCTCCCTATTCATCACATTCCAGGACCGGAAGGTGTTCGCGGTCGCAATTCTGACAATACATTAATTAAAGAGAAGCTTGGTTGGGCTCCTACAATGAAATTGAAGGTACATATAGGAGGAAATACGACATATACTTTTGCTAAGTTATATTCACGTGGAAAGTCTTCAAAAACTATGTGTTTCATCATTATGAATTTTATTTAGTATATATCGTTCGGCTTGTTTCTTTCTCAATCCTGAGGTTAAATGTGCTGAATGCAGGATGGATTGAGAATTACCTACTTCTGGATCAAGGAACAAATTGAGAAAGAGAAGGGTCAAGGAATTGACATTTCCATCTATGGATCCTCGAAGGTTGTTGGGACACAAGCGCCAGTTGAGTTAGGTTCACTCCGTGCAGCAGATGGCAAAGAGTGAAATGCTTCTAGTTACAGAGATGTATCCGTTGTTCCAAATGTTTCAATGAGGCATTCTGTTTCACTATAGGAGTTGGTCATAAGAAGTAACTATAGGAATGGCGGTTTGTAGGTTGTCCTACTATTTTGGCTTTTAATTTATATTTATTAGTAATTTTGGAAGCACTATTGCTCCCATTAAATCGGCATTTCTATTGCTGTAATATCATATGATGTAATAAAGCTTCATATCCGCTTTCCCATACATTTTGCATTGGCTAATGAATTGCATTTGTTCAGTTGTTTGATCAAATGTGAAAATCAAAGTTGTCAATCAATACATTTGTAACTAAAGCCATATGATTGAATGCAAAAACATAATAGCTTATACAGACCTTATGTTTAACAAATTTTCTTTAATTTGAATTGCCAGCATCATGACAGTAATTTTCAACCTGAGCTTTTCAACTTCTCTGTCATTTTCATTGATGATGAATGAAAGTTATGGGCGTCCATCAATTTAATTTGATCAAATTCTTGACAGGATAAAGAAGATAAGCATCAGACGAATGTTGATGTGCTTGGAGTTGGACACTGAATTTGGTGGTTCACAAATTAGAATTAGGATGATACTTGACGTGGCCAATTTAGAAGGGCTAAAGTTCACAAGAAACATAGGGTACCCAATCCTGTAACGTGGAAGCCCCAGAAAAGCTTTAAGCACAAACTCGTGTTTTTTGTTCCGTACCCTTAAAATAATGATGTTCGAAAATGACAACAGTCAGCAATTTGCCTCGATAGGTCCATAGTTGACACGGATATGTATGCGAGGATGCTGCCTCTTTCCAATAACACTTTCCCAACCGATAAGCAGAGCCCTCTGCTGCTAACTCCACTTATATAGTCCGTACCAAGTGTCGATAGTTTTTCAGGTTCTAATGCAAGTGGCTCTAGATCAAATATATGAAAGTAATTTTGCATGGATTAATCACGAAGATGTAAAAAAAAGAGTGTTTAATATGAATAAGATGCATTCTTAAGGTTAATTACTTTTTTAAATGGCTAACAACCTTGAAAACAAAATGTAACTAGCAAAAGTATAACTTGCACTAAATATGGAGATTTGAGAAACAATAGCAATTTAACTTGGGGGTGGTACTTGTGACCGCTACCAAAAGAATGAGCAATAGGAAAGGCATGCCAATAAGGGACGTAAAGGTTGTTTTTGAACTTAGAGATTAGGTTTGGGTTTATATAAGGAGAGGTTTCCTACACAAAAAAACTCTTAAGTTGCAGCCTAGAGGAGATGGAAATTTGCAAATGTTGGAGAAGATCAACGATAATGTCTACAAACTAGATTTGTCAAGAAACTATGGTAAAATGAGTGCCACTTTTAATGTTGTTGATTCGTTTTTGTATGATGTAGGTAATTCGAGGATGAATTATTTCGAGAAGGGAGGGAATGATGGAGATTAGCTTACACCAACACCTATTTCCTATCATTTTTATGATCTTTTGTATGGATTTGGAGATCCAATGAGTAAGGCATACACCAAACACATGAAAGTAGCTTTACAAAGATTAATCATGGAGATAAACTATTCAAGATGAATAAGATACATTATCCAGATTGTTCACTTTTCTACGTGTTGTTGAAGATGGAATATGCTTAATACATGAAGAACATGGGCTTGGAGAATGTCTAACAACCTTGAAAATAGAATGTAATCGACGTTGTTGTCAGGTTGGTGTCAAATGTTGGTCTTACACTACACGAGGAGGTTTGAGAAATAGAAGCAAACTGGCACTTATGCAGTAATTGGCATTATACTTGTTGGACATGTGGATTAGTTATTTAAAAAAAAAAACTAATATTTGTGTGAAAGTTGGACAGATGTTAAACTCGTGGATTATTTATTTAATTTTAGAATTTTAAATTTTTATTTGGATAAGGATTTGAGTTTTTTAAAGTTATTTAGTTGTTCCTAATCATATTATAATAAGGGGAAATGCTCTTTTCCTTTTAAGCCTCTAATTCTCCAAGGATTTTATACTTATTAAAAGTTGTCTTATTAATGTAGTTCATTCGAAGTCATTAAGAATTTAAGAGCTTTTCTTCAATTTAAATAAAATTCTCCTCTTTATGCTTTAACAAAAACTTAATATGATCTTATCAAAGCAACTTGTGACAATCAAAATTCTCATAACTTCAATTCTAATCAATTGGGTCGATTAAGGTCAAGTTCTCCTTATTTGATTTTAAAGACAATCGTAAAATTTTAATCTTTATAATTTGAGTTTTAAGCGATTCGTGTTACCTTATCTTCTTCTTCTTCTAGTTGTTAAAAGGTTTCAAGCAACATTTAACAATAGATAGAGAACAAGGTTTAGAGAATGTCTTAACAACTTTGGAATCATAATGTAATCAAAGTCGATGTATTGTTTGTGTCAAGCTTCGATCTTGTACGAGATGAGAAGGTTTGAGAAACAGAAGCAAATTGGGGTTGGTGCGATACCTGTGACTAGCGCTGGACTCGTCAGTATTCGTACCCCATAAAGTTCTTTAAACTAATGGACGCTGTTATGAAAGCAAAACATGTACCGAACTCGTGAATTAGTTATGTACTTTTAGAACTTAAATTTTTTATTTGAATAAGAATTTAACTTTTTCAAAATTATTTAGTTGTTTCTAACCAAATTATGATAATTAAGGGGAGAATGTTCTTATCCTTTTAGAATTCTATTTTTTTAGTGATTTTATGCTTATTAAAGATTTTCTTATTGACGTAGTTTTCTCAAGATCATCTAAAAATTAATATGATTTTATCAAAATAACTTTTAACAATCAAAATCCTTATTAGCAAGGTTTTAAAAATCAGACCGGACCGGCTGGTCTAATTAGAAAAAGTTTGAATTAGCCAATGATCTGGTTCAGTTTCACCTAATAATTTCTATTTATTAAACCGGCCGGTTTATCAGCGAGTTAACTAGTTTTTTGTCGAACTGATCCAACTAGTCTATCACTGTAAAAAAATAGAGATATATCTAAAGGCTACTTTAAGTTTTATTTCATTGAATCCTCTTGGGCTTCTCGTCTCCTCTATAGTGCCTTCTCTTCACCATCTTTTGAACTTCTCTTCACCATCTCTCACTACCTTTATATATATAGAAATCGAGCTCTTCTCTGCAAACTTCATATTTTATTTCATCGACCCTCTCCTCCCCATTTCACTGTCTTCTCTTCACCATCTCTTACCAACTCCATAGATGAAGAAATTAAGCTCTTCTCTTCTCAAATCAAAGTTCAGATTTCACAAATCACACCCTCTCTTTGCCTCAACCATTTTCTCTTTTCTCATATCTCATTTCTAACCCCTTTTTTCTGCTTATTTCAACGAATTGCAGAGGCAAGCTACGAAGGAAATTGGCGTTATTCCAATTTCAATCTATCTCACATAGAACTACACGAGTACATGAAGACACTAATCCTCATAAACATAAGCTACACATTTTGTAGCCTTTGCACTAGCACCAGTATAGAAAAGAGTAGGTTTATTGAGTCGGAAGAGAGACTTCGACTTATAAGTTGAGCGAACAACGTCACATAGGAGACCAGATTGTTGCCGAATGAACAATACGCCTAGAAATAACTATCACAGTGATAGGGATTGCAATTCGAAGTAGTCCATTTTTTAAGATGATGAAAGTGGCTGCAATGTAAGCAACCATCATTGCCACCAATGAAACGAAAAGCATTACAAGTCCTTAAACCAACTTCTTAGGCAGAGACTGTAGAAAATCTTTTAGAGTGTAGCAAGAAGTGAGAATTGACAGGAAGTTCAACACCGCAGAGACAGAAAATATCAACAATACTAAATCAGCTATGGCGAAAACTTGGAACTGTGCCTCGTGCAGGAACATGGAATTTCCGATTTGATTATTGCCGTCGGGTACACTGAAAGCGGCCGCGAAAACCACTGTGGCTATGAGGATGGCAATAAGCATGTTTCTATTGGTCTCTAAACGTTGCTTATTATATAAATCTTATTTTAAAAGATATCGGTAATATTGATTATATTTCTAGTCTTGCTTCACGCGCATCTAAAATTATAATTTTTGTGTATAATCATGTCATATTTTGGTTTTGGTTAAGAAAGCAAGAAGATTGAGTTAAGATCATGCGTCTCGCTGCTACCAAGTTCGCAACTACATTTATTACTTTGAAAAGTGTTTATGAACATAAGTAATTACTTCAAATTTTGGTGACAAGTAAACACTTTTCAAGTCATAAATTATTAAAGAGTGAAAAGGAAAATAAATTTGTGCTATTATTCTAGATAATAAATTTCGGGATGCTTGCTTGATCATTGTGAAAATTGTGACTCTGCTTCTAAGGCTGTTAAGGATTGTTTACTCAGATGAGAAGTCATCTTTGACGCATATATATGATGGTATGTATAGAGCTCATAAAACAATTATAATTCTTTTTAAAGGAAAGGAGAAATTGTACAAGCCTTATATCAATATTATTGATCGACGATAAGATAAGCATCTTACTTAAATAATCCACTTGATAGCTTATTTTTTCAATCCTTATTGCTTATATAGTGGAGAAGCATGTACAATTAATATTATGGGCGATTTGTTTGATGTGATTGAATGCAAAGGTATTTTCTCTATTAAAAAGCAATCACAAGCGATAAATGAAATTAAATTGTATCGTGAAGGTTTACAGAGTTTTGCTGGATCATCAATAAAGAGAGAACTTATGATAAAAAAAATGCAGTCAGGTAAGTTTTATACTTTTAATTCATTTTTTACTTATTAATAATATATATTTTTTATCATTACTATTAATTTAAAATACAGATGAGTGGTAGAGATTATTCAATGACAGTGCTCCAATGAGAAAACTCGCTATTAGGTTCCTCAATCAAACAGCTTCTATATTAGGTTGTGAACGTAATTGGAGTGTTTTTGAACTGATTTATATAAAGAAACAAAATTGTTTGAAATATCAGACTTAATAACTTTGTTTACGTTACTTATAATCTGAGAATAAAGAACAAATATTTTATAGTTTTGTTTTTATTTCAATAATTTTATTTTTATTATTGACATTATAATTTCTTCATTATGTGTTCAAAGCACTTAGTAAGAAGAGAACATATGATCCAGTTAATATTGATTGTATGAACATACTGATTTTGGATCGGAGAAGAAGAACTATCGCCTGATCTTAATT
>JANZXP010000003.1:24983646-24996457 GCA_027576715.1 Erythroxylum flavicans
AAGTCATAAATTATCAAAGAGTGAAAAAGGAAAAGAAGTTTGTGCTATTATTCTAGATAATAAATTTTGGGATGCTTTCTTGATCATTGTGAAGATTGTGGCTCCGCTTATAAGGCTGTTGAGGATTGTTGACTTAGATGACAAACCATCTTTGGGGTATATATATGATGGTATGTATAGAGCTCACAAAACAATTATAAATCTTTTTGAAAGGAATGAGAAATTGTACAAGCCTTATATAGATATTATTGATCGACGATGGGATAAGCATCTTATCAAAGGATCCACTTAGCAGCTTATTTTCTCAATCTTTATTACTTATATAGTGGAGAAGCAAGTACAATTAATATTATGGGCAGTTTGTTTGATGTGATTGAATGCAAAGGTATTTTCTATAGTGAAGAGCAATCACAAGCGATAAATGAAATTAAATTATATCGTGAAGGTTTAGAGAGTTTTGCTAGATCATCGGCAAAGAGAGAACTTATGACGAAAAATGCAACCAAGTAAGTTTTATACTTTTAATTCATTATTTACTTATTAATAATATATATATATTTATCATAACTATTAATTTAAAATACAGATGAATGGTGGAGATTATTCTGTGACAGTGCTCCAACATTGAGAAAACTTGCTATTAGGTTACTCGGTTAAACAGCTTCTACATCAGGTTATGAACGTAATTAGAGTGTTTTTGAACATATTCATATAAAGAAACAAAATCGTTTGGAACATCAAAGACTTAATGACCTTGTTTACGTTACTTATAATCTGAGAATGAGGAATATGTATTTTATAGTTTTGTTTTTATTTCAATAATTTTATTTTTATTACTGAATTTATAATTTCTCTATTAAGTGTTCAGACCGCTTAGTAAGAAGAGAAAATATGATCCAGTTGATATTGATTGTATTGAACATATTGATTTTTGGATCAAAGAAGAAGAATCATCGCCTAATCTTGATTATAATGAACTTGAAAAGATGATTTATGAAGAAAATGCATTTGTCACAACGAATGAATTAAGAATATCTACTGATGGTCAGTTCATATCTTATTTTGATCACATTTAAGTTAAAATTATATTGTTCTACAAGTTTACAATTAAGCATAATTTCATACATTACTAATTTGTAATTTATTTTGATGTAGTTGAAGAAGTTAATGCAAATACTTTGGATGAAAACGTAATTTACGAATCTTTAAATAGCGTTGGAGAATTTGGAGCTTTTGATGATGATGAGACGCAACATCCTTCAGAAATAAAATTTTAATTTTTATTGTTATTTTAAGTTTTATATTAGACTCATATTTATTTAGTATTAGTTCATTATATAATAATAGACATTGGTGTATTTTTTATTTCAATAAAATATTTTATTTTTACTTATTCTTATAAGTTTTATTTCTTATTTATTATATACTAATTTTATAGTGGTTCATTACGAGTTGAACCTCTAAACTTTAAATCTTTCCTTTGGCCGGTTCGATATCCGGTCCGATTTTTAAAACATTGCTTATTAGTATAGTTCTAATTAGCTAGTTTAATTAAGGTCAAGTTCTCCTTGATTTTAAAAACAATCTTAAGATTCTAATTTTTTGTAATTTGAATTTTAATTAGTATCCAACTTAAGGTTTGCATTACCTCATCCTTGTTTTTTTTAAGTGTTAAAAGCTCTCAAGCAACACTTAGATGGTTTTACTCTTGCAAGGAGGAGAAATTTAGAATGCAATTTTTTGTTGATACAATTTTTCCAACGCTAATTGCTGGTGTAACCAATAAGTGTTTATGTGTACTGCAATGCCAATAATTCGATACCATCAGCAAGGACTTCATTTGTAACCCAAGTTGAGCGCCATTAGCGTATAAACATGTGAATGCACCATATAGGGGAAATCACAACTCGTTCAAACAAAGCCATATCGAATGTGTAACCCATAGGACTTTGATAAGAAATGATTAACCTTCATATAAATAAGAAGGGCAGCAACAGAAAGTTTGAATTAACTAACAAGTCCCAAGCAAACAACTATAGAAATAGATACTGTAAGTCGATTATTTACCCAAAGAACCTGATAAGGATCTCGTAATCACATCGATGTGGATGGTGTACATACCACCAACAGTATATTAAATCTGTGTTTATATGCATATCTAGGAGCCATATACTGTAACTTTTATGTGGGTCATATGAACATTAGCATCTAAGGTGAAGGATAATGAAATAAAGCCATACAAAATAACCTCTCTCCCAGCCAAACGGCAAGAAACATGGTACCGAGTTGCCACCTGGTCAGTTGTCAAGATCACAATAGATAGGATTGGCCTCGAGTTGCTCAGCAAATTGCTTTAGTATTTCCTTCACTAGTTCCCGAAATTCATCTTCTGCTTTTGGAGCATGCTTTCCAGTCTCCACATCATCAAATATAGAGTCATAAAGAAGAAGCACTGCTTCATTAGATTCAGGTGGTGGCAAGCCCAAATCATTTGCTCTTTGCTCCAGGAAACCTCTGATTTTCTTTATACTTACCTGATTGTCCTCCATGCTGAGCTTTTCCTCCATTATGTTCTCTAAAACATTGCTCAGTAGGTTCTCATCAGCCAAAAGCTGCAAAAATTTATGCAGATCAGATTCCCTTACGATGAGAATGGTCGGTAATTCCAATACAAATTTGCTAGTGTAAAGATGAGTCAAATGAGCCAATGCAGTCCCTATTATTGAAGTTTCTTTTCAAATGTCTTTTTTTTTTTCTATAGACGATCGAGTTAATTATTTGCAACCAATCTCCATGATGTAGCAAAAATTGTCACATGTACCATTACTTGAAGTTCAAGATTGGATGAACTTTTATTTTGTTAACTAATAGAACAATCAAGTGCATGCTTTAGGTTTCCTTTGCTATTTTCTTGACTTTCCTTTTCCTCACAATCTGAAATAACAAACTGATGGAGCACCTCACTGAATCGGTTGAATAAATTGATTACCATATGACAAGGCTATCCATCCTTCCACATTGAACAGGTTACATACACTGGCATCTTTTTCTCTTTCTTGATTTTTGTGCTATTTGCTTCATTCAAAGCCAATTTTAAGTTTAATCTCTTAATCCAACTTTTGGATCCTAAACTGGTCATCTTGGAAAAGGATGAATCCATGATAAAATAACCAGCCAATTGAAACAGACGAGTAGTACAGGAGCAAAGAGCCCCGAACCTTAGAAGTATAGATGCTTCTGGCTTTCAATTAGAAGAGAACCCTAACAGTGAAAGGGATTATCAGTATTTCAGGACAGAAAAAGTAAGAGTAAGGTACAGTAACAGCATACCTTCCTTAACTTAGAACCATTATTTATCTTCAAATTATGGATGACTGTAAGATGCTTTACGGATAAAGCATCTGCTACTTCTTGTAGAATAGTCTGAAGTAACTCAGCAAATTGTGATTGGCCCAATTCTTCTTTCTCCTCTATTCCATTTCTCTTCAAAATGTCATTTAATAATGGAAAATCTGCTACAATGATCATCAGCCCATCAACTTCTATGAAGTCTTTTATAGATGACTAAGTACAAAAAGCATTCGAGATAAAAGAAAATTAAGAACTAATGAGATGAACTCCAGTTACCAAAAGCCAGAGAATTCAAACTTCTTTTCATCAATTATCTATATCTACATAACACACACTTGCATTAGCAACTAGCACCATACACCAATACAGACCAATTCGTTATATCATCCAAAAACCAAGAAAATGAAAAAAGCACAAAAATACCCCAAAAATAAAATGTAGAGCACAAAACCATAGCCATTGGGCCATTTGACAACCTCATTTTTACAATGCAGGTAAAGTAAAGACGATAGTTCAATGATATAGACCCACAAACAATTAAATGAAGAAAAATTTAAATGCCATACAATCTAACTACGATCATGTACCAATTCTAAAAATCCAAAACGACACTACAATCGACCACGACAGAAAAATAAGATTAAGGTAAAGCCGAACCTTCAAAAGGAGGGATGCCCATTTCAACTCCCATATTTTCAAGCGCATTCCTTATCTCACTCTTAGCTATCTTCCCCTTATCTTCAGTATCCAAGTCAGTGAACAAATTCTCCGCTAACATCGCAAAATCATCTTCATCCTCCAAGAACATCCTCACTGTATTCCCATCCAGCATTGAGACCACCAATGGATTGTCTAATTCATTTAAAGGTTCAATCTTTTAATAATTATTATCAAATGGATCATCTAATCACGTAGGTGTGTACAATTTATCAACATATAATATCCAAAAGTGATTGATAGGGCAGTTCAAGCAAAACATACACTGATATGCATTACCTTTGAGTTCATTGGCGATCGCGGCTACGTAGTTATTTAGCTTCTCAGAAGCTGCATCTCCACTGAGCTCAGTTCTCCGAAAAGTGACGACATCGTCTACGTTGACGCGTTTGAGAGCGGAGGACTTGAGGGTCTGAGGCAGTGAGACCCCGAGGAGATACTCAGAGGCTTTTGATTCTGCCAGATCGAGGATTTGAGCTCCCGTTAAAGGATCATCGGAGGACGGAGGCAAGAGATGGATCGAGCTCAGGCTAGCTCCGTCCAAGACCGTTATAGCTCCGTCGGACATTTTAAGAGAAAATGAAGAGAGATGCAGAGAGGTTTAGGACAGGACTTTGAGGGCTGAGAGACTCGAAGTTGAAGTGGTCGTTTGCCCAATTTACACTGATCGCAAATTTTATTCGTACTATTTGGCACTTTGCATATTGCATGAATTTCAAAAGTGCCACCGGCATTTCATCAAATTTTGCAAATGTAGCCAAAACTTTAATGTTTATCATAGGTTGATATTGGATTGGTTTGACATCCTTTTGTTGAATTTTGCATATTGAATTTGGTATATCCAAGATGTTTGGCTACTAGTTGAGTAAACCAATTCCTTGCATTAACAAATCCTTTTAATATTAAAAAAAGCGATGAGATTTGAAGTTTGTATTAGCTCAATTGAATATAACCTTATAGTTAAATAAAAGTAAAGTCTTATTCTAGGAGGTCGTTTATCTAAAATAGACTTAATTTTTATGGGATAATAATTAAGAATAAACAATAATTTTATTTTGTTTAGAAAAACAAAGTTGAAATTTAAAAAAAGCTATAATAAAAGTTACTAATATACTATAATACAAAATGTTTAGTTCACTTACTTTAATTTTAAACATAGTATTGATATTTATTCACAAATGAATTGAATTAAAAATTTATCTATTTGTTTTTTATGAAAGATAATGAATCCTTTAGAGCTTATATATAAAAATAATTAACTCAAACCATTAACTTAGTTTTAATGGTGATTCATTTATGTCAATGTCCAAATTTGGTTTTAATTTACCTGTCAATGACTCGAGAGAATTTACTTTTAAGTGGAACGTGGCTTAGATGGAGTGAGTCCAGTTAGGTACTCAAGGGAGACCAATGTGATCTTCCTAGCATTAGGATCTTTTAATGAGATTTCATACAACTTAATGCATTCGAAAGGGTATTAGTATTGGTAAATATATAAGTTAACTCTCCAGTTATTTAACTTATATCAAGCTTAATGTAGTTCCAATGTTTAAAAAGTCCTACCAATCCAAAAAAAATCAAATTTAGGTTAATTAAATTATAAAATTGGAAATATTGTTAGGTTAATTACTCATATAGAATATAACTATTTTATTGCATTCTAATTTTGATTAATTTTCTTACCATTTATTTCCTTTATTATTATCGATACTAATATTATGTTTAGTTTTATTTTATGTTCCTTACCCAAATATCCATAAAAATATCTTTTTTATTTATTACCTTTATACTAGTTAATAGTGTTAGGCTTTTCTACCCTAACTATTTCTTTAGATCGATACCTTACTATTATACTGCTTACCAATGATAGGTAGATGTTTTTAGTGAATTGGTGATATATTTGTAATAGAGAAAACTTCGGTAGCATTAAAAGAACAAATTAACATTATGCTCTTACCAAGGGCCAAATCTATTAAGTGGTGTCCCAACCTAATAAGAGCCATAATCATGCTTGATAAGAAACAATGAAAAAGTCACGTGTGATAAGACTTATATATGTTATTTCATACTAGAAAAGATGCAAGCATGTGGTTTTCACACTTGATAAGATGTTGATATATGTTCCCACGCTAAACAAAATGCAAAGTTGCAACCTAACACTCGCATATTCTTCCATTTGATAAGATATAAGCATTTGGTAAAACAGACGCAAAGATGTAGTCTCATGTTTGACAAAGCATAAAGTTGTAATATTGTAGCTTTCAAGATGCAAGCATGCACTCTTTCACTTGACAAGATCCAGAGTTGTAACCTTACATGCATTTGACATGATGCAAATTTACACTCTTATGCTTAAAAAGAAATAGGTATACGTTGTTGCAATCTCAAGCTTGATAAGATTTAACTTTGCAAATATAAACTTTTACGTTTGACAAGACATAGACATGCAATATTGTGTTTAACAAGACAAAGGAATGCAATATTGTTTATAAAAGAATGAAAGAATATGATCTTGCATCACATAAGAGGATGACATATGGTCTTACACCTAATGAGATGAAGGAATGCATTCTTGCACCAAATAAGACATAGGCATGCTGTCTTATACTTAATATGAATCAATTCATTAGCTATGTTTATTAGTATTAATGCTGATCTATTTATGTCGACATCTAAATTTGATTTTAATTCACATGTAGAAAACTAGAGAAAGTCTATTTGTAAATGGGTCGTGGCTTAGATATAGTGAGTTCAAAAGGGTACTCAAGCGAGACTTGCATGATCTTCCTAGTATTAGAATCCTTTCATAGGATTCCATATAACTTAATATGCATTCAAAAGGTTGTTAACATCGACAAAGATATGAGTTAACCAACTAGAGAGTGAATGACTACATCTTGAGATAATGTAGCTCGAATGTCTAAAAAGTCCTACTGATCCAAAAAATGCATTCGTTTTAGGTTAACTAAATCTTAAAGTTGAAAGTAATAATAGGAGAATTACTCATCCATAGTTTACTATTTTATTGCATTTGCTTTTGATTAATTTTATTATCATTTATTTCCTTGACTATTATGGACACTAACATTAGGTTTAGTTTTATTTTATGTTCCTTATCCAAATATCCATAAAAATACCTTTCTATTTATTACCTTCAGACTTGTTAATAGTGTTAGGATTTTTTACCATCATTGTTTCTTCTTCGGATAAATACCCTACTATTATATTGCTTACTAATGATAAGTACACTTGCTTAGTTAATTGGTGATATATTTGTAATGGAGAAAGTACCAACATCATTAAAAGAACAATTCAACATTATGCTCTCACCAAGGACCAAATCTATCAAATGGTGTCCCAACCTAATAAAAGTCACATTCTCATGTTAGATAAGAAGCAAAGTAGTAGTCCTATGCTCGATAGCATATTGTTTCATACTAGAAAAGATGCAAGCATATGGTCTTGCACTTGACAAGATGTTGATAAATGGTTCCACACTCAATAAAATGTAAAGTTATAACCTAACACGCACATATTCTTCCATTATATAAGACACAAGCACGCAAAGATGTAGTCTCATACTTAAAAAAATGTAAAATTGCAATCTTACACTTTTCAAGATGTAAGCATACACTCTTTTTACTCTACAAGATGTAGAATTGAAGCCTTTCATTTGACAAGATGAAAATATGCACCCTCATGGTAGAAAAGCAATAGGTGTATAATGTAGCAATCTTGAGCTTGACAAAACTTAAATATGAAGATATGCATTTTTGCATTTGACAAGACATAGGAATGTAATCTTGTGCTTAACAAGGCAATAAAATGCAATATTGTGCTTGAAGGAATATAAACATATGATCTTTCATCAAATAAGAGGAAGACATATGGTCTTAAACCTAATGATATAAAGGCATGCATTCTTGCACCCAATAAGATGAAGGCATTCCGTCTTATGCTCAATATGACTCAATTTGTTAACTATCTTTATTAGTCTTAATGCTGATTTATTTGTATCAATGTCCAATTTTGATTTTAATTCATTTGTGGATGACTCAAAAAAGTCTATTTGTAAGTGGATCGGGTTTTAGATAGGGTGAGTTTAAAAAGATACTCAAGGGAGACCTACGAGATCTTGCTGTAATTATGATCCTTTCATAGAATTTTACACATCTTAATGCATTCAAAGGGTGTTAGCATTGGTAGAGATATAAGTTAACTAACTAGAGAGTAAATGACATCTCAAGACAGTGTAATTCTAACGTCTAGGAAGTCCTACCAATCTAAAAAGTATATCCATTTTAGGTTAATTAAATTATAAAGTTGAAAGTAATACTAGGAGAATTACTCATATAGAATATAAATATTTTATTACATTATATTTTGATTAATTTTCTTATCATTTATTTCCTTAATTATTATCAATACTAATATTTTATTTAGTTTTATTTTATGTTCCTTTACCAAATATCCATAAAAATATCTTTCTATTTATTACCTTTATACTAGTTAATAGTGTCAGGATTTTCTACCCCAATTGCTTTTTCTTTAAATTGATACCTTACTATTATATTGCTTACCATTGATAAGTACACTTGCCTATTTAATTGGTTATATATTTGTAATAGAGAAAACATCAGTAGCATTAAAAGAACAAATCAACATTATGCTCTCATTAAGGACCAAATCTACCAAGTTGTGTCCCAACCTAATAAGAGTCACATTCTCACACTAGATAAGAACAAAATAGTAGTTGGATGCTCGATAAAACTTATACATGTTTCATAGTAGAAAAATGCAAGCATGTGCTTTCATACTTGACAAATACAAAGTTGTAACTTAATGCTCACATATTCTTCCATCTGATAAGATAAAAGCACCTAGTATTGTGTTAAAAAAAGATGAAAAGATGTAGTCTTATGCTTGACAAAGCTTAAAGTTGTAATATTGTACCTTTCAAGATATAGTATGCACTCTTTCATTCGACAAGATGTAGAGTTGTAGCCCTGCAGTTTATAAGATGCAAATATGCACTTTTATGCTTGAAAAAAATAGGTACAGATAGCAATCTCGAGCTCGATAAGAGTTAAATCTACATGTATATATTTTTATGTTTGACAAGACATATTTAGGTAATCTTGTGCTTAACAAGGCAAAGGAATGCAGTATTATGCTTGAATAAACAAAAACATATGATCTTACATCAAACAAGAGGAAGGTATACGATATTAGACTAAATAAGATGAATGCATGAATTCTTGTACCCAATAAAATGAAGGCATGCCATCTTATGCTCAATATGACTCAAATCATTAGCCTTACACTCACTTAGTCTACATTCAACAAGACACATGCGTTCATTATTGTGCTAGACAAATGTAGAGTCGTAATCTTGCATTCCTATAGTCTCACATCCAATAAGACATTAACATGTAATGTTATGCTCAAAGATGAAAAATCATATTATTACACTCAAAAAGATGCAAGCATACATTCTTACACTCAACAAGATGCAAATCTATAGTATTTTGATCAATAAGACGCATATATACAATTTTATGTTTGATAAAATGTAGGATGCAATCTTGGAATTGGAAAAGACCTAGACGTTAAGTCTTACGTTTGAAAAAAATATTGAACTAAAGATATGTGGTGTTACTCCCATCAATACGTAGACCTACATTCTTACACTCAATAAGGCATAAAGCCACATCATAACACTCACATATTCTCATGTCGGATAAGACATATGCATTTGGTGTTGTGCTTAACAAGATGTAAAGTCAAAATTTTATGTTTAACAAGATGTATACATAAGGTCTCATACTTGATAAATCACAGACAAGAAATATCGTACTCAATATGATGTAGACAAACACACTAGTAGTCTCACACTTGACAACATGCAAAGTTGGAGACATATTATCTCATGCTTAACAAGATGCTTACGTGCAGTCTCTCACTCAAAAAGATGCATGCATACAAATAAGATGCATATATATAGTTTTGCATTAAGCAAGATGTAGATATGCAATCTCGCGCTTAAAAAGACATAGACATAGAATCTTAGCTTGATAATATGTAGGTATGTAACCTCACACTCAACATATAAAAACACATAAAGATATGACCTAATGACCAATAACGTAGAGTTACAAACATATGATCTCATGCTTAACATGACATTGAGTTGTATAATTACAGTCTTATATCAATAAGATGTAGACTATTTACTTATTTTCTCCCATTTAATAAGTTATAAGGTCGCAAACTTATGGTTTTGCATTCAATAAGACTCAAAGTTAGAAATATGTTGTCTTTAACTTGACAACTAAAAAACTTGCATAAATGAGGTCTATCTCCAAAAGATGCAGATTTGTTGATACACTATAACAAGGTAGCCCTTTGGCTATGTTTTTTCCTGGCTATGTTTTAAAAATTGTAGCTAAAAGTAAGCTTTTGGTGATGATTTGAAAATTTTCACCAAAGAATAATAAAGATCTTAAAGAATGTCCTATTTATGGTACATTAAGGTGGTAAGTGGATGATGGAAAAGGAAAAAAAGATACTCCATAAAATCTTGAGATACTTATTAAATCACGACTACAAAGGCTTTTTATATTAATGAAAACAATCACACATATGAGGTAGCATAAAAATAAATGTACTGATGATAATATTACATGTCATCCAGTAGACTTAAAGGCATAAAAAGAATTTGATGGAAAGTTTTCATGGTTTGCAGAAGATTGCCGTAATGTTCAATTTAGTTTAGCCTCTATTGAATCTAATCCATTTAGTAATATGAGTTTTTTGTGCCATACAATTTACCTCGTGGAAGTGTATGAAGGAGACTTTTTTGTTATTGTCTTTACTTATTTTAGGTCTCACTACTCCTGGTAAGGATATCAATGTGTATATGAAACCACTAATTAATGATTCAAAACATCTATGATAGGTTAGATTAGAAACTTATGATGTTGTTAAAGTTTACAAACTTAGAATGCATACGGTTGTCTTATGGACTATAAATGATTTTCTAGCTTATGACAATTTGTCCGAATGAAGTGCTAAAGGGTATATGGCTTGTCCTTTATGTAACCATCAAATTCATTCAATGAGGCTATGAAGTAAAATATGTCATATGGGATATCATCATTAGTTGGAACATGGGCATAGATGGAGAAGAAAAAATTGTTTAATGGCAAAGTAGAACATAGTGAAGTTCCTTTACACTTGTTTAGTGATGATGTGGTTGATCAACTATCACATTTGCAAGAATTTACACCTAGCAAACACCCAAGTAATAGAAAGCAAAAGCTAAGTTTTTTTTATCTTAGTTGGAATAAAAAAAGCATATTTTTTAATTTGCTATATTGGAAGGATTTGTTATTGAGGCATAATCTTAATGTCATGAATATTGAAAAAAACCAATTTTGAGATTGTTTTAGGTACTTTGATGGGAATTAATGGCAAATCGAAAGATATAATTAAGGCTTGATTATAATTGGAAGATATGAATCTAAGAAAATATTTGCATTTGAAAAGAATAGATGATGGGTCATATATGATTCCACATACATGTTACAACATGTCAAAAAAGGAGAAGCAAAATTTTTGTCAATTTCTTAAATCAGTTAAGTTTCCTGATGGGTTATCATCTAATATAGCTCGTTGTGTCAATGCAAATGAGAGAAAAGTTTTAGGGTTGAAAGTCATGATTGTCATGTAATACATAGGTATTTGTTGGAGGATGTGTCCATAACTTTAGCACAATTGGATGAGTTTTTAAAGCAATTATGTTGTAAGACACTGAAATTAGAAGGGTTAAAAAATAGAAAAAGACAGTTTTGCTTCTATGTAAGCTGGAATTAGTTTTTCCCCCATCTTTTTTTTGATGTTATGGTGCATTTGGAAATTAACTTACCATACGAGGCAAAATTTTATTGACCGGTTTAATTTTGATGTTCCTGATTTTTAAGACAACTTTCATTTTATAAGGCAACAAAGTGAATTTTTTAGGCAAAAATTTACATCAATAAAAGCAACAATTTATTCTTTCGTTACCAATAATATTTTAAGGTAAAATCAAACCCTTTTCATTATATAGGCAACATTCGTATATACATTAAAAGCAATATATAGATATTAACGAACATCTTAATTGCGTACGTACTATCAAATGTAAACAACAAAAAATTGCATATATATAATATATCATATTGAAAGTAACCATATATCCAAATGTCAATGACTAAAAAACTACATTTATATATGCTATCATATGGTCCATATGAACTTAATGAAATTTAACCATTAACATATTCACAATACGATAACAAAAAATTATTAGCTAAGCTATACACCTATAATATCTTCCTCTAATCCATATGAAATATAAGTGTTTAACGACACTTCAAAATTCTTCACAAAATATCTTCTTATCCACTCTTAGTCATCACCATTCTGAAAAAAAACCAGCAAGTAAATTACAATTATTCCAAAAAATCTATGCTCATAAACAAGTTGATATATCTAAAGAATGAACTGCCAACTACTTTATTGTAACCTCAATTTAATAAAGAGAAATTAATGTAGTTCAAAAACTAACAACACAATGATTTAATTATTACATAAAGTATAGCAGAACCAAATCAAGTATCATTTGATCAAACATTTAACAAGATTAAGAGATCAAGAAAGCTTTTGACAGTAAATACAAACTCACTTAATGTGTTACTTG
>JANZXP010000003.1:24996557-25010254 GCA_027576715.1 Erythroxylum flavicans
GTAATCATTCCTTCCTCTTAACCAACCATCATAATTATAATGATAATATCCATTCCCATTCCTCACTATATTCATTCCCATTCCTATTACCATTCCTCTGTGCGAACCAACCGCCCCCTAAATGTGTTTACTAAAAATGGCCAATTGCTAATTGTTTCTCTTCAGAGATATTCTTGTTTAATTGCTTACATAAATTTGAATATTAAGTAAAAAAAAAACACTTCCTTTGTTTCACTTCTTTACATGTGCAGGTTTCTTCTTATTTTTCCAACAAGTAATATTTTCTGTTAAATTTTCTCTTTTCCTTTAACTTTTCTTATCCTTGTTTTTCCTTACTAATTTTTCTCTTTAATTAGAAAGATAGGCGAAATTTGGTTTGTCGGGGTACTTTTCATCGTCATTCAAATCAAAGAAAGACAAGTTAGACATCTAGTGAGTTTTAGTTGTCATGGAAATTATAGTTTGCGATTGTGGTGCAGTGCAGCCATCTGCTTTAAGCCTTTTATATATGTGTCACGAATTGTAAGGGAAATTGTGTCAGTTCCCTGCCAAGAACAATGTGGTATTGATAGGTTCTTGATCGTTCATATTATTTTAGTTGATTTTAACAAACAAAAATTAAATTATTTCTTTTCGTTTTTATTTAGACGGGATTTGCATGATATCGTAAAAGCATCAAAGCAAATAACTAATTTATATTTTTGAAAATTTAAATATTAAATAAAATTAAAAAATTACTTGTAACTGTAAACATTAGGTTTAATAAATATAAATCTTAATAATTAAGTTCAGGTTGTATATTTGTTTTTTAATATGTAAGATCAAGATTAATAGAATATACAGAGTTTCATACTAAAAATATTAATTTTAATGCAACAATTATATAAATTGTTTAAACCAATTTAAAATTTTTAAAATTTTAAAATCAAAAGGCATAATGTCATTAAAATTATAATACTCTATTATGAATAATTGTAGTTTTATTTCTTAATTATATTTTTTAACAACAAACAAATATACCGCCAAAATTTTTATTAAGGACATGTCATTAATGAGTTTTAGTGAGAGAAGGAGACAAGAGTTTCTCCCCATTTTTTAGACTTCACATAGTCCCTTGTTTTTAATTCATATATTATATATATCTTTTTCCCTCTAAAAGTTAAGTGGTATTAAATCCCATAATTATAACTAATCTCCTTTCCTTTAATGGGTTTAATTCTTATGAGAAGGCTTCCAAGCTAATATGGTGGAAGGTTTATTTGAAATAATCTTGGTAAATCCGTAATACCAATATATTGAAAGCCTAAAATTGACAACTCCTCTACGGCCTTGAATAGTCATAAAGTCTTGCGTTATGTGAAGTAAATAACTTCTTAATGCACTTTGCTTTTCGATAAAGATAAGGTTTAATTTTAGATGCTACACAAGCCTATGTTGACGATATGACTTTTCATTTAAATGGTTGACACTATTATAATTGCTGGAAAAATTATAATTGTATAATTGATGCTTATATTAATAACTATTTATTTTAAAAGTAAATATAGAGAACTAATTAAGATGATTAAAGCACATTTTTAAGTAGAGTAACTTGATGGGTGAGAAAGGCTTAGCTTGCTTTTCCTTTAAGGTGAGATGGACCAAACATTATGCTATTGCCTTTCTGAAACCATTTTCTGAGGCATTGATTACGCACAAAGTTTTTGCCGCCCTTTAAATTTATAAAAGGAGGGGCTACTTTTAAGGTCATATCCAATCAGAGTTTTGTCAAGTTTAAGTATAAACAAAGTTTGATGAGGATTGTTTGGTAATTATTAATAATATTTAGTGATTATCATCACTATCACTGTATATAGTTAGTTGTTTAAATATACGTAACATCGTTTATAGGTTGGACTTCATCAACCAACAGGAAAAATGGACTATAAGAATGTGATTTGTAGTGTTGTTGTTGTCAACTTTAGTTTAGCGTAAGGGGGAAATGGTATTCTTATATTATATATGTATAGAAACAAAAAAAAAAAAGAGGTCATCAATTTAGGCTTTTAAAGATTTTTATGAGCATTATAAACCAAAATAACTGACAAATATCTTAAGGATCTTTTATTGATGTATAGATTAGTCATTTAATTTAGTGCATTGACTATTGTGAAGAGCTATATATTAATCACTACTACTCTAATTCTCCTTTTGCCTCATATTACAACCGGAATTTTTATAAAATAAAGTGAAATCACTCGTAATTAAGACTATATTTATTATAAATTTTGCTACACTGATAGAATTTTGAAACATAGGACTGATTAGTTAATAGGATAATGTTCTAATTACTTTGAGGGTATAAAAGTTCTGGATGGACTCAAGTCTCCCAACTTGGATAACTCCCCATCATACCATTTGAACTTCACTTACAGACCTTGACATGTAAGTAGAGTAATCTTCTGTACCATAAGCTGAATTGATCTTTGAATTGTGAAATTTCTCTCCATCAGCATTTCCCAAAGCAAAAGCTTCCTCTCCATGCACTGCGAAGTCCCCAAATTGCATCTCGTCATTCGACAACCTCAGTGGCACGATAGATCCTACGAACAAACATATGATACTTGTTGTTATGATGTTTAAGCATACAACAAACGCAATGCCACCAAGTTGGATTCCCATTTGTCGGAATCCGGCGGCTGTCCGACCATTTTGGAGGCCATAGGCTAGGCCAATGTACTTTTCCCATTCAGGAACCATGTAGAAGAGGCGACAGAGCTTCGGCATGGCAAAAAAGCCTGTGAGAAGGCCACCGAGGCCTCCTGCAATGGCGTGGGTATGGAACATGGCCATTGGATCATCAACTAGGGTTAGAAGCTTGATCTTTTTTTGAAGAATCATCATGGTGTACCATGGGATGCTTCCTGATACCATACCCATTATTATGGCTGCCCAACCCTGCACAACTCCTGTTCAATAGATTTTTTTAAAAAAATATTTTTCATGGAATTGTTTGTTATCTTTATTTAAACACTTACTATTTTAACTGTATCTAGAATATAACAAGATAAATAAATAAATTTATTATCTTAATCACGACAAGGGGAAACAATTATTTTACCAGCGGCAGGAGTGATGCAGACAAGGCCGGTGATCATGCCTTGGATGGCACCAGTGAGAGAAGGCTTTCCAAAAAGTAAGAAGTCGAGGAGTAGCCAAGTAAGCAAGCTGGTGGCAGTGCACACGTGAGTGTTAAGGACGGCTAGAGATGCATCCACACTAGCCGTAAAGGGACCACCACCGTTGAATCCACTCCACCCCATCCACAGAAGGCCAGCGCCGGCCAACGTCACTATTAAGTTATTTGGTGGGAAACTCTCTCTATCCTTCTCTGTTCTTGGCCCGACCTGATGATGAGTACATATAGCATGTTTCATACTTTCACTTAATTTCCAAGGAAAAAAAGATAAAAATTAGAAGATTAGCATTTTACCTCACTTATAAGATTTGTGAAATGGACTTGTATGGTTTACGTGTTGTACGTACTAGTAATTGCATGTCATGTATATATGGTAATTTATGTTAAAGCATGAACAATAGGATAGGATAAATGTATAGCTATAGGACAGCTAGATGTATAGCTAGATGTAATATAATAATACACCTGTGCTAGATGTATAGCTAGACGTAATATAATAATACACCTGTATGTACAATCTGTTACTATCGTACATAGCAATCATTATTCTCTCTCTCTCTCTTGTAACAAACTTCTGTTATGAATATTATTATAAAAACATTCTTTGAATGCTCAGAAAACAACTGACCACATCATTCACATCTCGTTAGTTTTCATTTTCTAACTTGGTATCAGAGCTTTAAGCAATGGCTACAACATCATCTGATTGTTCCTCAGCAACTTTTGCTTCAGCGCCTCTTGTCGAACCTCTACTAAAGACATGCTCACTGTTTAATTCCTCCAGCCAGACTGTCTCCATCAAGTTGGACAGAGGCAATTATTTGGTGTGGGAATTAGTAGTGCTACCACTAATTGAAGGGAATCATCTTCAATCTCATATAGATGGCACTTAAGTCACTCCACCACGACTTATTTCGGGAGAAATTGGAATGATTTCAAACCCAGTTTTTAATGAGTGGTACTCTCTCGATCATCTTTTAGTTAGCTGGTTAAGGAACAACATGAACTTTGAGGTAGGAGCTCAACTTTAGCACTGCAAAACTGCTCGACAGTTAAGGGTTAGTGCACGAGAGCTTACCTGCGCCTCAACGAAGTCACGGATGATGATGCTCAAGTCGGAGCTCCATCAAACCCATAAAAAAATTCTCTCAAGATGGAATAGTATCTTACTAAAATGAAGACCATCTCTGATCAACTAATGCTGGCAGGAGCTCCTGTAGCAACTGAAGATATTATTCTTCATACATTAAATGGCCTTGATGCAGACTACAATGCAGTAGTAGTCAAGTTGGTAGATCAGCCAGGTCTCACATGGATTGACACATAATCTTCCTTACTTGCCTTTGAGAGTCGTATTGAATAACTAAGTCATTTCTCCAATCTATCTATTCAGCCTTCTGTAAACTTGGCTCAAAAAGATTAATTTGATAAACCTTATCCAGCTTATCGCAACTTAGAACGTGGTTCATGGAGAAACCCTCGTGGTTTTTGCAGTAATCGAGGACGAGGATGTAGAGGAGGTTATAACAAAACTAGACATCCTTAATGTCACCTTTGTGAGAAACCTGGTCACGTCATTGCAAATTGCTACTACAGGTTCAATAAAACTTTTCAACCACCAACTTACAGCCAGAGTTCAAACACCTATTCACCTCAAGCTTGCTACACACAAACTCAATCTCAACCAGTAGCAGATCCTTCTTGATACATAGGCAGTGGTGCTACATACCATGTCACATCTGACACTGATCAACTGTTGTTTTACTCTAGTAGGCAAGACATATCTCTATATGTGCATTGGTGAGAAAATGCAAGTAACTGGTATTGGTTCTACATCTCTACCTATCACTAATTCAACAATCCGATTGAATGACGTCTTATTAGTACCTTCAGCAACTAAAAACTTATTGAGTGTTAAGAAACTCGTTAGAGATAACGATGTTGACATACACTTCACTAATGATATATATGTTGTGAAGGACAAGAAGACAGGAAAATTTCTAATGCACGGGAAAGCAAAACAAGGACTGTATCCAATGGATATAGTGGCGTGGGAGGCACAGGTGAATATGGAAGATTCTCCTCCTTCTGATTCTTCATCATAAAAGGAGAGTATGACTGAATTTGTCAAATGGCATAAGAAATTGGGACATCCTAGTGATAGGATCATAAAAGAAATCTTGAATAAATGCAATCCCAATGTTGCTTTTAAAAATTTTGTATGTGAAGCTTGCCAATATGGTAAATCTAAACAATTGCATTTTGCAAGATCTAAGTCTCATGCTTCCTCTCCTTTAGAGCTAATACATACAGACATTTGGGGACCATCACCTATACAATCTAAAAGCGGTCATCGTTACTACATACATTTCCTAGATGATTTCAGTAGATATATATGGATGTATCCACTAAAACATAAAGAAGAAGCTATATGTTTCAACCTATTTTGGACATATGTTGAGAACAACTTTAATACTAAGATAAAGGCTCTTTAGTGCGATAATGGGATAGAATATAAACCATTCATTCCTGTCACACAAGCAGTGGGCATTCAAATGCGATTTACTTGCCCCCACACATCTGTTCAGAATGGTCGTGTTGAGAGGAAACATCGGCACATTGTTAAGATGGGTCTGACATTGCTTGCTCAGGCACGTCTCCCTTTCATTTACTAGGTTGATGCTTTCCAAATGGCTGTCTACCTTATAAACAAAATGCCAACATCTACTTTAAACGGTGTAAATCCCTTATATCTATTAGACAAAGTTGAACTAGACTACAAGACACTCGAACCATTTGGGTGTGCTTGTTACCCATGTTTGAAACCCTACAATGCTCACAAGTTTTAATTTCATAGCCAGAAGTGTGTACATCTTAGTCCTGTCTCAAATCAGAAAGGTTATAAGTGTCTCAGCATAATTGGACAAATATATATTTCTAGACATGTTATCTTTGATGCGTCAACTTTTCCATTCACTGAAGGGTTTCTTCATTGTCACTTGCCACCTTCCGAAAATGATTATATCCTCTCACTAATCATCAACTCTAAAAAATACAAGATTACCACTAAAGATATGACTATGAATCCAGAACAATGCTCTCCTATATTAGACTCTTTCAATCACACAGCCAGTCCAATTTCTACACCTTCGTCAAACTCAAAAACAACGGAGAATCCAAACCAGCTAAACAAAACTCAACTTTTGATATAATCTACAGATCAAGAACTCAACTTTTGATATAATCTACAAATCAAGAAAACAGTCCAATTCACACCTACATATATCCCATGAGAACACGTGCGAAGGATGGAGTATTTAAGCTTGAATATCCATTTACTAGATTTTTAAAAGCTAAGAGTTCAAACTATTTGTCTCAAGATTAAGAATAAAACTTAGTGTCAGCTGCTTTGGCCTCCCCTAAATTGAAGCAAGCTACGATTAATGAGATCGAAGCACTATAACGAAACAAGACATGGATGCTAGTACCCTACACTGGTAAAGAAAAACTAGTTGACTGTAAGTGGATTTTCAAAATCAAATTCAAGCCTGATGGCACCATCTTTAGACACAATGTTAGACTTGTCGCAAAGGGTTTTCAGCAAGCATCTGGAATTGATTATGGAGAAACTTTTAGCAATGTTGTAAAGCCTACCACCATTCGTATTGTGATGACCATTGCAGTATCATTCAATTGGGAAATTCAGCAGCTGGATGTAAATAACGCATTCCTCAATGGTTTTCTTCAGGAAGATGTCTCCATGCAACAACCAGAAGGACTTACAGATCCACACCATCTAAAGCACATGTGTAAGCTGAAAAAGGCCATTTACGGCTTAAAATAAGCACCTCGTGCTTGGTTTGCTCGACTACGTTTCACTCTGCTTCAGTGGGGGTTCAAGAACTCAAAGAGTGATATGTCCTTCTTCTTCCTTCAGCAGAAAAATCTTACAGTATTCATTCTTATTTACGTTGATGATATATTCATCATAGGCAACAACATCAACTACTTACAAAGCTTCATAAAAAGGCTAAATGCACTATTCTCTCTGAAGGATCTCGGCTCTGTATACTACTTCCTTGGGATTAAAGTTTATGCGGATAAGACAGGTTTTTATCTAAATCAAAGTAAGTATGTTTTACATGTCCTAAAAAGATTCAACATGCTTAACTGTACATCGGTCACAACTCCTATGGTTACAGGGAGACAACTCTCCAAAACAGAAGGAGTACCTATGGAAGATCCTTCTTTATATTGAAAGATAATTGGCTCACTTCAGTACCTTATCAACACAAGACTAGATATTTGATCAATAAGCTAAGTCAATATATGTCTCAACCCACGAACATTCATCTTTAAGCTGTTAAGAGTACTTAGATATTTGAAAGGAACTCACCATATTGGGTTACATATCAAGCCCTTCAAGCTACCTCACTTAACAATCTTCACCGACGCTGACTGGGCCATAGACATTGACGATCGTAAGTCTACTAAAGGCATGATTGTCTACCTAAGAAGTACTCTCATCTCATAGGTATCAAGAAAACAAAGAGTGGTGTCTAGGTCAAGCTCTGAGTCATAATATCAAGCATTAGCATATGGTGCAACAGAAATAAAATGGATACAGTCGCGAATTTTTGAACTTGGATTAATACTAAAGCAACCTTCCATGATGTGGTGTGATAATTTAAGTGCAAGAGCATTGGCTGCCAACCCGGTTCAACACACTCGCAGTAAACATATAGAAATAGACGTTCACTTCATCCGCGAACTATATCTAGCTGGAGTCATTAATATTGAGTACATACCATCTTCTCTCCAGGTTGCAGGTTGTTTGACTAAAGCTCTAACATGCACACCCTTCATGCAACAGAGAAACAAACTCAGTTTGGCTATTATACCCTTTCGTTTGAGGGGGGATGTTAAAGCATGAACAATAGGATAGGACAGACATATAGCTGTAGGATAACTAGATGTATAGCTAGACGTAATAGAATAATACACCTGTCTGTACAATCTGCTACTATCGTACATAGCAATCATTATTCTCTCTCTCTCTTGTAACAAACTTTTGTTATGAATATTATTATAAAAACATTGTTTTGAGCACATCATTCATATCTCGTGAGTTTTCATTTTCTAACTTGAGCACTAAAGTTCATTCCACAAATGTCAACTTTATGCATCTTTGCAT
This sequence comes from Erythroxylum flavicans, assembly GCA_027576715.1. NCBI lineage: Eukaryota > Viridiplantae > Streptophyta > Magnoliopsida > Malpighiales > Erythroxylaceae > Erythroxylum > Erythroxylum flavicans. The sequence continues at coordinate 25,004,930 of JANZXP010000003.1, forward strand.
TGGGGACGTAACTTCTTAGGCTAGGAAGTGGATACTATTCTGTCCAAAACTTTGTCTAACGAGGAGTTTTCAGAAAACAAAGAAGAGGATTTTTTTGAAGCACTTCTCTTAAAACTCTTACTGAAATAGCTTAGGTTCCCTTATAAAATTGTAAGTTAATATGAAGGGAACTACCAGTGTTCGGGAAGTACTTCCTGTTCACTAGAATTTAATCTTTTAACTACTACATGAACGCATTTCGATCTATAGAGAAGTGTAAAAGCTTACCCAATATGCTGCAGTAAAACCAGTAACACCAGCCGACACATGAATAACATATCCTCCTGAAAAGTCGATGATCCCAAGCTTGGCTAACCATCCATCAGGACACCATATGCTAAAAGCTCCAATGGTGTATGAGAACGTGAGCCACAGAGGCACAAACATCACCCAAGCAACGAAATTCATCCTCCCCAGAAGAGCTCCGGCGACCAAAATCAACGTTATGCAAGCGAATACCCCCTGGAAAAACACCATTGTAGCATTTGGAAAGTAACCAAGAAAAGCTTGCTCCAGCAGAAAATTCACGTCCATGGCGATCCCTGGCTTTCCGACAAGGAACACAAGCTTTTCTCCAAACGACATTTGATAACCCCATCCTACCCAGCACACCAGAACCACTGAAAATGCGTAGAGTGCCATGAACGCCGAGTTTATGGCCCATTTCTTCTTTACCATGCTTCCGTATAGAATCACCAAGCCTGGAACGCTTTGGAGAGCTACGAGAGTTGCAGCCATCAGCTGCCATGCATTGTCTCCTTTGTTTAGCCAATCAGGGTTAGCCTCGTCGGGTCTAAGGTTCGTAGGAAGCTCCATAATAATTTATAGGTAAGGTAGGCAATGTTTGTGGATCAAGAATTTTAGAAGTGGAGAAGAGTTTATATATCTGTGGGGTTGGGTGTAGTCTACAACGTGATGATCAAGTGATCTGACTAACAAAAACAACTGAGTGCATATAGTTGTCGTTTTATATGTATCTACGTAGAAATATATTGAACTAGTTTGTATTGCAAGATTGGTATGTCGCTATATATTTCGTGTGTATTCCATTATTATGTATTAAAAAGCCGGCCAGACAACGCGAAAGGTCTTCAAGTTTCTTTACAATAATAATGGCGGAATGTCCAAGTGGAAGTAAAATTTCCATAGTTCTAGTAAAGCCTTCAGTCACTTGTTTTATGCGAAAATATCATCAACATCCAACAAGATATACAGAGAGCTAATTAAATCATGATAATCATGCAACGTTTCTTTTAATCTTTTCTTTTTTTTTTCTTTCTAAATTAGGATGAGTTAGTTTTAGGGTTGTTAAAAGCATCAGTTATGTGCTTTCCCTTTTCCAAATCACTAGTTAATTAACACTACTCATTAGAGATTCCAATCTCTGGTAGTGGAAACGAAACTTCTTTTCAACATCAAACCGACCTTTGGCATCAATTTAAGAGTCTTCACATCAAACACGGGTATACCGAAATGGAGGAAATGATAATATAACCATTCAATCCTTTTTCTATTTTACATACATTATTATTGAACGTCTAGCCCTATTTTCGAGACTTTCGGTACTTATTGATGGCTTTATAATTAAGAGGAATGATGAACAAGTGAAGGCAAGAAGAATAATGAATGAAAGAAGTCTTATAGGAGAAATACGATTGTGTAGAGTACTAAACACCCATGTCTTTAACTTACCTGGCCTTGTGTATCAACCGTGTAAGTGTCACACACATGTAGAGTGACACATGCTTATGTTCTCTACTTATACGGCCATGTGAATTAGGAACAATGTGGAGAAAGATGTGAAGGACAAAGACATACATGGTTGTGTTCATGACATACACGACTGTGTGACTCTCTTTAATTGTGTAAGTCTGCAATTTAAGTGACACTAGAAGAGATATGTTCACTTTCACAATCGTGTATATTCCCATATATGATTCCATAAACCTAATTCGGGATATGGAAAAGGAAAATTCAAAGGTTTCATTATTGGGAGCAGAAAAACACCAAAAAGGGAAAGAAAGTAGTTTCTGATTCTCATCCTTGTTTGATTGATTTTGAGATTGGTTAAGAAATTTTTGATTTGTAAATCAACTTTATTTTCAATCTTGAAACTTTGTGAGATAGCTTGTTATTGTAAGGTAGGAGATCAAACATTGTAAATCCTTATTTATGATTAGTAAATTTGCTTGTTGGTTTGCCCGTAATTTTCTCCCTCTGCTCTGAAGGGTTTGCACGTAAATCTTAGTTTTTGCTTCTTTATTATGTTTCTTATTCTCATACTAATATTTGATAATTAGACTTAAGGAGTGCTTTGTGGTTGATCTTTACATAATTTTTAGAAAGTTGTGCTTTTGTCTCTTTACAAGTGCTATCAGAGCCATTGTGATGGAAGGTGGAAACAAATTTATGGTTAAGTTGATGTCCAAGGATCTTTTCAATCCTATTGATGTGACCAAAGGGGTGAAGGATGATGTTCCTTTAAAACTTAAAATGATGCTAGATAGAGAATAAGAGAAGATGAAGCGAAAACTTTGGGCACAATTAAACAATGAATTGATATCAGCATATTCAACCATGTGTCTCAAGAAACAAATCATTTTGAGCTATGAAAAAAGTTTAAAAGACCCTATAAAAAAGAAGATTGCCAATAATAAGGCCTCTCTGATTAAAAAGCTTGTAAATTTGAAGCTAAAAGCTAAGAAATCTTTGTTAGAGCGTCTGAGTAATTTCTAGGATATAGTCAACAAGATTATAATAATGAAGATCATTCTTGATGATGAGCTTCAAGCCTTGTTCCTGTTGGGTTTGTTACTAGATAGCTGGGAGACGTTAGTGATGACAATTAGCAATTAAGCTTTTAAAGGTTGGTTATTTTTGGATGTAATCAAAGAGAGTATGCTCAATGAAGAAATTAGAAGAAAAGAGATAAAAGTTGATAATATGCAAGATTTCTTTGCAGAAAGCAGGGGAAGGAACAGCCCAAAGGGCGCGGTAAGTCTAAAAACTAATCAAAGTCTAAAGGTGACAAAGACATGAAGACAAGCCACCATTATGACAAGCTAGGATACCTAAAGAGGTACTACTATAAGTGGAAGAGGGATTAGAAAAAGCAAGATCATCATAATGATGGAGATAATAAGAGTACATCTGCAACTGCTTCAAGTACAGATGATAAGGTGTCCCTATTTTGTATGACAAATGAATGCTTCCATGTTAGTGATTAAGGTTTTGAGTGGCTAATTGAGATGGGAGCACATATCATTGTGTTTCAAAAGTAGAGTATTTCTCAAACTATAATAGTGAAGACTTTAGGAGCGTAAAGATGGGTAATTAAAGTTTCGTTAAGATTGTTGGTACGTATCATACCCAACTCAAATAAATTTCAAATGTTTGCTGACCTTGAGAGATGTACTACACATTCCTAATTTAAGGTCAAATATGTTATTAGTAAACACGTTTGATCAAGAAGGATTCAAGTACATTTTCGAGGATAAGAAGTGGAAACTATCCAAGGGAGTCAAGGAGAGCTATATTGCACATTATGAAAGAAATACTTAAAGGTGTATGGTGGTGGAGAAGCATACATAATCGAAGAGGAAACTTCTCTAGATCTGTGGCATTGATATCATGGCATATGAGCTTGATAGGAATAGAGTTATTAGCTAGTAAAAGGAATTTACTAGTTGAAAACACTTGTTTGGCAGGAAAGCAATATAAAGTCTCTTTTAAGAAACAATTTACAAGGAAGATGGAGTTATTAGAGTTGTTGAATTCAAATATGTGTGGCTATATTAAGGAAGATATGTGTGGCCTATTGAGGAGGAGTCCCTAGAAGGTAACAAATATTTTGTTACATTCATTGATGATTTGAAAAAGACTTGGGTGTTGATAAACGCTTAATTGATTATGAAATTATTCCATAACACTTACTGATTATTAACATGAAATTGCTCAAGATACTCAGTTTGACTCATATGTGATTTTAGGCACAATTCAGAAGCAAAGAAGCTAAAGTGAGTCGAAAGTATGATATTTGGCCCATTTTTCGAAGATTAATATTCGCTTGTCTTCATAGAGCAAGAAGAAGAAAATTAAAAGACAAAAGCAAGACAAGAAAAGTGGAACCGAAAGAAGAAGAAGAAGAATCATAGAAAGTATGCTTGGCACATGCATGTTTTTACCATGCAAAAACCAATTTAATGGAGCAGTAAAATGGTAGCATAGAGATAACAAAAGAGGAAGATAAGAGGCTGCTGGGAAAAAGCAAAACGCAGTACATAAGGTGGATTAAAACAAGAAGCAAAAGGACGTAGCAGCACATATGGGAAGGAGTAACACTTCAAGACCGAAAAGATAGCAGCATGGAGAGAAAACGCAGTCTACATTTCATGCAGACGCAGACCATCTGCAGAAATACGTAGATGACGTCTATGAAATGCAGATGTTTCCATATGCTATCTGGAGGGTTTTAAATGAGACGTGAACTACTTCCTTGAACCAACATATTAATTTATCAAATCAAATATAAAAGTGCAAAGAGCATAAACGTATAGAGAAGGTGCAGGCGCAGTAGAAAGTCAAGAAGGGTCTTCAGTTGGGGTATTTCAATAGGGGAAGCACTTTTTTGGGAGAGACCCATGAAGGGCTGGACGCCTCGATGCCAATTCGGAGGTGAAATCGACACTGACGACCTAGGTTAAGTGTTTTTCTTTGTTTTAGTTCTTTCTTTCTGTCATTAGGAGTTGATTATGTTATCTTATGTTGATTGAATTGGGTATTGTGGAAAGATGATTTTAATGTGTTCATTGAATCATTTATTTGCAAACCCATTGTTAAAATTTCGATATAATCCGTAATTGTTATGTTAAAATTTATATGTAGCGACTAATGATTCGTAATCATTATGGATAACATAACCTAGGTTAAATGACGCATTGTATATGGTTGTTGCCATAATTAATCTGTTTTCCTAATTCGTAATGCTACTGCTTAATTAAATCTAGAGATCATATCCTAGGTTATTCGGTGGTTAGGTTTAATTAATGATCGTATCTTGATTAAACGCTATTTATGGGAAAACTTGGGTTAATTATTAAGCCACGATTAATAGTTACTATGAGAGGTTTGAGAACAATAAATCAATGAAATATATTTAATTAGGATGTAGGCCGGATTGAACTAAAGAACCGTGTCCTTACCGAATTTCCCACTTTTATAATTTTCTGTATGTTTTCTTTAATTTTTTTATTAGTCTAGTTTCATTTTATTTTCTAGATCCAAACG
>JANZXP010000003.1:25010354-25049112 GCA_027576715.1 Erythroxylum flavicans
ACTTAGGCACTGATTAATTTCATTTCAACAACTTTACACACACTCTTTGTGGGATCGACCTAGACTTATTTAGTAGATCTAGTTATTTTATTTTGACTAGTGTTACGACGAGTTGTCAATTTTGGCATCGTTACCGGAGAGTGCAGTTTTTTAGTTTTTATTTGTGATTTAATTGGTGTTTTGTATATATTTGTTCGTAATTGGTTTCTTTTCAATTATTTCATGATCTTTTCTTTATTCTGTTTCGTGTTTATGATTTTAAAAAAAGTATGGATGGAAGTAATTTTTTCTTTAGCTCTTATTCTCAATCCTATAACTAAGGTTGGACTAATCAACCTAACTTTGGTTATGGACGAGATAACCATCAGAATTACCTCTATAATAGTTTGCAGGATACACAGCAATTCCCGTGTAGACCGGAAGCTTCTTATCAAAATTCAGGTACATCTCTTGAAGAATTGATGAATGTTATGATTGCTAACAATCTTCAATTTCAATAGGGTATGCAGCAACTTCAAGAGAGTATGCAACAACTTTAACAGAATACCCAACAATTCTAGTAGGAAATGAGGTAGATAACGTGTAGAAACTAGAACTTGTTAAGCCAAATGGGTGAAATGGTAGCAAGGATCAAACGCTTAGAATCACAAATAAAAGAGGAGCAGTCATATTAACCCAAGGCATACCCTATCGACGTAAGTGCAGAAATCTTACAAAGTCATGAGGAGTTTGAGAATTTTGAGAGCATTACTCAAGGAGTTGCTTGTGTAGAAGAAGCAGAGGAGGAGTTTGAAGCAGAAAAAACTATATCTTTCAGCTCGGAAGTAAATATTGAGTTCCATTTTGTTGTTGAGAATGACTCTTTACTTTTACCTAGTAGGTTAGAGGAATTAAACGAGGAGGAAAAAGGTGAGAAACATTCCAGATCTTTCAAAAAAGTATGGACTCAGTAGAGATCGAAAGTCTAAGGATAAGGAGGATGCTAAATGGGAATGATGATTAACTAAGGCCCTATCTGGAACAACCTTACTTGGAAGTGGCGCTAACTGTAATACCTGAAGATTACAATTTTGTCACGTAAGGAGAAGAATGAGTCGAGTCAGTAACTCTAAACAAAGGCGCTTATTGGGAGGCAACCCAAGGGAAGCAAATTTCTTTTTTTAAATTTCCACATTACTTTTTTATGCATGTGTGTTTTTGAATTTGTTTGTTTTACTTGTTTTAAGTTTTCAATCCAAATGAGAGAAAGAATAAAACAAACAAAAAAACATTTTCTTGTTTTCTGTTGCTTCTAGGATTATGTAGTCATAATTAAAGTGTGAATTGACTAGAGAATTTCATAGTAACTTTAGCATGTATTTTTACTCTTGTGATTGATCGATGTGCATTATCTTTAGAAGAGTAGTGACTAGTGGTAGACAAAGTTGGTGAGATTTTGAGACTTACTAGACTGACACATTCATATCAGTCTCATTGTCTTTTAATAATGTGTGACCTTCATGAAATGTACATCCTGACTTTGCTTTGAATTTCTATTCGAGACCACATTTTTATCACATGCATTACCATGGATATAATTATACATTCGTTTCTTTTCCGAACTACATTAGCCAAATAGCCTACCCATTATATGATTTTCCTTTTCGATAAGCCCCTTTGAGCTTTATTTGCCATTTCTTTGTGTATTAGCCACATTACATGCTTTAACCTAACCAAATGTTCTTCCCAAGCCTTAAAGCTAGTGGAACATTTGTTGATTGTTGAGTTTGTGGATATATAAAAGGATAAGTGTGGGGGTATGCATATGTATGAATTGATTATAATGTTGGGATGTTATTTTATGCCTTATCACTGAAATTCCCATATTGATGTAGCTTATTTTAATTTTTACAAGGAAAAAAATAAAAGAAAAAGAGGAATGCAAAAAAAGAAAAAGAAAAAATGTTTAAATAAATGTATCAAGGACGAATTGCATATATGTTGAAAATTTATTTATGATTAATGCATCCTCCTAAAGTTGTAATGAATGTGTTATTGGAGTATATTGAATATGAGGTAGATGTTGGCTTAGAAGGTTAACTCTTTTGTGGTTTTAATGTATTATTATCAATTGTATGAGTGATTCCTTTAGATTGGTATATGATTCATGTGGTTTATGTGTGAGAGCTGAATTGGGTGGTGAAATATAAATGTTGTATTCGTCATAGCTGACGACACCTAGCTTTTGATGAGTGTTAACTTGTGCATTTGATGTCATGTTGTGTGTTGCTTTGTTTCACTAGTTTTGATGGCTTTTATGCTACTTGACCCAAATACATCTTACCTTACCTTTCCCCACATTACAACCTTGAAAAGTCCTTTGATCCATAATTTTTCATGTGAACATTAGTGGTAGAAAAATGAAATGATATGCAAAGTTGTGGATTATTATGATCATGATTGGTGTTGACTGTACCCGTGGATATATTTTAGTTAAACACTTTTTTCGAGTCTATTAATAGATTGCTTAGTTTTTAAAGAAGATGAATGATGATTGATGAGTAAACACTTAGAATGTTGACTTCTTGCTGTGATTTTGAAAGTCATTTATCTTTGTTTATGATTATGTATTCTTGGAACATATAGGAAACATGGAAATGAGTCAATGTTTTTAGGTCTTTGAGCTTAATTTTAATGTTTTGCCCAAGGACGGCCAAAAGCTAAGTGTGGGGAAAATTGATAGGCATTTAATTGATTATGAAATTATTTCATAACACTTAGTGATTATTGACATGAAATTGCTCAAGATACTCAGTTTGACTCATATGTGATTTTAGGCACAATTCGGAAGCAAAGAAGTTAAAGTGAGTCGAAAATTAAAAGATAAAAGGAAGAGAAGAAAATTGGAACCAAAAGGAGAAAAAGAAGAATCATAGAAAGTATGCTTGGCACGTGCATGTTTTTGCCATGAAAAACCAATTTAATGGATTGGTAAAGTGGTAGTGTGGAGACAGAAAAAGAGGAAGAGAAGAGGCTGCTGGGAAGAAGCAAAATGCGACAAGGTGGATTAAAACAAGAAGCAAAACGATATAGCAGCGTAGATAGGAAGTAGCAACACTTCAAGATCGAAACAACAGCAGTATGGAGAGAAAACGTAGTCTGCAATTCACGTAGATATAGACAACCTACAGAAATGCAGACAATGTCTGTGTTTTATATAGACGTCCTGTGAAAAAACAAACATCACATAGACGCTTCTATAGGCTGTCTGGAGGGTTTTAAATGAGATGTGAACAGTATGCTTAAACCAGCATATTAATTAGTCAAATCAAATAGAACAGTACAGAGAGCAGTGGTGAATAGAGAGAGCGGAGGCACAGTAGAGAGCCGAGAAGGGTCTTTTGTTAGGGTATTTCAATAAGGCTGAAGCATTTTCTTGGGAGAGACCTATAAAAGGCTAGACATCCCGACGCCAGTTTGAAGGTGACATCAACGCCAATGACCTAGGTTAAGTGTTTTTCTTCGTTTTAGTTGTTTCTTTCTCTCATTAGGAATTGATTATATTATCTTATGTTGATTGAATTGGGTATTATGAAAAATTTTAATGCGTTCATTGAATCGTTTATTTACAAACTCATTGCTAGAATTTTGATATAATTTGTAATTGTTATGTTGAAATTTATGTGTAGCGACTAATGATTCGTAATCATTAAAGATAACATAACCTAAATTACATGACACATCGTATGTGGTTGTTGTCTTGATTAATCAGTTTTCCTAATTCGTAATGCTACTGCCTAATTAAATCTAAAGATCATATCTTAGGTTATTCGTGGTTATATTTAATTAATGATCATATATTGATTAAACACTACCTATGGAAAAACTTAGGTTAATTATTAACCCATAATTAATAGTTGCTAGGAGAGGTTTAAGACTAATAAATAAATGAAATATGTTTAATTAGAGTGTAGGCCGATATTGAACCAATAAATCATGTCCCTACCGAGTTCCCTACTTTTATCATTTTTTGGCATGTTTTCTTTAATTTGTTGCTGTTAGTCTAGTTTCATTTTATTTTTTAAATCTAAACCCCCCAAAACCTGAACACCGATTAATTTCATTTCAATAACTTTACACACACTCTCTATGGAATCGACCTAGACTCACCATTGCTATAGTTGTAGGTCTAGTTATTTTATTTTGACTAGCTTTACGACGTGCTGTCAGGTGTACATGTTGAATTCAAATAGTTAAGCATTTGAAACTTTCCAGAAGCTTTATGTCTTAATAGAAAGGGAACCTGAGAGGGAGTTGAATTGTTTGTGAACAGATAGTAGAGGTGAGTATACTTCCAAGGTATTTGAAGATTATTATACTTCGTATTCCATTGGATATGAGAAGATCAAACCAGAGACTCCGTAATATAATGGTGTTGCTTAGAGGATGAAAAAATATTGTGGAGAAAGTTCAATGCATGCTTAGAATGTCCAAGCTAGCGAAGACATTTTGGGGTGAAATAGTCCGAACTGTAGTCTATTTAATCAATCAAGCTTCCTTAGTTCTATTAAATTTTGAGATTTTCAAGAGAGTGTGAACTACTAGAGATCCCATATATAATCATCTGAGAGTTTTTAGCTGCAAGGTGTGTAGACATTTACCCAAGGATCAAAGACAGAAGCTTGACTCAAAAGTAATACCTTGTATCTTTATTGGATATGGTAATAAGCAGTTTGGCTTCAGACTTTATAACCCAAATAAGAAAAAATTGGTCAATAGCAGGGATGTAGTATTTTAAGATCATGCGAGAGGTGCTGATCTACTAAGAGTAGATAAGATTACTCCAAGTAGCTCATCTTATGTTGAAGTTAACTCTTTTCCAATTTCTTCCACTATTAACAATCTACATGTGAAGGAGAGATGTGTGTGACCAAACACACATTGATAGTGATCAAGTACAAAAGACTATTGATGAGCTACATGAACCACATCTGGACAGTACTAAAGATAAATTTATTAAGGATAATGAGCAGAGGGGAGCAATTGGATCCAATAGCAAGTGATATATAACTTTAAATGTCGAAAAGGGAGAAAAGACCTACTGCAAGATATCTGGTGCAAAATATCTATTACTTACTATTGAGGGGAAGCTTGAGAATGTGCAAAAAGATAAATCTATTAAGGATGATGAGTGGGAGGAGCAATTGGATCCAACAACTAGTGATATATAGCTTCAAAGGTCGAAAAGGGAGAAAAGACCTTCTACAAGATATCTGAGTGCAGAATATCTATTATTTACTATTGAAGGGAAGCTTGAGAACATGCAAGAAGATAAATCTATTAAGGATGATAAGCAGGGGGAACAGTTGGATCCAAAAACTAGTGATATATAGTTTTGAAGGTTAACAAGGGAGAAAAGAGCTTCTATAAGATATTCGAGTGCAGAAAATCTATTAGTTACTATTAAGTGGAAGCTTGAGAATGTGCAAGAAGTTGTATCTTATAATGACGAAAATCTCTAGCTCATAGTTATGAAGGAAGAAATGAACTCTCTAAAGAAGAATGATACATATGAGCTTGTGAAGCTTCCTAAAGGCAAAAAGGCACTGAAGAATAAATGAGTGTTTAAGATAAAGAAAAATTGTGACTGATAGTTGTGATTTGCATTATATTTTATGGTTTAATTTGTTAGGTACTTAGTTTTAATTTGAGTGTTTTGTGTGTGTTTAGGTTTTAATTGTGTTAGTTTATGTGTTTAAATGTTTTTATAGGTTAGTATGAGTCTTTGAGCTTAAATGTTATATTTTTTAGGTACCTTGATGTGTTTGTTAGTGTTTCAGGGAAAATGGCCAAGAAAGGAAAAGTTTCCAAGAGTTTCGGGCCAAAACCATAGCCCACGATCGTGGCACAACAAGCCACGATCGTGATAGAAAGAGGTGAGCTGACAGGACCCAGGCGACGATCGTACACTTTGGGTCACGATCATGACAGAGCTCTGAACCAAGTCACAATCGTGCACTTTGGGCCACGATTGTGACAAAGAGGGTTAGGCATTGGCCACGGTCGTGGCAGGCAAGGCCACGATCGTGGCCTACATCGGTCGGACATGAAAACAGCTCAAAACGTCAAGTTTTGCTAGATTTTTTGGATCGTTTCAACCCCGAATCAACCCTAGGGCTTCCAAGATATAAATAGAACATTAAAGAATAGAGGAAGAAGCCTTTGAATCCTTTTTACATTAGTCGATTCCAAAACCCTAGAGACCATATCGAGAGATTTGAGGAAGGAGACGAAGGAAGAGAGACACAGAGAAGAAGCTTGACGTGAAGTACTTCCCGGAACAGGTGGTTTCTCGCAGTTGCTGCCTCCATGAGTCTGTTCTGATAGTATTTTCAATTTTTATTTCAATTTTATTGATGTATAGAATTGGGATAAATGTTGAGAATAGTTTTCGTTGAATGTTAATTTTTGTCTAAACTCACCTTTGGGATTTTTTATTCTTGAGATTAATGAAGTTTGATTTATTGTGTTTTCATTATGTTATTTGTGATTCAATATCTGTGCTTAATAATTCGGTAATAAACCGAGAGGGTGAACTTAGTGAATATCATCAAATTGGGCTAATTAGAGTTAGGTTGTTTGACAGATAAGACTTTAATCATACCGATAAAATCGTGTAACGAAAGATCAAGCATATTCCGGTAGGTTATGAGACAAATTTAGAACTAATTTAGGTTTTAGGTAAATTAAAAATCGAGAGATTACAATTCCATAATTTAAATTAGGGATTATAAATTAGGGTTAAAGATTATAACTCGAGAGAGAGTAATCCACCCCAGGATCGTCTAGACCCAATCATTCGATAATTGATTAGATTTTCATTGATTTCGGATTAAAAACCCCCTTTCTCTCAATTGGTAGTTTCGAGGTTGATTCTAGATTGGGTTGTTCAAATTTGCTATTTTTTTATATTTTATGAGTTCAATTCTAGATATTGATTGTTTGATTGGTTAATTTCTGCATTAGTTGTTTATTTTGAGTTATTGTGAAATTTAGTCAAGCCTTAGATTTTAGGATTAGATTAACCTCCTCATGGGATCGATAACTTAGGTACTACACGAATGACTTATGCACTTGTGAAAATATCGAGTATTAAAAATATTAAATTTTATTTTATAGGAACCTGCGATCAAGTTTTTGGCGCCATTGTTAGGGAGGCGATAGTTTAGTTCTATAGTTTAAGGTGTTATATTAGTTTTTAATTTTTGTTTCCATTTCTTTCGATTCATTTCAAAAATTATGCTTTTGTATGAACATAAGAGTCATGAGAGGTTCGAGTTGTGCAATAGAGACGTTAGATTTAGATATTACTAGACTAAAACGAACCCTTAGGAAAGCTCAACGAGAAGAAGAAGCAGAGATCAAAAAATCAACAACAGTGGAGGATTTTCAATAGAATATGGATCAGGAAGCGAACCAACGATGGCAACAGAGGACCGTGATGGACTTCATAAGGCCAGAATTTAACCCTTCGAACCAAGGAATGGCTAGGCCGCCTATTAAAGTGACCTCATTCGAGATACCAGCACTCCTCAATATGCTTCAACATAATGTGCAATTCTACAGATTGGCTAACGAGGATTCGAACGCGCATATTGTTAACTTCCTCAAGATCTGTGATACCTTCCGGTATCATTAAATGTCAGAGAATGCAGTTAGAATCAGGCTGTTTCCTTTCACCTTTAGAGATAGAGTGAAGGCTTGGTATTATTCACTGAGCCCAGCTAACATAATGACATGGGATCAGCTTATGCGTGCTTTCTTGGATAAGTACTTCCTATTGACAAGAACTACCATGATTATAAAGGAAATCACCAATTCCTAACAAGTTGACGGGAAGTCAATCTACGAAGCATGGGAGAGATATAAGGATTTGTAAAGAAAGTTCCCACACCATAACCTACCCAAGGAGTTCCTTTTGTAGATTTTTTACAATGGAGTGAATCCGCCAACTAGAGGCATGATCGATGTAGCATCAAGAGGATCCTTGATGCGAAATACTGTTGATGAAGCAGAAGAGTTGATTGAGGAGATGACGAACAATAGCTGCTTATGGATGAATAAGCGAAGTAGGCAACTGGCTACTTTTAGAGAGAAGAAGGGAATTGTTGTGGTCGATCAAATGACTGAGATACAAGCAAAGATCGACAATTTGATGCGACAACTTAACAGTATGAAGGCCTCATCCTCAACTTCGGCGAAGTCTGTACATCTAAAATATGAGCTCTGTGGACAGTTAGACCATGGCACCGTGGAATACTACCTAATGAAGGAACACGCTCAAGAGCAAATGAACTAATGGGGGCGCAATATGGACAAGCAGGGGGTAACAATCCCTACTCGAACACTTATAACCCTGGGTGGAAGAACTACCCTAACTTCTCCTGGTTGAACAACAATGGCGGACAGTTCAAGCCTTAGGGATAATCGGGCTTCCAGCAAGATAAAACAAGCTTGATGGAATCGAAATTGGATAAGATTTTGGATAAGATCGAAGGTATGGAGGATGCACATAGGAGGCTCAAGAACAAATTCAAGCAGGTAATGAAGAACCACTCCTCATCCACACATAATCTGGAGGTCCAAGTAGGCCAATTAGCAAAGGCAATGTCTACTCGGAATGCTAAAATTCTTCTAAGCAACACCGAGTCTAATCCGAAGGAAATGACCATGGTCAATATTCAGACCTAGGATGAGGAATCAGAGCAGGTGTAGAGAGAAGGAGATAAAAGGAAGGATCAAGAAGGCCTTCCAAACGAGCCAGTGATTGAGTAAATTAAGGCAACTCGACGTGTATTTCCATTCCCCATTCTGGCTCAGTGGGAGTTAAATGTAAAGAGAGTAGCAAGGAGATTAGAGGAGAGTGAGCAAAACAAGGTTAAAGAAGTGACGGAACAAATACATACGAAGCTCACAATGAAGGAATCTGTCAAGATGAAGGTTAAGGAGCAAATCAGAAGAGAACCCTAACATCGTACAAAAGAAAGAGGACCTAGGGGACTTTTTCATCCCCTGCAGTATCTATAGAATCATCATAGATAGGGCATTCGTAGATCTAGGAGCGAGTATAGATATGATGCCTTACACCTTTAGTCTGAAGTTGGGATTAAGATAGTTAGTTCCTACTAAGTTTTCGGTAAAGACGACCGACAAAACAATGCACCAACCGATGGGGATTATAAAGGATGTGCAATTAAAGGTTGACAAATATGCCTTCCCTACAGATTTCTACATATTAGACATTGGAGAAGATGTGGATACCCCAATAGTTCTTGGACAACCGTTTTTGGCCACTAGGTGTTCAATCATTGATTTTGATGGGGACAATTAGCTCTAAGGATAGGAAAAGAGCAGATAACCTTCCAAGTGTCACGAAAAGATTACAAATCTCCTTTGTTTCTGCACAATAATAAAGAACCTGAACCTCGATGCGAATGGGAGGATATTGAGGATCCTAAGAGTGCATTCAGGAAGAAGCGCTCACGAAGAAGAAGGCGAGGAAAAGAGAATTGCAAGGAAGGTGGGGACTGTAGCATGGTTACTAAAGTTAATACTTGATTCTTAAGATTAATGAAGTTTGATTTATTATGTTTTCATTGAGTTATCTGTGATTCAATATCTGTGCTTAATAATTCGATAATAAATTGAGAAGGTGAACTAAGTGAATATCATCAAATTGGGCTAACGAGAGTTAGGTAGTTTGATAGATAAAAATTGAATCAAACCAGTAAAATCGTGTAACAAGAGATCGAGCATAGGTTTCTGGTAAGTTATTAGACAAATTTAGAACTAATTTAGGTTTTGGGTAAATTAGAAATTGAGAAATTACAATTCCATAATTTAAATTAGTGATTATAATTAGGGTTAAAGATTATAACTCGAGAGAAAGTAATCCACCCTAGGACTGTCTAGACCCGATAATTCGATAATTCCATTATTCCATAATTTATTAGATTTTCATTAATTTCGGATTAAAACCCCCTTTCTCTCAATTGGTAGTTTCGAGGTTGATTCTAGATTAGGTTATGAAATTTTGCTATTTTGTTTATATTTTATGAGTTCAATTTTGGATATTGATTCTTTGATTGGTTAATTTCTGCATTAGTTGTTTATTTTGAGTTATTGTGAAATTTAGTCAAGCCTTAGATTAACGGATTAGATTAACCCTCCTCATAGGATCGATACCTTAGGTATTACGCGAACAACTCGTGCGCTTGTGGAAATATCGAGGTTTAAAAATATTAAAACTTATCATATAGGAACCTGCGATCAGTGACAAGCTAATAAAGCACAAGACAAGGTTAGTGGTGAAAGAGTTCAGTCAAAAGAAGGGTTTAAATTTTGATAAAATCTTCTCACCAAAGGTCAAGATGACCTCAATTCGAACGTTTTTAAGAATTGCATGTTTAGATCTTGAACTTGAACAAATGGATATTAAAACAACTTTCTTGTATGAAGATTTGGAAGTGGAGTTATGCATAAAGCAACCAAAAGGTTTTAAAGCTAAATACAAGGAGAATTTCGTCTGCAAGTTGAAGAAAAGTTCATATGGGTTAAAATAAGTTCCACGGCAGTGGTACTGGAAGTTCAATTGTTTATGATATATTTTGGTTGCAAAAGAACTTATGTTGATGCGCATGTGTACTTCAAGAAGTTTATCAGTGAGAACTTCATCATTTTTCTTCTATATGTTGATGATATGCTAATTGTGGGTCAAGATATTGTAAGAATCTAAAAGTTGAAGGATGATATGTCTAAATCTTTTAATACGAAAGATTTGGGACTTGGAAAGAAGATTTTACGCATAGAAATAACTCAGGAAAAGATGGGTAGAAAATTATGGTTTTCATAGGTAAGTTATATTGAACAAGTGCTGGAAAGGTTCAATATGAATCATGTCAAGCTAGTTATTAGGCCACTAACACCTCACTTCAAGCTGAACAAGTGTGTATGTTCCCCCAACAGAAAAGGAAAACATGGTATTTATTCTATTCCATACTATTCTATAGTAGGGTCTTTGATGAATGCAATATTATGTTTAAGGGAAAATATTGCACAGATAATTGGGTTAGTAGATTCTTTTCTAATTCAAGAAAGCTTCACTGGGAATCATTGAAATGAATTTTGAGATACATGAGAGATACGTCTAAGTGGAGTTTGTGTTTTGGTAAAGAGAAGCCAATTCTAGAAGGTTATACAGATGCAGATATGACTAGAGATCTTAATGGAAAAAAATTCACTTCAGGTTTTCTGTTCAAGTTTGCAGGGAAAGCCATCTCATGGCAATCCAAGCTATAAAAGTGTGTGACTTTGTCTATGATAGAAGTAGAATATGTAGCTACAGTGGAAGCTTATAAGGAGATGCTCTAGTTAAAAAGATTCCTTTAAAAGTTGGATGTGAAGCAAGAAGACTATGTAGTATTTTGTGATAGTCAAAGTGCTATTGACTTGAGCAAAAATACTATGTATCATTCCTGCACAAAGCACATATATGTCAGAAATTATTAGTTGAAGTTCGTGAGTGAAGAGCAATAATTGATGTTAAAGAAGGGTCATACAGACTTGAATGGTACTGATATGTTGAAAAAAGCAATTCTTGAAAGTATGCATGAACTTTGTGGTAAGTTTGTCAGGATGTCTCTCAAGTAACTGCTGAAGCATAACATGTCTTTCTTATAATTGGGCTAGAGGGGGAGATTGTTGAATGTCTGGCCCTATTTTTGAGAACTTTGGTACTTTTTGATGCCTTTATGATTTGTAGGAATGACAAATAAGAGAAAAAAAGATGAATGACGGATAAAAGAAGCTCTTCAGGGATAGATATAACCATGTAGAGTGCTAAACGCCCGTGTCCTTAACTTACACGATCGTGTGTATCAATCATGCAAGTGACATACCGGTATAGAGTGGCACATATCCGTGTGGATTAACCGTGTGGAGAAAGATGTGAAAGACGAAGACATACACGGTTTTGTACATGCCTGTATTTATGATATACATGATAATGTTTGTCGACCATGTAAAGTCTGCATTTTAAGTGACATTGGAAGATACAAGGCCACTTACACGACTATGTATATGATTGTGTATGATGTAAAAAACCTAATTCAAGATATAAAATAGGAGAAGTCATGGGTTTCATTATTAGGAGGTAGAAAAACACGAAAAGGGAAAGAAAATAGAGTGAGAGCAAATAGTTTATAATTTTCATCCTTGTTTGATTGATTTTGGGATTAAGTTGAGAGCTTATTGATTTACACATCTAACTTTAGTTTCAATCTTGAAACTTTGTGAGATAACTTCTTGTTGTGCGGTGAGAAATCAAACTTTATAAATCCTTATTTGTGATTAATGAATTTGCTTGTCATTTGGCCAATGGTCTTTTTCCTTTACTTTGGAGGTTTCTCATGTAAATCTTAGTGTTTCCTTCTTTACTGCGTTTTTTATTCTCATTATGATATTTGCAAATTAAAATTAAGCAGTGTTTTATTGTTGATATTTAATTGATTTTTAGAGAGTTGTGATTTTGTATCGTGACAATTACTACGTCTATATGAGTTATTCTTCTAGTTACCTATGCATATGTTTCACTTTTAAATAAAATCGGAAAATATAAATTGATTTACTAGCAAAATTTTGAATGCAAAATTTTGATGTTTTACGGAGTTGGGAAAACCATCTTTTAGCAAGTTACAACATTAGGGGGTGGGATCTACTTGCGAAAAATTGGAGCAATTTTATAAACTTCTGAAATTTTTTCAAGTCATACAAAAATTGGAGTTATCTGCTTAAATTCATACTAGTTCTTTTTCAAATAAAAAATTGAAAAATATAAAATATTTTCTTTTTTAGAAAAAGTTTTTGTTAAACTTTAAAACACTCGAACAACATTTTTCTGTATTTTTATTATGATATGGTAATTTATTTATAAGTAAAATAATAATCAACGTATAATTTATATACGATTTTTTATTTTAATTTAATATTGTAATGTGTATTATATTATCTTTAAATACAAATGATTTTAAGCAAAATGAACCTAGTCTTCTATTTTTTCCTAAGTTTTCTAAAAAAATGATAAAGAAACAGAGAAGCAGAATAGAACTAAAAAATTTTAAAAATGCTTTTCGTTGTTAAAATGGCCTTTACCGTCAGCTATTCAATCTGGAAAAATGCTAATTAGCTTTGGAGATATCTTCTGATTGTAGGGATACTACTATCAACCTAAATTATGAATTTTTTTTACTAACATGGTGTTTCATTAATATTATTGGCTGTCAAATTAACGAAATTAAAAAATATTTATTGGGTAATTGTTATCTGTTATTTATGCATTTAATATAAAAAATTAAGACGTTATATCTATGTCCACGTAGC
The DNA here is from genome assembly GCA_027576715.1 of Erythroxylum flavicans. Classification (NCBI taxonomy): domain Eukaryota; kingdom Viridiplantae; phylum Streptophyta; class Magnoliopsida; order Malpighiales; family Erythroxylaceae; genus Erythroxylum; species Erythroxylum flavicans. Next base: position 25,023,771 of record JANZXP010000003.1, read on the forward strand.
TAAGGAAGTGATACATTTATGCAGTCAACGCTTGTTATTATTCTGTTCTCAACTGGATTCCAATTTCATGAATTTTATTTGTGTTTGGTGTTACTGTTTTAAGGGACATCCCAATTTTGTGCCTGGCCCGCGGTTAACAATTTGTACATGCGTATGCGCATAATAATGGTGTATTACTAATAGGTTTAGGACGTCAAGTCATCCATATAACTAAGTCGTCTGTATATTTGTAATTATCTCATAATTGATGAAAGTGTCCAGTAGGGATAGCAATTTAGGTTTGGAGTTCGGGGATCCCGCGGGATTCCCTTTTCGGGGCAAAAATTGGCAAAAAAGTTATCTTGTAGAAATAGAGATGGAGTAAATATAACCCCCGAGACAGAGTCAAGGATGAGGACGGGTTGAATAATCCTCGCCCCATAGAAATCTCCGTTTACGATAATTTTAGAAATATATTATATATTTTAATTTTTATACTCTTTACTAAAAGTTTGGTATAATCATATAAACCAACTTTATATGAGTGAAGGGTGAGGATTTGAAAATTCAGGTCCCTGCGGAAACTTCATAGAGATCTCGGAGATAGGGAATGAGACAAAAATATCTTCACTTTAAAGATTAGAAATCGGAGACGAAAAATAGGGGTTCCAGACAGTGCAGACGGGGTGGAGAAGGTACTCTCCGCCTCTGCCTCGCCCCGTTGCCATCGCTAGTGCGTAGATATAAATACGTGAGTTTGCTTCCTAATAGTCGGTTGAACTCTTGGTTCTCGCGAGGACGAAGTTTGGCATGAGCTGCAACTGTTCTGATAATTGCTTCTTGAAGAGGGATAAATGCTCGACAACAATCCAAGGGAAAGCATGGAAATTATCAGAAAATGCAAAATAAGATTTAAATCAGAATCAAGGATAAAAAGATGTTGATAATGTCAAATCCAAAATCAAATTTTCTTTATTTATCTAAGAAAGTATATTTCAAGAAGTTGAAATAGGCATGACAATTTATCCCGAGCTCAGCGTGATCTGGCCCAAAGTTAATAGGTCAAGTAAGAATTGACTGAATTACGGGCCCGATTTTTTGGTCCCACTGGGCCTCAGGTTGGACTCAGACCTTAGTTGTCCAGTCTCCAGTCAGCCGGACTTGATTTTTGGGAGTCAAACTCAAAACGACATTATTTTAAAAATCATTTTGTAAAAAAACACTAAGTGAGGCGAAGGAGTGACTCAGACCTGGCCGGCCTATAGCCATTGTAACCTGGAAGTTGCTTATGTCTCATCTAGAGCTCAGTGATAAATCCGGCAAACATTTTTATGTCTTCAAATTAAATACTAATTTTTAAAGCCTTGATATTGATATATCTTTCCCATATCTCATTGTCTGGAGCTATATCTATACACATGTGATGTTCACTTCGCAAGAAATCCAGAAGTCAATTGCCATAATTGGCTCCTTTGGTCATTAGCTTTTCGCTTCTCCTTTGTAGAAATAGCTCTTTGAAAGTAGGGTTAGCAGAGAATGGAGAAATGAATACCACAAGTAAGCAGTTGGGACGTTGAAAACATTTACTTACAAGATTACAGATTTAAAGAAATTATAAAAGTCATTGAAATTATACAAGTTACATAGTACACAAGGATAAGTACAGAATAGGAAGGATATGTCTTGTTCAAATACACTCTAACGAGGACATTAATTCTTGCAGCAACTGCTACTTAAGCATATTTACCGGGTCTTGTTGAATGAATCCAAGAAGTATCAACATCTGAATTCTATTGAATGACTAAACTAAACCTCTTATCTAATTATCCTTTCTTATTGTTGTTGTCCAACTCGTTTAACGATTAACTTAACCCCCGTTAACATCTTTAGCTTGTCTCTCTTTTCTCCGACTGGGTTTGGCTGATGGGTAAGTTAGTTAGGGTCATGTCAAATGCAATTGTGGATTTTGTATCTTGCAAAGGTCCACATTACTCTCACCTTTTTTTTTAATTTTCTTTCCCAGTAACCATCTCCTCGAAACTTTTGTATTTAAGGCTAAACTTCTGTATAAATTAATCGAGTTATAGTGACATTTAATTAAGCATAGCATATCAGTTAATGAGAAAATGCTGGAACAAAGTATAAAAATATTTCTAGCATCGTTATTGTCAATTTGAAGTAGACTATAAATTTTATCGCGTTTACTAAAACAAACACCTGATCATAGCTAAATAGCATTAAGCTGCGATGTAACGTTTTGGCCAAAAAAATTATTATAATTCACATATATACTAAAATGTAATCTAAGAGATACGGAAACCTACTATGGTTGATGTTTGTTCCCTGAATAAGGCTCAAATTGCACGAGATCCCTCTTCTTTTTAACCGGTATTTCATTTGATAAATTTGCTCACTCCCAACTAGCTAGTGCAAAATAAGGAATTCTTAAGGTGACTAATTACACATTATTGATTATACATTTGGATTAATAGCAGCTGCAGAAGCATCTTTAAGGGTGTCCGTAAAGAAAAAATCTTGTTATTATTTGTCTTGAAATGATGGTGGATCCGAATGGCGACCTGATCCGATAAGCTCGCGGTGCGACCCGACTTGAATAAAAACGGAAATCTGTGTTGGAAGCGAAGGGCTTAGGCCGATAAGCTTGGCCCCCCGCGGTATGGATCTGTTTTCTGTAAGGGAAATAAATACCTGGTTGTATAAGGGGATCTATCTGTATCGTTTTTCTTCATAGTAAAAATCCTCTCTCTGCTCTTGCCGGAGGACGTAGGCTTAATTAGCCGAACCTCGTTAAATCTTTGTGTCATTCTTTCTTTACTTTATTGTGTGATTGTGCGCGAGTAACATAACAAATCTGGTAATTAAGAAATTAAAGAAGGGATCTACTGGCCCTAATGGAAAGTAATAGATCTAAATTGCTCGCTGGTAGATGGAAAAAGGTTTTAAGAAGTTTCATCAATGAAAGTAAAGCTGCTTTCATTAAAGAGAAGAATAATCTTCTTCTTTTTTAGGAATTATTCAAAGGGTATAAATCTGTGAGACACCTCAAAAGTTGCTTCACAAAAATAAAATTCTCTTTTGATTCAGTTAATTATACGTTAACTCCGTTATTATTTTTAGATTTCCTGAACAATTCATCTTGCCTATTGAGAATTGTCTATTTACTACCTCATTCTTTATGCTCATTAATAAGGAAGCTACTAGATCTTCTAAGGGAGCTAGAGGTTTGAGACAAGGTGATTTTATCTCACAATATATGGAGGTCTTAACTAGATTGATTGTGGAGAAATTTGCTTTGGGGAGCTTCTTCAGTTATCACTATACCATTGCAAGAAACTTGGTTTATTTAATGTTGTTTTTCCAAATGATCTACTGTTGCTTTCTGGTGCAGATGGAGGCTCTTTCTCCACCTTAATGGAGTCCTTGAACCACTTTTATAAGCTCTCTGGTCTCTTCATTAACAAAGGTGCTTTTACACTTTTTATGATGCTAAGGATCAAATGTGCTCGTTAGCTTCCATTTTTGGCCTTAAGCATTAGGAACTTCCTTTTGAATATTAATTAGTGATTCCCATTTCTAATAAGATGCTTATATATCATGAATGTCTGCCTCTTTTTAATGCTATTTACAAGAGGATTAGCCATTAGATAAATAGACTACTCTCCTATAAAGGTAGACTTCAATTAATCTCCTCCATCTTATCTAGTCCCCATACTTACTAATAGTCCCACTTGTTCTTATATTATAAGTTGACCAAGAACATTGAGTGAATCTTGAAGAATTATTTATGTTCTAGCTCATCTAACGTCCATGTTAGAGCAAAACTCAAATGGTATAAGGTTTTCTCCCCCAAATGATAGAGGATTAGGTGTCAATTCAATATGTGCCACTAACAAAGCTCTCTTAGTAAAGAGGATTTGGAAACTCTTCATAAATTATGAATCTATTTAGGTAAAATGGATTCATACTTACATCATTAGGACCAAAGCTTATGGAGTATAATGTAAGTCCTTCTTTTGTTACTTTAATTAGATCTTTAGAATAAGAGATTTTATGTTCAATAGAATTAAAATTGTTATTGGAAGTGGCAAAAAAGCTATGTTTTGATTTGATAACTGACACAAGCTGGGCCTTTTTGACACCTTGCAATGCTTGAACCAGTTGAGACTCTATTGTCCTTAAATGGCAAAAGTCAGCTCTGAATGGTTATGTAACTTAAAATCTGCCTCCTTAAATAGGGATCACTTCCCAGACTATCTATCAAATCAAAATAATGTGGATAAACCCTAGTGGATTTTACTCCCGTCTTATTTTAATGAAGCATCTTGGAACTCATGTATCTTGATAAAAACTAATTTGGTTGCTTAATCATTACCCTAAAGTTTCTTTTATTTTATGGTTAGCTATTAAACAAGAATTGTTTTAGAGAAAATGGGTTCACTTATCAAGTAAAGATTGCAAGTTTTATACCCTAACTTTAGAGAACAACAGTCATCTCCTTCTTAGTTACAATTACTCCTCTTCCTTTTATTGTAAGGATTTAGAATAATACAAACTTCATTCTCCAGTTCATAATTGGCATTAATTCATAGTTTGTGTTAGCTCTGTCAAATCCATCTATTAGGGGCATTTTATATTTTTTAAGCTAGTGTTAAGTTATGGAATATATAAATTATAGAGAGAGAAATTTAAGATTTTTCTAAGGAAAGGAAACTACAGTTTAGCAATTTACGAATTTGACTTTGTAATGGATCAAATAACTTATCCTAATTTATGATATTATGCTCTTTTGAGTTCTACTCTACCCTCTACTTAGGACATTGAAAATTAATCTCTATACTAGCTTAAAATTACTTCCTTCTCCTTTCTAGCTCTGAATTCTACTTAGGATATTGGAAAGAGGTTTAAATCCCTCCATGCGTCATCTTATCCCTCTTGTCTATCCATATGGGGCTTGCACAATTAACTTTTCAGGCTCAAGCTTAGCCCAGTAAGCTATAGTTGAATTGCATACTAAATATATCTATAAATAAAACAAATTAATTGATAAGAAAAAGCTTTGTCCTATGAATATACATTATTTTATTGGACTTGAATGGTATACTAAATATAGCTATCATATAAGACCATCATATAGGTCATCCATCAATGCGTTAACAAACTAAATTGTCTAAAATCTGCTTTAAAAATAACCTCTTCTTCTAGTAAATCAAGATGAATGAATGCACGAATGTTATTAAGAAATCAAATCAAATTTAGACTCATAAGTAATTTTTCACTTTTCCAGTAAAATCAATAAACACAAAGAAATCACATATCTTCTAATTTCAGCATCCCCTTTTTCATCTAAAGCTTGAGGCAAAACAAATAAACCTCAATATTTAAAAAAATAATTTTCTTATGACCCAACAATTTATCTAATGTCTTAAACAACTATAAGATGTGGTAAAAAAAAACTAAGATATGAAACCTTTCAAGAATAATGTGGGAAAAAGAAGAAAGAATGACGTGTGAAATTAGCTCTAAGCTGACGATAGTGAGTCTGGCTACATAGATAAAAATATTTTGTCGATAAAAAATTAAGAAACCTTAACAAAGTTAAACACTATGTTCAATTAAAATTAAATATGTTATAATTGTAAAATGTTAAGATTATTTTAAATACTCGTAGAAATTACTATATAACATATATATATATATATATATATATATATATATATATATATATTAATGTAAAATAAAAAGTATTTTTTCTTCCTATTTTACCTAACCTTAATACTTATTAACAATTTTATATTGCTTGCTTTGCATTTGTTTACTTATTTACTTTCTTGATCAAAATAGATTCGATTCAATCTGTATACTTTTCTATTTTTACTAACCTTATAATATAAGATAGCATTTAGCAATCTTATCTTAAGAATTTTAAGTTTTATTTCTACTCAATAGTGACATGAGCTACTCATTATATATCTTTATTTCAGTTAACTGTCTATATGAAGTGTCATTTAGGACAATATTAGACTGAATCAAACAAATAAAAAAATTAAATATTGTAGAGTCCATGGACTTAGTCTAGCTAATTTATTAATAATTGAACAATTTATTTGAACACCCTTCTTTAAACTAATGTTTACAACATAAGCTTAATGATCATGCATATATTCTTCCATGTTGCAAACTCCAAGCAATTTTTTGAGCTTCTAAAATGCAACTAATTTGAGGGGTTTTGTATCATAAGTTTAATGATCTTGGACACTCAAAGTTTTTTTTAGCTTCTAAAATGCATTTAAGTTTAAGGGCTTTTGTAACATAAGTTTATATATTATTCTATGTTGCATACTTCAAGCAATTTTATGAAAATAATTTAAGGGGTTTTGTGAATAAGTCAGTAACTTTGTCCTCATCTTTATAGTGAATAAGATAAACTATTTTCTCTTTTGTAAGCTCATAAAAAGTGTTATGTTATATTAATGTGTTTGTTGTAAAACTAAATTTTTGAATAATTTGATAGTTAACTTATATTCATATTAAATTAGATTAAAACCTTCTTGATTAAAACAAAGCTCATTAAAATATTCCTCAACCAAATTGCTTAACAATCATATGTTTCAATAATATAAACTCAGTTTAAATAGTTGAAAACGTGACAATAGGTTGCTTCTTTAATGATCATGAAATAGCTTCTAACCTCATCATAAAGATATGGTTGAATGTGCTTTTCCTATCATCTTGATCTCATGTATTGTTATATGTGAATATAAGAAAATATGTTTTTTCTTCTTTCTTATACAATATTCCATACTTTGTTAATCCTCACAAATATCGTAAAACTCATTTTGTAGCCACGAGATGCATCTTTTTCAAACGTTTTATGAATTTATTGATGAGACCCATAACAAGCATAAAATTTAGTCTTGTTACAATTAAGTAGAATAAACTTCCCAAAAATTTCTTGCAAAGAGTACTATTGACTCTTTTACCTGAAGGATCTTTAATAATATTCATACTTAAGGATAAAAAATAGTTTGACCTAGTTTGATGAAAATAGGCTTATCTTTAGTTAACTAAACTTTAAGCCAGACTCGAGCTTATCTTTTTCTCTGAGACCATCGCTGATAAGAGATAGGAGGTTTCATAATTTTGGAAAATGCCTCAATCTAGAGCTTTAAGGTGGGTGCTACCTTTATAGGATAGTTCATTAGAAAAAAAATCCCATTCTTCCCTCAAATGTAACTATGTATTGTCTAATCATAAGGGAAGACTAGACTAGAGGAGGAATTCTTTATATTCAAATTCAACTTTGAAGGTAGCTATAAAGGATTCTTAAACTAGGTCAATGACACATATCAAGGAAGACCTTACTTAATAAATTGAAAATCATGAGACTGAACAATGGGGAGGAGGGATAGAGCAAGTGGAAATCTCCATCTCTTATTGATGGAAACACCTAAAGATATAGAGAAAAGAATGGAGCCTAATAGGCAAGCTATTTCAAATAGGTAGCCCAAATGAACTAAATAATAGCATAGAGAATGAGCAAAATGATCAAAACATTCAAGAGTCAGATGAGGAAGACAATGAGGCCAAGTCTAATTCAAGAGATGAGATCCCTATCCAAATGGTAGAGGCTTAAAAGAAGAATGAAGAAAACCAATAATTAAATAAAGATACCCCCAATAAGGTAACTTCGCGTATTTCTAAGCAATATTAATATGAAAACAATAAGACGAACTAGGGAGATCATCATAAACACAATATGCATCTTCCAGACATAATACAATCTATGGGGACTTTGAGACTTTTGAAGCAAGTTTTCTTTATTGCAAGGAAAAGTCTTGGAAGAAAAGTTAAGAGAAGAATCTTGTAGGTTGTATTCAACACCTCAATAATTTCTTTTTAAAATTAAAATATTAGGGACCTTAATAACCACAAAAGTAGTTACTAGTAAGGAATTTTATTAGAGAAGCCTTATCTTGTAGGCATACTTGAAACTAAAATAAAATTGAATGCGAATAGGGATAAATAGTGGGTTTTGTAAGAAAATTGGGACACAATCACAAACCACTAGAATCGCCATAATAGAAGAATTTTGATGGCTTTGACAAGAATTAAGTATAAGTATTGCACTCATACTCCACTGATTAGTTAATACACTTGACAATTTCTATGACAACAAGCCCCACTAAATAAGTGTTTCAGTTTTTTATACAACAAACCTATCTTTCTAAAGGAGCATATTATGGAGTAAATTATAGGGAATTAAGTTGAGATACCAACATTCTTTTATTATTATATGGAATTTCAATGGAAAAATATTTCTTAGGAAGTAAAGAGCTCAAGAAGGTATTAAGTTCAATTGAGGGATGATCTTAAATCCTATATACAACAAATTGGTGTTGTTGATTTAAGATTTGGATGCCAATTCTTCATGTGGGATAACAAATAAAATGTTGAATGAAAAATAAGGAAAAAGCTAGATCATTCCTTGATAAATGCTGAATGGATGGCTAAATTTTCTTCTAACTTAGCATGTTTAGGGAACTCAATTTGTTCAGTTCACTCATATATAAAGGTACATAATATTTTCAAAGTTCCATTTTGAATCAAAAATTATCTTCTCTATGCTCCTAGTAATGTAGAAGTATTAAGAAAAAGAATTCAGTGAAATTACAAGGGTTACAAGGCATTATGCATGCAAAGATTAAAGGGAATCAAAGAAGAACTCAAGATCCTTAACAATTCACCATACCTTATCATAAAATTAGTAATTAGAGGGGTAAGGGAGGCACTATATAAAGTGTAGAGTGATTTGTACAATTCACTAGACAGTAAAGGGGCCAAAACATAAAAATAATATACTTTGAAGCATATACTAGTCTCTTAAAACAATAATAGAAAATCTTATATCTCATCGAGGGATATAGAGATACCAAATTCTTCCATAGCACCAATCTTACTAAAAGGAACATGAACAAGATCAACATGTTGCATAAATAACAAGGGAACCTAATCATTAAGCAAAAGGAGCTAAAAATTTTGACCTATTTATATGTCATGTACCTATTAGGAAAGTCTTTTAGTAGAGCACCTACTCTCCAGGACCTTAGTATAATTATTTAGGAACCACTATATCAAACTTAAGCTACATAACTTAAGAGGCCTTTTACTAAAGATGATGTAGAGGAAGCCTTTTATTTAGTTTAATATAAAAAAAACCTCAAGCCTAAATGGATTTAATGATCATTCTTTTAAAGGACTTGGAATATGGTTTAACAGATGGTGGCTAAAGTCATCTTAGAATTCTTCTAAAATAGATGAATGCTTTAGGAGATCAATAAGACTTATATTTACCTAAAGCACTTAAGAATAGCAGTTACAACCAAAAGGCAGATATTCAAGGATTGTCAACCATTATTTGATGTGATCAACAAGAGAATTGGAATTGGCATAATAGATTTCTATCCTACACAGGTAGTATAAAACTAGTGATCTTAGTTCTTAACAATATATACACTTATTGGATCTCTAATATCATGCTACTTAGGAATCTAGTTAAAGTTGTTGAGAAGATAATAAAGAACTTCTTATGATCTGAGGATACAAACAAAGGAAAATTATCCAAGGTGAAATGGTAAGGCATTTGTATTCCAAAGAAGTAAAGAGATTTGGGGTTTGTTAAAATACATGTTATAGATAAAAATTATCATTAAGAGAACATAAAAAATTTTCAATGATAAGGAGTCTATATGGGTGAGACAGATGCATTCTTACTACTTTAAAGCTATTAGCTTTTGGAATTTAAAAGGAAAACTTTATCACTCATGACCTTTAAACCAAATATTGAGATTAAAGGAATCCGTAAGGTAAGATTTTAAAGAAATGATTAGAAATGGAAATGATACATGGTTTTGGTTCGATAATTGAAATGATTTAAGAGCACTATACATCATCTTAAAGGTGCAATCACTTAAACCTATATTGCCTAAGGATAAAAAGACAAAGGAGATTATACATGGTGATCAATGATGGTATAACTTGAGAGGCTTCTCAATTATCAGAGATATTCTCCCAAATTATATATCTAATGCAAACAAATCAAATTATGCTTTATGATTTAGGCATAAGTTAAGGAGGTTTAGTAATCAATCATGCATAGAGCTATTTAAGGAGCATTAACAGATTGAGAATTGGGCAAAATTAGTATGGTCAAAATGTAACATATCTAAAAACTCATCCATCTTGTGGTTGGCAACTAAAAATAGATTAAAGATCTAACATACTATATGAGATATGCAAATAGATTGATGGAAGTATTTCACAGTTATTTCATGCGTATCAATACTCTGCAGAACCTTGGAAATAAATGCAAGATAGATGTAACACCTATATATTCAACTGCCACTAAAGAAGACCTAGATATTTTTAGAACAACTTTTTGTTGCTCCATATTGCATGGAAGGAAAGAAATGCTCGAAAGTTTCAACTAGTGAAATAAGCATCCTTGAGAGGAACTGATCCCAAATTGGATTAATGGAAACTAAAATAAAAATTTTAAGAGTTTTAACATTTTGATTGAGTGCAGGGCTTAGGTTGCACACATGAAGTCAAAAACACAAATTTAAAATGATAAATTAAACAGTTTCTTGATGTTATTATTGAATTCTTAAGTTGTACAGAAAAAAAATACAAAATTAGTGCGGAACAAAAATGCACAACACTAACACTAAAAGTCTTGTAAAACACAATGTCATAAAAAGTTAGAGACAAAGTGTGTGAATATAATTTATAGTCATAATTTAAATAACTTTTAAAAGATACCTTAAATATTTATTATCAAATATTAGTGTGATGAACATAACGCAAACATATACAATTAGAAACAAAAAATATCTAAAAAGTTAACAATTTTGATTTAAAAACAAATACGTTGAAAGCATGAAAATGTAGTACAGAGTTTTCGTGCACCTTGGTTGACGTAAACAACTATTATACATTGATAATTTATTGTAACGTATAGTCTAACGAAGAAAAAAGGCACGTTTAATTTGTATGGTTGTTTAAGTCAACACAACTGTTTTTATGGTCACATCAATTCGTTTTGCTTTTGAAATTATGATTAGAGTTGTTAAATTTCATATCGAACTTCTAACATAGACTTTTGAACAAGAATATGGCATCGTCACTGTACAAATAATAAAGAAAAGGGGTAGGCTAACAACCGGAAATACCAGATAGCTTGATGGCTTACAAGTGAAAGGGGGAATTTTGTATTTAAAGATAGAGAAAGTGATATATCGTTTATTAAATTGTGAATCGAATCAACTCTTGCAGAAATAATGGAACCACTAAATTTAGCTATTTAATTGCAAATCGAGAGAAACAGCGATTATAGTATAAAACCACCAAATTGGCATATATATGGGGGGGTGCAAAATTATATATAAATAAAAATTATTCAGTATTTTATAATTTTAAATTGGCATATATATATTTCTGGAATCATTATTTTTTAGATAAAAGAATAATAATTAATAAATAAAAGTGACGTCAGCAATTTTTGTATTAAAGATCTGGCCAAAGTTAGAAACTGCTAACACGGTAATTTCCATGTCTGTGCTAGACCTTCGCTGGACTTTATTATACCGTTCCCTTTTCACTTAATTAGTTTGGTTAATCTATATCCAGTCTTTTTAATCAGTCGTAAAAAACCACCTAGAAGAATTAAGGAGTTGCAATCATGCATAGGAGAATGTACGTAATAACCGGACATGTACACGGAACTCAAAACAATATATTACTTTTTATAATGCAACATAAAATTAGTCAAAAGCTTGCTTTCAGTATGGAGTCGCTGATTGCAGATTGTGAAATTAATTTTATTACAAAAATTATTTTATAAATGTTTATTTAATTATTTAGAAACAATCTTTTTACTAGTTAGAGGTAAAATTGCGTACTATTGCAGCTCTTCAGACTCTGCATTTCAATAGAATTTTAACTAGGTTGTTGCATAACAGATGTATAATTGATCATATTTATACCCAATATTTGATGTATTTTTGCTTAATATTTTTATTTTTATTATACATTTGGTACTTAATTCGTTTTAAGTGTATTTACAAACTAAAATTGTCTTCACAGACTTAAAGAAGAAGAATTCGGAAGAAAACACCACATAAAATGATGATTCGAAGCACAAAAGGGATATACGGCTGTGCACTTATCCCTAGTCATGCAGATTCGTGATTTTTAGAGATTTTGGTTATGCACGATTTGATGCATAGTCGTGCATTAGACTGTGCATCGGCCAAAACCCTAGAATTGAGGGAGTAGACATTAGGAGACGATTCCAGACATGGAGATCGTTCTCAAAGGACGATTTTGATTCAAAAAAGTAAAAAAACACGAAGAAATCATTGAAGGATCCATCAGAATACAAAATCAAACCTCTACCTTGCAAGAACATTCGATAAAATTGAAAGGGAGATTTAAATTTATGAACTCTCTATTTCTATTTGTTTCTCTTTCAGGTTATGTTTGATTTCGTGTTCAATCATGTATAACTAAACGTCTTGTTAGTTTTTAGGTTAGATAAATCATATGTTTATACTTTAAGAATGTTTTGATTATTTTATTAATACAATTGGTTTGAGAGATTGAGAGATCCTGTTTATAAATAGATCTACCGTAATTAAAAGGAGCTAATTGCAACCTTAGAGATTAGATGATATAAACCTTCTGAATTAGGGTTAAACCTAATAGAGGAATTCACAAATTGGTAAGTAATTCGGTTGAAAATCTTAGGATTAGTTGCTATTAGAGTCAAGCTCAGTCATTAGCCCCAAGCTTAGCAATTAGCATACTATAGGAATCTTCACGGTCTAACAAATCAATAAACCAATTGTACAATAAAAGATCAATTTGTTAAGAGTTTTAAGGGGATTTGAAACCTATATACTAATTTTCTTATCGATAGTTTACTAAGTGCTTCCTTGATTCTCTGACTCAATCTTGCTACTCATTTATCTTGCTTGCTTTAGTTTTATTTTCTTTTAAGCTAAAAATCAAAGCCAATTTTGTAGACTAGATAATAGGATAATGGTAATTACTAGTACTTATAATCGTCGTGGGATCGACCCCATACTTGTCAATACTAGCTACAGCTACATTGTGCAATTACAGTTAATTTAATATTGACACACTCATTCTTATTCAATCTAGTTTTTGACTTCGTTGTCGAGGACTTTAATATTAGGAACACCTGAATGCTATTACTCTAGTCATTATCTTTTGTATTTTATTTTTATTTTATTCTATTGTATCTTGTTGTGTTTGTGGCATATTCATTTAATTATCTTTTGAACTTCTTTACTTGATCTTAAGTTTGTGGTTTATTGTAAGATTTATGATTCATGAAGAAAAAATGTTCGAGTCAACCAATGATTTAGAGACTTTTGTTATTCCCTCTTTTATTAACAATTGTCATTAAAAAGGACATTAATTCTGATAATTTGATAAATTATGTCCTTGTTATTATCTTGCAACAGGTGGTGACAACGCGTCATAAAGCTACCAAAAATTGACATAGGTTATAACGCTAGTTAAAATAAAATAACTAGACTATTACTATAACAGTGGTGAGTTTAGGTAGATCTCACAGGGAGTGTTTGGTTAACTTATGAAATGAAATTCATCGGTGCTTAGGAAAATTTGGGAGGGGGGTTGGATTTTGGAATATGAAAATAAAATGAGACTAACTAATAAAAACAAATTAAAGAAAACATGTGAAAAATGATAAAATTGTAGAATTTGGTAAGGATATGGTTCTTTGGTTTAATCTTAGTTTACACCCTAATTAAGCATATTTCAACGATTTGTTGTTCTCAAACCTCTACTAGCAATTATTAATTGTGGGATAATAATTAAACCGAGTTTTCCTTTAGGTTTTGTTTAATCAAGATAAGATCATTAATTAAACCGAACCACCGAATAACCTAGGATACGATCTCTAGATTTAATTAGGCAGTATCATTACAAAGTAGGAAAACCAATTAATCAAGGCAACAATGACATATGGTGCGTCATTTAACCTAGGTCATATTATTTCTAATGATTATGAATCATTAGTCGCTACACATAAATTTCAACACAACAATTACGGATTATATCGAAATTCTAGCAATGGTTATACAATTAAATGATTCAATGAATATATTAAAATCATCCTTTCATAATACCCAATGGGTTCATACACAAATAACCGAACAATAACGAAAATCTGATTATCCATACACAAAACCCAAATCAATTAACATAGAATAACACATTCAATTTCTAATGAGAGGAAGAAACAACAAAAATAAAAAAATGTACTTAACCTGAGTTGTCAGCGTCGATGTCACCTCCAAACTGCCATCATAAAATTTAGCCTTCCATAGATCTCCCAAGAAAATGCTTCAATCCTTACAAAAAATAACCCTACCGAAGACCCTTCGGCTCTTCACTGCACAAACTCTCTTCCTAGCTACTTTCTCTCCACTATTCACTAATGGGACAATTAAAGATTAAGGTTTGGCCATGCTACTATTCCTCCCTACTCTTCTCTTGTAGCTCTCTCTGTTCTGTTCTCCAGCCTTCCAAGCCACAACTCTCCTCTTCATTGTAGCTTGATGGGACAATTTAACTCTGGGGTTTTTGGTCCACCCTCACTGTACGCATCTCACCCTCCTATTCACGCCTCCTCTTTTGTGTTAAACACTAGCGTTTACCGCTATCTTTCGCATGCAATGCTAGCGTTAATGTATGCTGCAACACTAGCATTTAATGCCATGCGTTAAATGCAAACGATGCTAGCATTAAATGCTAGCTTCCTTCTGCTTTGTCCTCTGCATTGCATTTTATTCATCTTGCACTGTCATTTTTTCCTTTAGTTGCTATTGCTTTTTTTTTCTTCTTGTTTTTTAATTTTTTTCTTCTTACTCTATGAAGACAAGTGAAAATTAATTTTCAGAAAACGACTCAAATGTAGTGCTTTCAACTCACTTTAATTTCTTTACTTCCAAAATGTACCTAAAATCATATATGAATCAAAGTGAGTACCTTAAGCATTTTCGTATCATTAATTACCTAAAATCATATATGAATTAAAATGAGTATCTTAAACATTTTCGTATCATTAATCGCTAAGTGTAAATAATTAAATGTATCAACAATTAAGCACATATCATATGGCTTACTTACAAGCTACAAAACCTTTACATGAAGAAATGGGTGGAAGCAAGCCACTTATCATGGACCCAAGGTAAGGATAAACGTGCAGGTTAGGTTGAGCTACAGGCGCTAAATAAGTGCTATATGGGAGGTGTTGGGCAAGTTTTATCTAATGTAAAAGCCCCAATATCCGCAATTATATAGATCGTAACTTGTAGTATCTTTAGTGTCGATCTCACGAGGAGTAGTGAATTAATTTAATTCTAAGTTATCTAAAGCTAAAAAATTAATAAAACGAAAATAAAAATTGAATAGAAAAGTAAACACGTGAAGTTGAGTGACAGATTCACAATGGGAAATCACATAAGAAATTTTACTAAATTAGGAGAGAGGGATTTATCCTAAAGATAATTTACCAAATTAGGAGAGAGGGATTTATCCTATCGTTAGTGCTAGCCTGTGTTATTGTGGTGTCGGTTTTAGACTATCGTAGAGTAGATTACTCTCTCTCAAGTTATAATCACTAAACCATAATTAATAAACCCTAATTAAGTCGAGTTACCAAATTTGTAATCTCTCGATTAACTATCAGCTCACAATTTAATCAGTTCTGCAGCTTTCTAATAAACTACCAGGTCTTATACGGATCTCTCTTCGTACAATGTCAATTTGAATAATTGCGTGTTCTATTAGATTATTTAACCCTCATTAAACAACCTAATAATTTCACATTCGATTCACTCTCTTGATTTATTACCGAAGTATGAGGTTACAGTAATTAATCATAGCACCTAATCGGACGACTATATTAACATTGAATCAAGTTTAAATCCATAAAGGAAAGTTAGAACATCATCATCAACCCACAACCCATAATCATAATCATATTCATCTTACACATTTAGTGAAAAAATGACAAAGACAAACAGATGTCACTTGGATGGGACCAGAATGATTTAGGAAGGCAATAGTGTCGGAAACCCTCTCCTCTTCTCTCTCTTCTTCTTCTTCTCTCCTCTTGAAGCTTTTTCCCAAAGTGGTAGAATGTGAACTCCCCCTAAGATTCTTTCTCTTTCTTTATATAGTTTTTTCTATTTAAGTTAAACCCTCGAGTTTTTTCGGGTCCTAAAAGTCCCAAAAGTGCCTTAGTAAGTCGCGTTTGGGAGATAATATAATGGCAGGAGATAATATGATGGATAATGTAATGAAGGAGTTAAAACTAGAGACAATATAATGGCAGGAGATATCTAAACTTGAGGTGCACAAGAGGTTACATGCATGAAGGGATGTGGTGCATAATGCTATATCCAACTTATAATACTTTGGAGAGATTATGTTGAGTGATTTTGTAATTGTTATTAAAAGGATGTTTCTATATTTTGAGGGTTGATATTTTATCCGAGGACTGGTCAATGTTGTACTCTTGGATCCTATTTCTTGGCAATAAATTATTATTTAATTTAAAAAAGAATGATTTCTAAAAGGCCTTTTACATAATTGGCTAAATGTTTATATTCAGTATCTTAGAATCTTGGGGATTTCAAGCTCATGAGGTGGCTCAACCAATGTGTTATTACCCTACTCTTATCACATTCTAGTCAATAGGGAACTAACTAAGACTTTTAAGAGAGCTAAGAAGTTAAAACAAGGTGATTCCTTATGTACTTATCTATACACTATTTAAATATAAACTTTTACTAGAACCATTGCCATCAATATTGACAAAAATAGCCAATTCGAGTTCCACTGTAATTGTGAAAAAGGATATTTAACCTCTCTTTTGTTGATGACCTATCATTAGTTTGTGATATTACTCCATAGTTTATCAAAGTCCTAACTAAGTCATTGATTGAATTCAGAAGATACTTAAGCCTCATAAATAGTACAACTAAAATTATTTTCTTCATTTTTGTAGGCTCCTTAATGGCAGATGAATAGGTATCTTTATTAACAAGGTTTAAACATAGCAACTCCCCTTTAAATACCTAGGCATACTAATCAACACAAAGAGATTAACATGTTTGGATTGCTAACCTCTACTAGACATAATTCATAAGAGGCTATGTAATTGGTAGAATACTTTTTTGAGTTTTGTTTTCAAATTATAATTCATCATAGTTTTCATTAATAACGTACATATATACTAGTCTTCTCACTTGCATTTAGTAATATATTTGATTAAAACATAGAGAAAGATAAGGAACTTTCTTTGGACTAGTAAAGATGACAAAGCAATTGGAGCCAAAGTTAAATGGCTAGATGTTTGCTCTCCCAAAGCTAAAAGAGGATTGAGAATCATATCTATTAGAGCTATCAATAAAGTTTTTCTAGCTAAAATATTATGGAAGTTCTTAATAAATAAAGAATTCTTATGAGTCTAGTGAATAAATAAAGAATTCTTAAGAGAAAGGGAAAATGGAAGATCAAGGCTAAATTCAACACTTGATAGACCTTAAAACAAATCCTAACCTTTAGGGACCAAGTAATTAGTAACATTAAAATCAAAATTAGGAATGGAAGCAAACTTGGTTTTAGTATGACAATTGGCACGAGCTTGGTCATTTATGTCAACTTTAAAATTTTAGAAGATTAAGGGAGCATTCTGGTAAGAAACGATTAAAAGTAATTATTGATAAGGATGAATGCATTTAGCCAACAAACTTATAAGGGGTTTCTCGATAAGTAAAATGCACGTTTACATCCTAAATAGTAAAATGGAAGACTTAATTGTTTGGACTAGACACAAATCTAAAAAATTAACTAATCAATCATGCTTGGTAGTTTTTATAGGTCCCCATCAGTCAACTGCATGGACAAAATTTGTTTAGAATAAAAATAACATCCTAAATATTAATTTATTTTATGGGTAATAATAAGGTAGAGGCTATGAATCAAGATAGATTTAGTTTAGCCCCTAAAAAGATCCTAATTTACTTATTATGTTGGCAGGAGAATGAATTCCTGGATCATCTTTTTTCAACTATATTTTCTCCTCAATTCTTTGTTAGTAATTGCTATTATTATGTAATTACAATGCAATAAGAGTTGATGGAGTAGTATATTTGTGTGGGATTACAAACTTCAAGGATTAAATAAAGAGGATAAGTTAGTGTTGAAAGTGGCATTCAATTACATAACCTAAACTCTATGGAAAGAGAGAAATGATAGTGTTTTCAAGAGCAAATGGGAAAGCAATCTTTATGCTTCAAAGTTACTAACTATATTAAAGAAATAGGAATGACTTTATGGGCTTGAGCTATAAGCCCAAAATTTTTGAAAGTTTAAGCTCAGCCCGAAGCCTAGCTAATCAAGCTTAAGCAACTTGAACCGATTTCAAGCCTAATTAGGCTTTAATTTGAATAGAGTCCGTTCAAACTAGATTAGACTTAATTTGGATGTGTTAGGCTCAAAAACTCAATACTTTTAGAGAAATATTAAGTGATGCAAAGCCCATTTAAGACGAGTCAAGCCCAAAACCTAACCTTTTTTAAAAATTATTAAATGTTCCAAAGTCCATTTAGGACAAGTAAAGATAAAAGCCCAATCCTTTGGAAGATGTGTGATTCCTAAATGCTTTATTTATATAATCACCTTCCTCCTCCTTGTCTTTTAACTTTCAAAATAGAAATGAGGAATAAGGAGGAAAGTGGTTATATAAATAAGGTATTTGATTATTTGCCTCAATCGTACATTTTCCAAAGGGTGGGACTTTTAGGCTTAATTTTGCCCAATTGGACCTTTGAACTTCTTATCCTAAATGTCCTTTATTATTAAAGAAATAATTTTGTTTAAAATAAAATAACATTATTTTATAATATAGTTAGGATTCAAGATATGGGTCAGGCTAAGTTATGTAGCTCTAGCTTGAAGTTCAAAAGTTTTTATAAATAAAAGCTCAAATTTGGTCCAAAGTTTAGCCAACATGGTCTGAACTCATTAATTTCATATCGAATTAAAATAGGCTAGATCGAATTTGGGTTATTTTTTCATCCTTGTAGAGAAATACTAACACCTAAAAACATGGTTACTAGAATGAGCTATGATTTACCTTCGAATTGGAATCTAATTTAATTTACTGGTCTCTTGAAGATTAGACCAAATTTTAATCTTTTAGGCTCTTTTAATTTTCTTAGAGTTCTAAACTCGTTTTTTGTTTGCAACTAATGTAATAGGTTGTACTCTTTTGTAATCTTATATTTGTTCTTTAGAGATTTTTTATTAATACATTTCAATTTCCAAAAAGAAGGAATAACCAATAACTACTCAAATTACATTTAATACCTTGAATACAAAAAGATTCAAAGATCAAATAAATCAAGAAGGAATTCAGTTTTTCCTCTAATCTCATCTATTTTTTTCTTTAGAAAGTGACTAGCTTGACTCCACCTACAAATTTTAATACCCAATTTATTAATCTTGTCCCTAAGTCAATGACTTGTTAAAAAAATCAAAGAATTCAGGTGACTATTGGGTGATTTAAGAGAAATGAGTGAAAGAAAAGAAAGAGTCATGAAATAAGAGAGGAGAAAAATGAGAAAGCGGCGTGTCTTTGCTTGTTCAAATTAAAACTCCCTTTTTCCTTTTTTACATTTATTTCCTCCTCTTTCTTTTTATTAAAATCGGGTATTATAAGAGTCAAGCTTTCTTTATATACACATATTGTACAATAAGATAAAATTTGTCAAATATGCAATTAATGTGTACAGAGTCAATTCAGATTTTGATCCTTACAGCTGCACATGAGATTATTTTAGTATATTAGAAAATATAAATGTCAGCATTTAATGTTTTAACAATGAGCTTTGATGTTATATATAATTTTTAAATATCAAAATTTGTAAGAAATGATTGACATAAATTTTACTCTTTCTTGTATTTTTGGTGATTTAGTAAACTTCATTAGGTGCAGTAAATAAAATATTGTTCATTTTTTCTTCAATGTATAAATTTCTTAGATCAATTCACACACTACAAGAAAATCATAAAATAACATCAGAAATTTACCGACGAAATAAAAACCGTAGCTATTTACCAACGGAATACAAACGACCATCGGTAAATACGTCGTCAAAGTTTAGATATCGCGACGGAAACAATTGTCGTCGGGAAAACTGGAGGGAAGGAATTTCGCGCAAAATCTGTGACGACATATAGCGACGACGTAACCATTACCGTTGGTAAAATTTGCAGGAATGCTTCCCGCAATTAAATAACTTCTGACATTTACAGACGACAAATGTTCCATCGGTGAGTTTGGATTAGGATCTGTTATTTACTGACGGCATGGTCTGTCGATAAATTTGATATCAAGTTACCGACGAACAATGTTTTCTGTCGCAAAATTAAGTGACAAAACGTCCAGGTTAAATATTTGATGAATTTAAATACTGAAGGAATTTAAATTCCGTTGGTAAATGTCGACTGGTTAATAAATAGAACGACGTCGTTATGGGGGTTCTGTCATCTTAAAGAAGATTGAAACGTTGTTCTTCTCTCCTCCGTCGGTTTCCTCTGGTTTTGGGCAATTTTTCGATCTTCCACTGCTATTTTTCGAGCGTTTTCTGGCCCATCGTGTATCGTTTTTTAGTAAGCTCTCTATTGGGTGTATTTTTTCTCCAAAAAACGTAAGTTTTATACATGAACCGTGGGTGTTTGGGTGATAGATTTTTGTGTGATTATTGTTGTCGTATGCCGTTTTTGTGTCATTGTTGGTTGATTTGTTGTTTATATGTGTTATTGTTAGTAAATAATGAAAAAATGGATTTATTTTGTGATTAGTTAGAGATTATACATATTACCTATGAGGTATTCGATAAAATGCCCCTTATGATTGTTGAAATGTTTTGTTGTAATTATTGTAATAAAAATTTGTTGTAATGCTTAATTTGAAGTGTGAATTTAAGAATTTGACATTTAAGTGTTAATTTTATAATGGATCGGGTTGATTTAATTCACTAATACCTTTTCGGATTATAGACATCCTATTGACATCCGTCGGCCTAAGAGTTTTTTACCATTCTTACCCTTGAGGAGTTTGCAAAGATCATAATAATATATATTATTAGTATTATTATTAGTGATTTAATAATATATATTTATATTATAATTATTATGATTATGATTATTATTAATATTATTAAATTTATTATTCTTAATCAAGTTATTATTAATATATTTGTTATAATTAATTTAATAATGATTTTTATATGATGTATTATTATTATTAAATTTTTTATTCATATTTAATTTATTATTAATAATAATCTTCAACCTCGGGACCACAGGTCCTAGCCTTGGATATAAGTGCTCTTTGTAAGATGCAGGTTACTCGTGTATTAGCTGATGGCGAGTTTGTGATCCCACCACCAGATGTTGACACAACCGGACCCTCTTAAGCTCCATCCATGGTACTTGTGGAACAAATGGGACGGTTGGAGCATTGACATGGCACTTTGGAAAGTTTGCTCAACAAATTACAATCTTAAGTCACAAAGATTGAGCGCAACATCACCCATTGGTTTAAGTGTACCGGTCATGACAACCCACCATTTCCACCATCACCTTAGCGCGTCACTTAGAGAAGCTTTCTCTCACTCTTTACTTTTTACTGTTTTTGTCTTTCATTTATTAACACTGAGGACAATGTTTAGTCTAAAGTGTGTGTGTGGGGAGAGTGGGGGTAAGTTTCAATTGTTTAGCTTTGCTTGTTTTATTTGCGTAATTGTTGGTTTGCGTGTTATGTTTGTTGCTTAATTGTTTTGCTAGATTTTGTTGTTTTACAATTTTTGTTTTTCATTTCATACATGCATTATGCAAGATGTTTTGGAAATCCCCATTTTGAAAATTTTAATTTAACTGCTTTTAAACACGTTTTTATAAACAATCTTGTCTTCTTTGTTCAGAAAACTTGAATTGTTAGATACTTTGGCCTAATTGATCTTTTCTTGATCTTGTCTTGTCATGATTCGAGTTAGTGTCTGTACTGGAATTAAACAGGCTGCTTCAGTTGCTTGCACCCTTTAGAAAGTAATAGGCATACATCCATACTAAACACACTGTGAGATTTTTGAGACATAGGATAGAAAAACTTTACATGCACTCTACTTTTCTTTCGAAGAGCGCACACATTTGTCCCCTTCTAGAAATTGACATAAGTTCTGTTCAAAACCACATTTAGTACACTGGAATGAAGCTAAGGCATTGTTTGTGTACCCCCTTGCCATCCATTTTCTTTCAAAATCCATCCCAAAAAAAATCCTAGTTCAACCCCCTTGAGCCTAGACCTTTTCTTTGTTTTAACATAAAAAACTCCATTTTAACCTGTGACTTCTTCTTTCAACCCTAACTTTTGCACCTAGTTGAGAAGAATTACAAAGTAGCATATGTAATTATATATCATGTATACCAATGTTTAGTCACTTTGGGTAATATCTGAATTGTTTGCTCAATTGTGCTTTATTGATAAAAAGGAGAGAAAATCATGGCTGGCTGAAATGCATTTATTGGTGTTAGTTTTAAAAAAAAGAAAAACAACAAAGAGGGAATTATTATGTGAATAAATGCATAGGAGGTAGTTTCAGCAGCCTTGGTTCAACTTTGTTATTATAATTGAAGTAAGCGAATGATGGATTTGTGATATGGTATACATGGGTCAAATAAGCTTGACGGTTTAATCATTTTATTTATGTTGACTTAAAACTGAAGTTGTTGGCATGTGTCTACTTGGTACATATTTTGCTCTTTTCAACTCAATTTTCTTGATAACCAACTAGCCCCATTACAACCCATTAAAAGACCTAGCTAACTAGTGTGGGTTTTAAACCCGAGCTAGTGGTAGAGATTTGAACTCGTGTCAATCCTATGGAAAGAACAGGTTTGTGCTGGATTTTTGAAAGAAACACAAACATCCAAATTTCACATGAGAGAATGAGTAAAACATTGCGAGGGTGTGGATGTTATTACTTTTTACTTGGGCATTTCTAAAGCGGTTAACATTCCTAATTAATTAGGAGATCAACCTTCATGGGTTTGTTCGTTTAATTCTAGACTGCATACATTAATTTGAGAAATGATAAGTGCGGTTGAAAGAATTGTGAAAAGATGTTGAAGTGTCTTGATGATTTGAGTTGATTGAATACTTAAGGGCAAGTATTGTTCAAGTGTGGGGAGTTTTGATAACTTGCATTTTGTGCATGTTATTTGTATTTGTTTTATGTTATTTTAATATGTTTATATGACGTTTTGCTTGTATTTCTATGGTAATTCGTGTCTATGTATGTTCTAGGTGATGAATTACTAAAGTGATGCGATTTAGAGTGAATTTGGCTAATCTAGAACTAGACAGAATTTCAACATGACCATGTTGAATGTGCCGCGACGTTGGCAGATTGCTACCTGCGAATCTCGAATTAATTACCTTAGGATTTGGGCCCGAATGACACGACCCCTTATGCTGGACGAAGTCAAGTTATTTTGTAGCCCATTGAAGGTTTATTTTCATGTTTTAATTAGGGCCCATTTTGTTTATTGAAAAGAAAGAAAACCTAGACTATGAAGAGAATTATTTTTATAAAAAGAGACGACGGTCAACTTGGGGGATTGAGAGGAAAACAGCGGCAACAACTTTTGTGGATGGGGGAAAAAGACAACGACTCTCCTCTAATAAGATTGTCTTTTAATATTGCTATGCGTGGCTAGCCTTTTTATCTAGACAAGGTATCCAACGTTTGATTAATGTAATTCATGAGACTCTTTTGATTTAATTGCTTTTGTTTATCTCTTATGTTTGTTTGATCTTTGTTCTTTCATCGATTTATTATTGTCGTGTTTGTTGATTAATGAGGCCTATTAATTGATTGACTTGGTAATAAATTGCCAAATAAATTAGTGAATCTGTAATTTCTATCTATTGATGTGGCGAATTAATTTCAATTAAGAAATTAATGAGATTAAATCATTTAGTCTAAATAGATTGCGGCTTTTCTGATTCTGTTGGCTAAGACAAAGGTCCATTAGAGTCTACTGCTGCCATAGATTATATTCTACGGAGCTTTACTCGGGAATAGTCTAATTGGTTAGGGTAATAATCTGCAAAGCTTTACTCGAGATTATCGAATAATTATGAATGGATTGGTCGATATGTGATGTTCACTGTCTGCTATAACTTTGTCCATAAGAATGAACTAAATTTATATTTTTGATTTTATGATCGAATTACAGTATCGAACGGAGGAGTATCTTGGCTAGGTCTTTCTTTATATTGTTTTCAGTTTTTATTTTTAATTGTCTTCTGCATGTCTACGTGTTCTAAAATTAATCCTTCCTAAATCAAATTTGTTTATTATTATTATTATTTCCACACAAATAAACAATCGCTACACTGGTTTCTGTGGTTCGACCCTATTCACCACTTTTCTCGCTTAAGTGTTATAGAGTAGGAATTTATTTTTACTGGTTTGACACACCATCAAATTATGGCGCCGTTGCCAGGGATCAGTGTTTAAGTTTTTATTTGTTTGTGTTGCTAATCATTTTTTTCTAGTTGTTTGCATGCGGCATTGTGTTTCTGCAGCTGATTTATTGTTTGATCCGGAGATAGAGAAGACTGCAAAACAACTAAGGAAAGTTACTAAACTACGCAAAAGACAAGCTTCCACTTCTGCGTAAGTCTTGCCTGACCAAACTGAGAATTTGTCTGCCTTTGAGACTGAGTTATTGGAAGATTTTGAAGAAGTAGAGATGGTAAACCAGCAACCTATTTCACCTATACAACTAGCCAGAAATCGAGCTTCTGCAACTCTGAGGGACATGCTTACACCACCAGTAGAGGATCAACCTCTATGTATTCAGTATCAGGCTGCAGATGATGGGTTTGAGTTGAAGGCTGGGTTGATTAAGGCTTTGTTGAAATTTCATGGGTTACCTTTTGATGACCCGAACAGACATCTTAAGGATTTTCATGTGGTCTGTTCTGGATTCAAACCGAGAGGTATAACAGAGGATCAGTTGAAATTGCGTGCTTTCCTTTTTTCTCTAGAGGGCGCAGCTAGGGACTAGTTGTATTATCTTCTGCCTGGGACAGTGGATACATGGCCTGATATGGCGCGGTTATTTTTAGAAAAATACTTCCCAA
>JANZXP010000003.1:25062480-25072919 GCA_027576715.1 Erythroxylum flavicans
CCTGATTATGCACTTTAGACCTTTAAGTTTCATACCCTCACTTAAATATATCCTTCACCTTCTTAGAAAAACTATCCCCAAATTACCTAGACCTGATGACTTGGATCTCCCAGAAGGAAAGCAATTCTTCAAACCTCCTACCCTAAAAAAAATAGAACTCGTTGTCTTATCATCAGAAACAGCTGTTGCTACAACCTTCTATCCATCGAGTCCAATTCAAAAAGTCAAAACTACTAGAATGGAAGGAGTCAGACATTCTAAGCAGCGGAGTCAGGAAACCTTAGTAAAGCAGATTGAAGAACTTAATACTAAGGTTACTGATATACAAGACTTAGTTAACGATCTACAAAACTCAGTGGGTGATCTTCATGAGGAATTAGCTTATATACGAGTTACAATAGAAGCAGACCTCAAGTTGATCAGAACAGAGATGCAGCACATGTTTTCTGAAATATTGAAGCATCTGAGGTAACATTTTTGATTGATAATAAATAGGGGGAGAAGAGAAGAGAGAAAAAAAAAGGGGAGACAAGAAAAAGAAGAATAAAAGAGAAGAAAAGAAGAAGATAGCATGTATATACGTATCTTTTATTGTCTTCTTATTCTTTGTTTGTTTTATATTCTTATTTCTTATTTGTTGTTGTCTTATTCATTTTTTGTTTTGTTATTCATCAATTGAATAAAAATTTGATTTGTCTAAAATTATGATTATTTGTTATCATCAAAAAAGGGGAGATTGTTAAGTCAAGATGACTTTACCATGATTAATTTTGATGACAATCAAATAATAATAATGTTAGAAATAAATGAACGTTTTTAACAAGTATGTTAAGTGTGCAGACAAAGAACAGAACATAGACGCAGAAGGAAACACAGATGCAAAGTTAACATAGGCGCAGACGCAGACGCAAACGCAAAGTTAACATAGACGCAAATGCAGACGTAGACGCAGACGCAGCGCAAAGTTAACATAGATGCAAATGCAAACGCAGACGCAGACGCAAAGTTAACATAGACGCAAATGTAGACGCAGACGCAGACGCAAACGCAAAGTTAACATAGATGCAAATACAGACGCAGACGCAGACGAAGACGCAAAGACAACACAAACGCAAAAAAGACATAGACGATATCATGAAGATACACTAGCACGTCAGAACAATTATTTAGTCAGAGTTAGTTACAGAACTCAACTAAATGGCGGTTACCTAGAAGCGGTTATCAAGAATAAAGAAGCCGTTATCAAGAATTAAGAAGCAGTTAGAGACGAAGGCTATAAATATTAGTCGCAGTCGAATATGCTATAAGGTTAGCAAATCAGAGACAAGTTAGAAAGCTAGACAATCTGAGAGAAAATTCTTACAGTGCTTACTTAAAATAGAGCAAACATTACTGTAACAAAAGCTCACAATCTTTTTCTAGTGAGAGAAAGAAAAGGCTGATAGCCTGGAGAGGCTAGGATAGTGAAAGAATACTTTGTAAGAGACCTGAAGAGGCTCTGGAAGGGAAGAAAGAATACTTGTAATCGTTTGGAGAATAGTGAAACACTCAGACGAACTCTGAGGACTGGACGTAGCCCACGGTTTGGGGTGAACAAGTATAAAAATCGCAGTGTCTATTCTCTACTCTTTACTTCAGTTTACTTTGTTGTTAATAATCATATAAAAGTAATTTGCGATTTAACTAAGTAATAATTTTCACATAAACCTTGTGATATTCTTTTAATAAGCAAGAGAAGTTCTTTTCAAGATTTTATATTCAAAAAAAGGAGGATACACCATTCAACCCCCGCTTCTTGTGTATCTAGTTTCTTGAATGTAAAGTCTATACTAACGTGTGATTTACTTCAGGCAGTGTCTAGAACAGATATTCCGGCTATAGCAGGTATCCCCTTTCATCTATAAAGAGTGAGAACAAGGCGTATAGCTCCTATATGTAGATGTGTATGGTTGTGTTCTCTCCATAGAGAGATCAACTTATTTGGTATCTCAAGCTTTCGTATTGTTCTACTGTAGTAGATCTAAGACCACACTGTTCCAATTTGGAACTCTGGATTATTTCTTTGACTTTTGGTCTAGGTGTAGAAAAAATAGTATGTATACTTTTTGTCTAAGAACGATCACGAGAATAGATAATGTAAGAACTCAACAAAGGTAAAGAAGACTCATAAATTTCTATAGGAACATGGGTAATTTCAACTAGATTTTCAATACGATTAGACAAAACACGCTTAAAACTAGAAGGTAGACTAGATATAGTCAAAGTTGAAACAGTTGAACAGGGTCATTTGGTAGTGTTTCCATAACTGTTGGGCTCTCTCCTTACTCACTCTTATCAAGAGACAGTGTTACCGTCGGCCAGACAATTGACAATAGATTTAGAAAAATATAAATATAATGGGTAGGATTTGAAAAACAAAGAAAAGAAAAGGGAGAGTTGAGTGATCCCAAATAGGGATAGCAGTCTTGGCCGAGCCTGCTGACCTCGACCCTATTTTGGCCCAGGATGGAAGGGTCATAGGTCGAGGCTATGCCTGTTCAGCCTGACCTGTGGCTTGATCGAAAAGTGCAAAACGATTTTGTTTTGTCAAATTTTTTTAAAAAAATGTGTAGATGAGTCGTGTTGGCCATGAGTTGGACAGCTGATGACCGGATCACGAGTTGGTGAGTCAGTTCAGGCTAGGCACGACCCATTGCCATTCCTAATCTCAAATTGAAGAAGGAAAACATAAATTTTTTAGGTTTTTGTGAAGTATTAAACAATTGTAGTCTTGAAGTGTGTTCTTCAAAATTTTGTAGAGGTGGTTACGAGAATCTTTTTTCTCTAATTATTTTTGTAAAACAAAGTATTCCATAATATATTCAAAATGTTACTAAAATATTCATTTTATGCTAGAGTTCTATGATGTTTTAAAAATATTTTGTGCATATGAATTTGATGCAAAATTTTTAAATATAATCAAATAAAGTTAAACCCTACATTTTATTTGGAGTGGATATTTTATTATCAAAAATTCACTCATATTATAAGGTATATGGTTATGAAAAATTCATATGAGATAATCATAAAATAATAATAACAATAATAAAAGAGAATAAGTTAAAAAGAGACAAATTGATTTACAATAATGGTTCAACTAAATAATCTTTAGCTTATATCAACAACCCAACCTTCATTTAAAATTTATTGTCGTCTTCCTTCAATGAGTGAAGAACTCTTAATATAACATTTTTATTGTCACATGTGAAGAAAAAACATTTATACCTCTCATTTAATATCAAGAAGAATTGTCATAATATGCACCCTAGCAATTATCTCTAATTGTTACACTAGTATAATCATATATAACTAAAAAAAATCTCCTTATTACTTAAACTAATGAACTAGAGTTCATATTAGTTTGTGCAATTAATAAATTCATTTAAAACTTTTTAACATTTTGAAAGAATCTAATCAACTTTGTAACACTCATAATGTTTTCCTCACAGCTCATATGTGATATATTTATATCTAAAACTCATTCAAGTAGTTATTAATCACTAAAACTAATCATGTGTTAGGCTAATCAATACCCCTAGTTGAACATCCATCTTTGACAAACTCCTATTTTATCCAAATTTAAAAATACTACAAATTAACCAATCCAAATCTTCAAGTAATTAATGCCCAATATATTAGCATATCAGTTAGTCAAACCTTTAGCTAATATCGCTAATTAGAAAACTTTATATTCAATCCACTTTTAAAC
Source organism: Erythroxylum flavicans (assembly GCA_027576715.1). Lineage (NCBI taxonomy): Eukaryota > Viridiplantae > Streptophyta > Magnoliopsida > Malpighiales > Erythroxylaceae > Erythroxylum > Erythroxylum flavicans. The sequence goes on from JANZXP010000003.1 coordinate 25,066,229, forward strand.
ATCCCATTAGTTGGCTAGAATAAACCCTTCAACTACCTAATGTTATACAGAAAATGAGTTGAAATATTTAACTCTTAGGTCTTTTCAAAGATTGAACACACTTATTTGACAAAAACTTAATTCAAAACTATTTCAAAAGTTTTTTTATAAAAGTGTGTTGTGGTCAATAGGGTTTTCTTAAAAATCTTTTCGAAATTTTCTTGATTATGATAAAGTATATGTATTACTCTCTAAATGTAAATAATCATGCAATGATTAAGCTCCTAGACTATTAAAACAAGTAATTCAAGGGTTACAAGCAATTTAGAATTATTTAATTACTAGTGAAATGTTTAATTCTTTTCTTATTGACTTCAATTTCACTTCTATTGTTTTAAAGGTGCCTCTAGCCATATATGAACTCCACTTTACACATTGTGTTCCTTGATACTCAACTTGAGTTGGTTTGCACAGTTGATCACTTTACCTTTATATTAAACTTAATCTTTCATGTATTATTTAATTCCTTATTAAAATACTAGTTATTGGTTTATGATATATAGTCAATTAATTAGTTATATATTTGTGACATAATTAATTAAATATATTCTTTATTATATATTTATTTAATTAACTAATGTATTAAACTAAGTCCATGGGAGAGATATACTTTTAAAGTAGAATTATGATAATATCATAATTTGGAGATTCATATTTTTTCTTGAAAGATAATTATGAGATTCATATTGTATTTTAGTTTTCTCTAAATTATTCATAGTTGTTGCTCTCCTAAATCTGGATATTAACAAAATGGAAAGATTGACATATGCTTTGTTTCTTTGTTATAAAAGATGTAGTTGATCTTATAAACTAAAGAATGAGGATACTTAAGCAAACATACAAGTTCTTGTTAGAGAACAAATTTATTAAGTCGATATCAAATTGACTCAATATATGAATGTCATATAGAACATTACTTATGCGTTTATAAAAATGTTTATTATAATAATTGTATAAGTGATCTTTTGACTTAAGATCTCTAAAGTATCTTATACAGAAATTGTTCTGTTTTGATATTACTTAGGACCTCTCCTAATTAAAGATAACTTGATTCATAATCATTGAATATAGCATAAACTGTATGGAGGTAGTTGAATGATCAACATAGGATTCATCACCATAATGTAATTAAGGAGAATATTATATTATTCTCAATTAGTATTAATTTAAGAAATCCTTAATCAAGGTGGAATGTCAATAAAGGAATCAACTAATAGTGATGAAAAACTAATATGATTGGAAAAAAATATAATAGACATTAATTTCATAATTTATATCTAATCAAAATATTGTATGATGAAAGAATTGAATTATACAAAAGAAAACTTATGCACAGAGATATAAGTGAAAACCATTTTGGCATTTCTAATATTTGAGTAGTGACAATGTTTTGCTAAATGCTAATCTTGATATAAGAATATAAATTATTTAGTTAAAAATTAAAGATAAATTAAGTAAGTTTAATTTATCTAATCTGAAGTACAATTTAATATTATAATTTATAACTATCACCAAAATATTTAGGAATCCAATGGGTCATATATGAAGAAAAATTGAAGAAAAAAGCTAATTTAATCAAGTTGGACTTGATTATAAAATTTGACAAACTTTAAAGTCAAATATAAGATACTTGATAAATAAAGACCAATATTAGATATTATATCTTATTTGAACCAAATTGGTATTTAATTAGGATTAGTTATAACTATAATTAAAATTTAATAATTCAATTAAATTACTAAAATATTCAAGCCTTATTATAAATAGGAGTAGGTTTTGCATGAGCTAGCATTTTTAACTTACCCCTCTTTACACCACCCATAGAGTTCATGTATAAACATGCAATCTTGGAGTTTTAGGAAGGAAACAAGCATTTATTTTATGCCTTTTGGTTGAAAATAGCATAGGAAACAAATGTGGCCTAGGGCATTTTCTCTTCTAAAACTATAGGTAAAGGTACAAACTAAAAACATAAGCATATTAGTGTGGTAAGGTTTAGGACACGACTGTATCTTAGGTTGCATCTATATATGCAAAGAAGCAAAAAGGTCTACAATATGGGAAACTAATGTATTAGAGCCCATGTTATAGTATGGAAAGTAACAATGAGATCTACATTCTTTCCGCATCAGATAATCTTACTTAAAAATGTGTTTTTGGTGGATTTTAAACTCTATAAGGATTCTAAGATCTATTAGACTCCTATTTGAGTTATCTTAGGTTTAGTAGAGGGAGAAGTTATATAAGACTATACTAGCTTGAACTTAATTAATAGTTTATATATAAGAAATTTGTAATTCTCATTTAAATGAGTGATTGATTAATATAATGAATCAACCACTATTAGCTATCAAGGACGTAGGTACACCTAATTGGCTGAACTTGTTAAAAATATTCTTGTTTTCTTATTTGTTTCTCTCTTTCATAAAAATATATCCTTATTAGATACACCTAATTCTCAACATGTGGCATCATAGTATAGTGAAGGCAATAATGACTTCAATTGTAAGGTTTGAAGTAGGGAAGTTTGATGGAACTAAAAATTTTAGATTGTGGTGACGAAGAGTGAATGAATTGTTAGTGTATTAAGGCTTGCTATAGGGGATATGTGAGATCTCATATCGATTGGAGAGGGGAATGAAGTACGCCTTATGAGGGTATGGATACCTCTCCCTTATAGACGCATTTTCTCAGGGATGGGAACAGTAAAACTGTGAGGGCTTGGCTGGGCCAATGCCCAAAGCAGACAATATCTATGGGCAGATGATCTAGGGCTGTTACAATGGTATCAGAGTTAGTACTCGAACCGGTGTGTCAGCAAGAACGTTGAGCCCTAAAGGGGGTGGAATGTGAGATCCCATATCAGTTGGAGAGGGAAACGAAGTACGCCTTATAAAGATATGGATACCTCTCCCTCACAAGACGCATTTTCCCAATGTGTAAGAAGAGCAAAACTGTGAGGGCTTAGCTGGGCCAAGGCTTAAAGCGGACAATATTTGTGGGCAGGTGGTCTAAGACTGTTACAATGGTATTAGAGATGTGTCAGCGAGGACGCTGAGCCTTAAAGGGGGGTAGAATGTGAGATCCTGTATTAGTTGGAGAGGGGGAACAAAGTAAGCCTTATAAGGGTATGGATAACTCTCCTTCATAGACGCGTTTTCTTAGGGATAGGAAAAGCAAAACTGTGAGGGCTTGGATGAGTCAAGGCCCAAAGCAGACAATATCTATGGGTGGGTGGTCTAGGGCTGTTACAGGATATGGGAGAATAATTCGAAAGACATAAATGAGCTCAACTGAAAGGAATTGCATGCACGAGCAGTTGAAGCCATTCAATTATGTTTAGGAAGTAAGGTCATATACCACATTATAAAGATTTCAGCCCTATGAAGATATGAAAGAAGATGGAGAGTCGATGTACGTTGAGATCTCTCACAAATAAGTTACATTTGACACCAAAACTATATATGCTGAAGATATAAAAGAGAACAGATCAAGAACAACATATAAATTTGTTTAACCAAAAAGTCAACGACCTATTAAGGCTCTAAATGACTATTTGGATAAGGATCAAAAGATGATTTTAATTTTTTAAGATGATTATTGTAGCACCTCACTCCCGCAAGACCCAAACCCGACATCGATGGGTGATGTCCCAGCTTGTGCCCTGCGAGGGTGGCGTGTTAAGACACTCACTCATTCAGAAATCGGTATCAAAACTTTTTTTCTTTGTTTTCTTTGAAAATCACAATCACACATACTATGCGGAAGTTAAGCATCACATATGGCCTACTCTCACTCATAAACACTTTCAATCATAGTAATAAAATGAAAAATAAGTTCAATAGTCATTTAGGCCCTTTTCACAAATACAAAACGCTTTAGTTGTTTCAGAATACAATTTTTATACAAAAAGTTGCGAAATAAACAATTCAATACAAATTAAGGAAATACAATGCAAACGCGAACTGAACCCGACCTCTCTCCTTCACTTGTATGTTGTGGGTATACTCCCGTTGGCCTAACGGGGTATTCTTTTGATCCTAAAAAATAATTGTAAATTTTAGGTGAGTTTTGCGAACTTAATGAGTGACCATCATCGATGGCTCACCCAGTTACATAACACATAAATCACGTTATTGCACATATCACATTATTTCACATTTCACATTCAATACACTTAATCATTGATATTATGCATATGCCATGCACATGAGACTCACTTTCCATTTCTTACTTTGTTGTGACCAAGTGCCTAAACTGTCCCGTATCCATTGGATACTGGGCTCATTAATAACTGTCCCTTATCCGCTTGGAGGATATAGAGCTCATTATACATATTGAGCCTCAGGCTCCTAATTACTTTCGAGCTCGAGGCTCATTTTCACTTTTCACTTTCTGAGCTTTAAGCTCTTTTCACTTTTGGTGGCTACTGTGGTCACAACTGCCATTATATTTCATGCATTCATGAGATGGAATGCATCACTCATATTTGCATGATCTTATTCAATCACTTTTCCATATCATCGGACCTTAGTCCGGCATTCAACATTAAGTTGAGATTCACACTTTCATGTATATGCAAAGGCACCTTCAAAACACATTTAACAATCAAATTACATACACTTAGTTCATCCAATTCATATCTAATAAGCACTTCAATATTTCAATCATACAACACGTTCATCAGACCTCTTGTCCGAAAACCAACACAGCCAATCATATTCACATGATCATTCAGAAATCAATCAATACCCAAAAGTCAAACAAAACAAACAATAGAATGAGACCATCTAGGTCTACTCACAATACCCTCCAGATTAACATTTGCTTCCAAATTTTGGGAATGCTTGAATGCGGACACTTGACCTACACAACCCATTTATGCAAGGCACACATTGCACACTCATTAATAATTGCATACGTATAAGCATTTATTCATGCACAATGTATAGTTGGACTATGTACAGTGCATGCTCAATGACAAACTTGGGTATTGTAACAAACTTCACGTCTTATGCACATTCCCATTTCATAACTTCATCACTCGTCGGTTCTTTGAATTACAACCTCAATCCTTTGGTACTTTGATATCAATAACTCATTTACTACTTTACCGATATAATCCTATATATGACTAGTGAAGAGGAAAACAGAGTATATCACTATGTCTATATATCATTATCAACTTTCTGCTTCAAGCTCAATATTTCCTCTAACTATCACCTTAATCGTTCTTTCACACCATTACACACTTTCATTGATCTTTCAACTCCTAAAACTGGTTTAACACTATCCCATAATAATCCAGTCATCAATCCAAAGAAAATCGTTATGTACGGTACACTAAATCTCCTCACTCATTTTCCAGCAAATAAGAATATCACTGTTCTTAACCATTTAGCAGTGAACTAACGATGTATGCTTCATTTCATGCAAAAACTACACAATCATAACAAGCTTACTTGTTTGAAGCTCCAATCTCTACAAATCACGTAACCCTAATCTCTCATGTACCCATGTACATCAACTTGAAAGTTGACAGGGAGGCTCGGTCTTTCTTGGAATGGAAGAAGGGAATATCCAAGTAGAAGTGGGGATAAATAGAGAAAAGCAAGGTTTAGCTTCGATAAATATTTGATGAAAAGCTCTGGGTTGGGGGAATTATAAAGCAAGAAGTTTCAAGAAGGATAAAGACAAGGACAATAGCTTGTCTTTTAAAGGCAATAAAGATCTTAACTAGCTACGACACCTGTCCAAATCTTATCCACTTCCCTTTATCCAAACTCACTCAAGTATAATTTATACTTAAGTTTATGACTCAGGAATACCACTGCAATCACAAGTCATAACCTCTTACTCACTTTCAGATTTTTCCTATTGCATATCATTTCGGGTCAACTTTACGTTCTCTTCTTGACCCCGACACTAAAGTCATTTTGCAACACTTTCCTCTAGAAACATATTTCCCTTATGTCTTATGTCTCCATTGACACCAAAATCATTCAATTTGGTTCTATCCTCAATCCTATTGAACCTTTTTCGACAGATGTCGAATCAAAGCGTTCTTTGGATTATCCGAAAGAGGGCTTCAATATCTCCAACTTTCATGAAGACTTTGAAGACAAATTCAATAGTCTAAAGGGTCAAAAATGGACCAAACGATACAAACTGAATAGTATACAGAAGAAGAAGTTTCGGTCACTTAGGCAGAAAGCAGACGAAACAAAAGACAGATGAAGCAAGAAGCAGACGAAGCGAAAGACAGACGAAACAAAAAGCAGACGAAATAGAAAGCAGAAAAAGAAGAAAGTAGACAAAGCAAAAAGTAGATGAAGTTTGTCAAGAAAATAGACGAAACAAAAAGCAGAAGAAGCAGAAAGTTGACGATTCAAATGGACAACTTAAGACGAAGCAAAGTCAACTTAAGACGATACAACGCTGAAGACCCTATGACGTCATCACAGACGAAGTGACGTCATCACAGACGATACATCTTACAGACGATGCATCTCTTAAGATGAATGATGTCATCACAGAAGATATGACATCATCACAGACGATATGTCTTACAGACGATACATCTTTACAGACGATGCATCTCTTAAGACGAATGATGTCATCACAGAAGATATGACATCATCACAGACGATAC
>JANZXP010000003.1:25121826-25137423 GCA_027576715.1 Erythroxylum flavicans
ATTTTAAAACCTCCACGTTTTGGTTTTGCCACCGATAGCTAGAGAGGTATGTGGTTGTCAAGCTTCTCCTCCCTCCTTCCGATTTTTCTTCGATTTGGGCTTCCAATGTCTCTCCCTTTTCTTCGGTTTTAGCTGTAAGCTTCATTTTCTATAATACCTATTAAGCTTTCTACTGTTGTTGAGTTATTTGTGGTTGATAGATAAATGGGTTTTGGGTGTTTAGTGTTATAGATTTTAGCTAAGGATTGGATGTCTCTACGTTTTAGCTTCATTTAGAAACTCCATTGTATAAGTTTCTAAAACAGGTTTTGTGACCTGCGATTGTCCTATGAATGGGTTTTTTGAAACCCATAGCTTCTACACACACTCTCTAGTTTTTGAAACCCACAATATTTGAACATTCAGTTTTATGAATGTCGAATGTGAGATTGAGTTTTCTAGTCTTGAGAATTGTGTGTTGAATGGAGATGTATTGTCGAGAAGGCTCGATGATTCTGGAAGTTGGATTTGAGAAACCCATCGAAGTTCTAGTTGCGATTTTTTATGTTGCTTATGTATCTGTCATTTTCTGATTTTTTGTTGTAGCTGTGGGTATCGATGTTATGTTTTCTTTGCGTAATAGCAATTGTGTTTGGTAGGTGAAGTGAAGTTGGGGTAATTGTATGTACAACTGGGTAATGTGACACGTGCTGCTTTGTGATTGAAGTCAAGTTTAGTTGTTGACGGAATCGCCATTAAAGTTACAAAGGATTGATTAGTTTCATTTTCAATTCTAAGCGCTCTTTCTACTTTCAGGTAGATGTCTTGTTGGTGATTACCGTGTGGGTGACTTGAAAGCTTGTGGTCTTTTAATTATCGGTTTAAGTTGTTGGATGCTATTCTATGAAGTCCTAGTGGAGTCTATCAGAGTGAAATATCACAATCATAATCATCCATAGTTTAGGGATGAGCTAAAAGTTGCAACAGGAGGTCTGTTTGAATGGGGTATTTCCCTTTCCATCTTCCCATATGACTACGTTTAGTTTGTGATTTTTTTGTGAAAGAAAACTTTAGAGAACTCATAGAAATCTGTTATTTTTTTAGTCTTGCAGAGAGAAGATAATGAAACATGTTACAGCATTTTTCTACAGAAAACGAAGGATAGTGATGAAAATGATGACCTTTTCTAAAAATGTGTCTCAATCAAAGCTGAAAATACATATTTTGAAAAGAGGTAGAAAATCAATTACTTTCAACTCCGCTTTGAGTGGACTGGCCTGTTTGCTCTCTGTTTATCTATCACACTCTCTCTCATTGTTAACACTATCTCTATCCGTAGTGATTGAACAATCATTTGGTTTCTATTAGGTTGCGGTAGTGATGTGCTAAGTCACTGTCTGTTTTCAACGCAGGTTGGTTATGTTCATTGTGCTGATGATAGACCGAGAGGGTGTTCGAATTCTTGTAAGCTAGCCAGACTATTTTCTAATTTGGGTCAATTTGTTAAAGGCAAAATACTGAAGCTTTGAAGCATAGTTTGAGATGTGAAGCCAAGAAAAGTAAGCTCTCAGATCTGAATTCCCATTACTTTTGTTAATATGATAAACGAAATCTTTTTTTTTAAGTTTCTTTTATGTATCGACAGCCAATTAGATCTAAACTTTTGCCAATAACTTATATTCTTTTTGTTCAACTGAATTCTGCTTATATTTTTGTTGTCTGAAGTGTTTGATTTTTTAATTATGACCTGCAATTCACATAAATTTTCCTCAGGTGAAGATAGCTGATAAAAAGGAAAGTCGTAATGAGGAGAGCTCTAATGATACTTCCAGTTAGGAGGAAGATAGCGAGGATAAAAAATCTGCTGACTCCAAAGAAGAAAGTAATAATCAATTGTTATACTTATTGATTGGTTTCTGAAATATTTTTGCATTGACCTATCTTTTTCTGGATCAAAAGTTATATTAATATTATGTAGTGGAATTAACACACTAAAAGCTCATGTGACTTTTGAAAGACATATTTACTTAATTTAAAAGTTGATCTTGTCATCGAGGAATTGGCAATGACATTATCAATCAACAAAGTTCCTAGATGGTTGATTTATCCTTGTATAATCTTGAGTGGGAATTGAGCTTTTGTTTAATTATTGTTTTTGTTATTCTGATATTTATATGAGTCTTGTGGATTCAATATGAGTCTTGTGGATTCAATATGGGATCTTATGGAACTAATATTGACACAGTTAAGCATCCGGTCTTTTTTGTGCTGCTCATTAATTAATAGAAGTTACTTTTTGAAGCACAGGATGCTGGTGTGGAGAGAATAACGAGATGGGCGAAAATGGTGATGAGCACCATAAAATGGAGGATGAAAGTGAGCAGGATTTGGCAGAAACTAGTTACCTGGAGAATGTAAATGGGGCTCAAGGAAAAGTTAGGAGTATTTTTGTTGCAAAATAATACTATAAAAGTTAGGAGTACTAAAAAAGTTGAACAACAAAAAAAGCTCTTTGAACTTTTATGTTCTACACATAATATTTATTTAGGCTAGATATATGTACTCATATTGATATATTATACACTTATGATGTACTTTTTATATTAATTAATGTATTATGACATATTTGCAAATTGCAATTAAATAATAAATTATTTGCACGTATGAAATTCTTGTAATATATGAATAATTATTAAAATTAATGATATACTAAAAAATTGAAGAATTAAATAAATAAAATTTATAAATAATATTGAATAGTTATTAAACAAATAAGATTTATAAAAAATTTATTTAAAAAATAATTATTAAATTAAATTATTTTCAAAAAATGAAAAAAATAATTATTAAAAGAAAGACGTCGCGGAATGCTTTCCGCGACGTCTCCAAAAACGTCATGGAATGCTTTCCACCTTGTTTCCAAAAATGTCGTTTTCAATAACGTAGCGGAAAGTCAAAAACGTCGCGGAATGTCCAATTTTTCAGTGACGTTTTCAAAAACGTCGCGGAATGTCAGTGTTATCTTTTGCCTGCACCACATTCCGCAACGTTTTTTATGACGTTTTTTAAAACGTTAAAAATGGTATTTTGTGACGTTTTTTGAGATTTTGTGACGTTTTTTAAACGTTGCCAATTGTGCTGTTTTTTTGTAATGAGGGATGACACTCGTAATCATCTAAACTATACTATAGAAATCATAGGAATACTTGCTTAGTGATTTTTAACATAATTTTATATTGGATACATCAAAAACATCACAATAAATCCTGTTAGCACTTGCCTAAATCAACTGCCAATATAAATGCAATCATCCCTAAAGCTAACTCTTAAACAAAATATATCGGCCCAAAATTTTGCCTATAATTTTACATTATCAGGACCACCTTAGTTAGATGGAAGGCTTTCACTTAATTCGCAAATAGAATAGCCTGAATCTGGTTATTCTAATCTCAACTTCTATTATATCTTTATTATTTTTTTAATAAATGATAACCTAAATCTCTTACAATAAAGTTACAAATTATCATCTCTGAATTTTTCCTTTATTCAAAACCATTTCACATGGCTTCTTGAGAACATATAAATGTTTGTGATGCTCATGTTGTAAGCTTTACTAACTAGGTGCCCACCTCATAATATGCCTAGCCTAGAATATTTTTATTTCCCTAAAAAATCTTTTTAGAGCCTAAAGATTTTGTTAAAATTTTATATCAGACATTATCATTTCAAAATATATATAAATAATTTTGAAATTTTCAATATCAAACAAATCAATTTTTAATTGACAAAAATTTAGCCCCGTTAAGGTTTAGTTAATTAACTATTAAACTATTATTTTTTAATTTTTTATTTAGTAAGCCTCATTAGTGTTAGCTTAAACCCTAGATAATAATGGTGGAACCTATTATCTAAACAAAACCTACTTTTTCTTCTTCTTCTATTTGATTTACAATCCTCTCGCTCCGTTTTCTCTTGCTTGTTAAATAGAAACTTATTTGATTGTCACATCATTTCAACAATTATCAATTTTCAAAAGAAGCAAAGTACCCAATCTAAGATATCAAAATAAACAACAAAAAAATTAATAACTTCACTAAATTGTATCTCAACTCTCAAGCACAATGAATTAAATATTAGCTTCATTTTTACAAATAAGCAATTAATTAGAAGTATAAAATTAAGTACTAGAGAGGAGTGAAGAAAAGAGGAGAATCATAAAAGGCAGAGTTGTGCAGAGCAGTGACGTCACTGGCAAACATCGACTCCAAACAATGCTGCACGTTGGCTGTCATTTCCTCCAAATGTCAAGAATTCGTCTGTATATTTCTTCTCTCGCATTGATGGCATTTTCTATTTTTTCCACATAATCTCGACTCCTTAAAAGATCTATATGAAAGCTTCTCTTCTACTCTAATGAATCGAGGAAATACTCTCTTCTCTATACATATATATGTCTTGTAGTTCCACACACCTAAACCGTTACGTCAATATATATATCAGTAACTAACCCCAAAGACGAGGCACATAAAATTGTGTGTATTACAATTAGAGAGGTTTGATTTGATTGATTTTAAAGCTGTTGAAATTATTTTTGTACATTCTAAAACATTAGGTTCGGACTTAAATTTTGATCAAAATTTTATAGTTTAAAAAGAAAATTTCTCATAATTCTAATTCATGCACTATACTGTTTATACCTCTTTTTTGTTCGGCGTATACTCTTCCACTCCATGTTATCTATACTTTGGCATAGAGAAAAATAAAAGATTAATGTGAATGGCTTTATATAATTTGAAGTATTTTTTTTAATATGACTAATGACCTATCTGTTTAATTTCCCTAATCTTCTATTGCCTACTCCTAGACCACTTTTTCGTTAAAAGATTCAAGGCTTTCTATTTGTAGGATCAAAACTAAATTCGAGAAAACTCGGCAACATATAATGTGTAGTCCTGTTGACAAGGCACTCAGTTACGTAGATTGATAGATAAAAGATCAGCAATATCTTCAAAATTGTTTGGCAGCCACAGAGGGTACTTCCGACCAATCATAACAAACAAATTACTCCACTATGGTTTCTTTCAATTGTTGTGAAATGACCCATTAATGGCATGCGTGTAACAAACTCTTACAAGCAACCGAGTAGCCAAGAATGTATTCCATGTCAATGATCAAGACAAAAGGAAGGTCCATTAGTTATTGAGACACCAAAAATGAGTGACGTTTCTGCTTGATCTTTGCTTCAAGAATCTGATAAAAGGTTTTGTGGATTCTAGCCGAGTCCAGCTTCCAGACAAAGTGAAACGTGACATATACCAATAACAAACCCCAATTTAATAGAGGGAAAACAAAGAAGAAATGAGACGTGGCTGATAAACAAGAGACAAATTTGTTCATTAATGTAGTTCGCAAGCATTATCTCGTACCAGGTACTTTTAAAAGAATAAAGGAGAAAGAGACTTTAATTTCTTGATGATACAAATTTGAAGTACTGCTTATTAGGCATGCCAAGGCATTTAGTGCAGATTACTGATATGAAACTGAAGTAAGTTAAGTTTATGTTCCTAAAGTAATAAGAACTATCAACTCTTTTTAACAAATCGAAAAGCCTTATATGCAATTCTCTTCTCCCCTCCTCTCTCTCTCTCTCTCTATATATATATATTTTTTTTTTTTTTACTCTGGTAACTAAGGAATGCTACAACGAAACTGAGGTAACGTAAATCTCTCTCTTCTGTTAGGTTCAAGGAACCTAGTTTTGAAGCTAAGTACAACTAAAAATAAATGACAAGTTCAACACCTAAAAATTGTATTTGGAGATAATTGGAAAGTAATATAAGTACATGGAACATAATAAGATATACTACTTCCAAAAAATTAAAATTCGGACCAAATAGAGAGAATAAACTGGCCTGGTAAAGCTGAAAGTTAATCAATTTGGTCAACATAATGCTAATATTTGTGAACCTACAGAAAGTGTTTTGTATATTTTGTGACTTCAGATTGGTTTTCTTTTGCAAACTATTGCTTGAGAGGACCAGAAAGGTAGCTATCAGAAGACAGATGGTGTTGGCCTCAAAATTTGATGAGGCAAAGACTTTCACTGAAAGGTTGTTTTAGCTTTCAACAATAGTCAAGTAGAGGAATATTGACTAGCAGACCATACAAGCTAGCTAGTTTCTGGTGACAGAAACCCTCTCGTCTGTTACTGTACTTTCCTTTGTAGTGGGGATTTCTGCACTACTTAATTCTAATCTTAGAATCCTCATAGGTTGAGGCTTGAGACTATAGTCAAGTTCTATGAACTATTCTTTGCACATGAAAAATTGAAGACCATAAATGGTTCTTTTCCTGGTCCTTTATGTTTCCGAAATTTTGACGAATATGCTAGAGAGAAAACTGTGTCTGGTTCTTTGCCATATCTGCCCACCTATATTTCATTACTTGAATAAGCTGCTAAAGGTTGTATCATCATGGCTGGTCAATTTCTCGGGTACTGATACATGTCACGATTGGCTTTGACAGTTGCATCCTATTTTCATTATTCCGTGGAAACAAAAAGAACAAGACACACAGCATACTAGTGGAACAATCTTCCAAGAATCAATCTGAGTTTCACAAATAAAATTGTTGGTTCTTATACAACATCATCTCCTTGTGCAAAACTGTTGGTGATTTTGGTGGTGGGAAGTCAGAGAGATAAGAGGAATAACGCCGATAAGCCATTGACACAGTCTTCTTGACTCTTGAGATTAATTAATGATTTTGTCATTGGAGATGTCTCATATACGTTACTTGGGATTCCCACTCTCAATTTATGAGCATATATAGTTAACACAAGGACTAAACGCATAGACATCACAGATTGACAAGAACAATACATGATGAACATAGAGCACTCTCTTCAAGGCAAGAAGATATGGATCTCAAAAGCACCAATGAAGTGTTAAGACAGAATTTCTGTTGCTTAAACCCTAACGGGAATCTGTACCTGTTAAAAAGATTCTCCAACGATCTTGACATAGAAAAGTAGAACAACACGATCTGAAAGTTAATTAATACACTAGCAGGCCAAAAATAAAGCTGGAGAGTCTGTGGAAACCAATTAGAAGAAGAATAAATACCTTATGTAGGATATCTCGATGAAATACCTGAATGGCGTCGGTGAAAATCGATCGTTCAGGAAATTAGGGTTTATGATGATTAGGGTTTTTCCATGCTACCGTCAACAGGTGAAACTGCCACATGATCTAGTCCCTCCTGTAGAGGAAAATTTGAGGAAAGCCCAGATCATGCTGGCAGCTTCAACTTTCAGCGGTGCATGACACAGTTACAAAGCATCTGTGTGTAGTGAATTAGAGAAGTGATGACCCACTTGGTTAGGCCTTGAAGTCTCTTTGCTCTTCTTCTATGACTTCAAAGGGAAGGCTTGATAGATTAGAAAGAACTAGAGGATATAAATGGAGAGACGAACCACAAAGCGCTTCTTGTTTCCTACTTTCTCCAGGCAAACTTTTGCTGGCAACAGTCTCATAAAGCGTTGTCTCATATGGACTAGGTTGTCACGAGCTTTCGTATAAGACAAAGGACAACTATAAGTATCCTATTTAATGTATCTGGAAATAGAGGTTTTACAAGGTTGGGTAAGAAATTACAAATTATATGAAACTTAGAATAAGGTATTCTTGGGTTTAGGTCATGTGAGTTTGGTAATTTATGACGTTGTTAGGGCGTAAAAGGATCTGCGGAACCAGAGAGGCATGGATCTTGAAAAGTATAACAAACAAAAATATAAAATAGAGTTTGTGGTCCCAAAAGAAGGAAATTGAATAATGTCACGCCCACGCCACCACATGCAGACAGGTTAGTGAGAGTTTCTAAATTTTCTGAGGAGCGCTTTTATAGCTTTAGTTGGATTAGCCTTTCATGTCTCTCTCTCTCTCTCCATCTCTATCTCTGTGGGCATCGTGGTTGAGTTGTAAGGTAAACATCAACTATCAACCAAAAAGAGTATGAAACGCAAGTAGGGCATGAATGGGGGACCAGTTTGCATGGCTTCATAGATGTTGGCCAAGGTTCACACATAAAGCAAAAGAAGGCAAATAAGGAAGAACATCTAAGGCACACCAATCATCCCCTTATTTGGAAACAAAAAAATTAAAAAAAAATGAAACAACTAATTGAAGATTGGCGCTTTTAAACCTTATCTATGCTGTGACCTTATCTACGTATTTCTTTGATTTTATGTATTATGCAATATTTTAAATTAAAAATTGCAACAACAATATTGCCATTACAATTGAGTTCTTGTGATTTCACTTGTTTTATCTGTAATTATCACAATCACAGTGTAATTTGTAATTTGTAATTTATAATTTAAAACATTGACATTAAATATCAAATTTGTAATTGATCAAGTCCTTATCATTAAGTTAATATATTGATAAAACGGGTCTGTCTAACTCAGTACTCATTTCAATTAAGCAACCTCTTTTTCCTCTCCCTTTCATGTGGGGTTCAGTGATAATGCACGCACTTAATTGCTCCTGTTATGTGCACACAACACCAATTATTATGACATATGAACCTTTGGTCGTTATTTTAAGTTGCCGTATGGAAACCAAATTTTATATTTGTCTGCAAGGTCTTGCTTTTGGATGGTGCCACTAATTACATATTCACGGCAATTATTGAAGACCTTACCACGGGTTAGGTGACATTTGGAATATTTCTCTGTATTGATCCATCTCCCTATATATTATATAGAGAGACACGGAGAGTACTGATCTATCTGAGTTTTAAAAATTATAAAATATATGGTGTTTTGGTTGAATTTGTTGTCTTGGTGTTTTCTGCATCTGATCATCCTATAGTTTATTGCCTAAATGGGGTTGTGAAGAAGGTTCAAGACAGGATAGTTACATGGTAGGGAATTTGCCACACATAACTTCTAATCGGCATCCATCAGCTCACCAAATGGCTCTCTGCCTTGTATTCCTGACATTCAAATTGATTATTGTCTATTTACATGATTCTCACTATAGCTCGCAGCGTTTCTGTTTTTCTTTTCCCTAATAATAAAAAAATTTAGGGAGTCAACTTAAAAATTTCATGTAGTACCATTTTCTCAAATAACTTATATTTTAGTAGAACCATATACATAATTAAAAATAAAATAAAAGATCAGTTCATGAAGACGTAAATTATTTATCCTAATTTCTTTATCCGTTAAGAAAACTATCTCCACCACATTACATGTGATCTAGTGTCATTGTTAATGGACCGAGTTTTCTTATTTGAATTGCTTAAGATTAATGCTCGTACTCTTTAAATTCTAGTCCTTAAAAGAAGAAAAGGAAAGCTATGTTCATTAGTTTATATTCTAAAGCCAATTTATTACTTGTATATTAATTATAATATAATTAAGTAAATGCATTTGTTATCTTATAGATATTTGTTTAACTAACTGACTTATAAAATAAATTATGCATTTTTATTTTATGCATGTTTGTTTAATTAACTAACTTTATTGTACATGATATAAATATTTTTCACAAATAAATTAAATTATGAGATTCATATTGTATCTATGTATTATTCTTAACTTATTCTTAATTATTTCTTTGTTAAGATTAAGCATTGACAGAATATAAAGATTAATAAACATTTTTTTCTTTATAAAGAAGCAATTGATCTCATAAATAAAGTATGAAAATACTTAAACAAATGTGTAAGTACTTATTAGAGATCAAATTCACTAAATTGATCCAACATGCAAAATTTTACTTGGAATATTATTTTTTTGACAATGAAAATGTTATGATTGTATAAGTGATCACTTAATTTGGAACCTTCAAAGTATCTACCATATGAATTGCCATAATTTGATGCTACATAGGATCTATCTTAATCAAGGTTAACTCCATTATCCATTAAATATAATATAAACTATATGAAGGTAGTTAAGTAGTCAATATAAAATTCATTACCTAAAATAATTAGGGATAATATTTTATTATTCTTGATTAGTATTAATTTAAGAAATTCTTAGTTGAGATGGAGTGACTCTTTAAAAATAGTTTCTAAAATATCATTAAAAGAATCAAATACTAATATTAGATAACTAATATATCTGAACTCAAATAGAATATATATTAATTTTATATTCTATATCTAGTTGAAATACTTAATGTAAAATGATTCAATTATACCAAAAATCATATATAAAAAGATTAGTTAAAAGTATTTTAGCATTCATAATATTTGGGTGGTGATGATAAGCTGTTAGATACTAATCAATCTTATCTAATTTTAAATATATTCATTGTCAATATATTTAGAAACCTAATATATTCATACACAAAGAATAGTTGAAGAAAGAAAGAAAAGCTAATTTAATGAAATTATACTTTATTATAAAGTTTAAAAATTATAGTTTTAATTGTTTGAAACCTTAAGAAAGAAATGGCTAGAAAGAGAACATTTAGCTTCTCTTTAGAGAACTATAGCTTTAAGGTGGAGATTCTTTATATAACACTATATTGAAAAAGTCTTGATTTTGGTTAAGGGAAGTTCTTCATCAATTATAAGCAATTTGATTCTAACTTTAATTTTAATCTAAATCTCACTCTTTACTAGTCTCATTCTACTCTCTATTACTTTTAGACTTAGTTTATGGGTTGTTTTATATTGGTCCTCCATATTTTTTTCACTCTTCATAACTGCATTCCTTCCTTTTTCCCTCTCCATGGCTCTAGCTTTCTCCTTTCTCTAGTTTTATATTCTCGAAGGTTTCTCGCCTTTCCTCAAAAGGGACAATTATCTAATGTTTATATAGCATTCCTCTTCCCTCTTTCCTTATAAGGTAAACAATGAGCCCCCAAATTTTAGACAAGATTTTTTCTCCTTTAGGCTCATCAGCTAATTAACCTTTTGGTTTATTGGAACCTTCTATCACTTTTTAAATTAAGTTAGAATAAGGTCCTAGCATTATGCAAAGCATTACCATCCCTAAAAAAATTTGGTAGTAGACAAAATATATAAGAACATAAAGAGAAACATGGTTCCAAGTGGTAGGGGATACATCACTAGTTATAGAAGAAAATATTGTAGTGTCTCCATTAATGGAAGTATTTAAATAAAGGGGTCCAAAATGGGTGGCATCTCTGACAAGTTTTTTTACGGATAAAAGGATTAATGCATATGCTTAAGAAAATTGGAAGAGGCTAGGACTTCAAAAGGTATTGATTAAAATTTGGTGCTTGAAAGTCTATTAAGGCTGGTTTGGCGCATTAGCGATAAACCAAATTTTTATGCAAAAATGGTCCCTAAGAATGCAACTATGGCATCACAAAATGAAGAACATCCCTATATGGATCAATATTCAAAGTGTCCCATTAGAATATTGTTCAATAATTAGGCTAAGTTACTTAGCTAGTTGCAAAAGTAATATAATATTTATGGTTGACATCACGACATGAATCAAAATAATAGTTATATTAGGTTTTGCATAGAAACTAACATAAGCCAAAGCTTTCCTAAAGTTATTCCAATTATAAGGCTGAATAAGAAAGAAAAATTGGTGGAAGACTAAATTCTAGTTTCCTATCAATGAAAAACAACACTCAAAGAATAAGGAAATGAATAGAGGAAAATAAGAAAGCTATTTGAAAGGGTTAACTATTATAAGCTTATAGGATTAGATTATCCCAATGAGGAGAGAAAGAAAATAAGTGGGATACTTTTGAGGTAGGGATGGATGAACTATTAAATGAATTAAATAAAGAGGCCTTTGGAGAAAAGGGTAGAAGTAACCAAATTCCTTAATTGGAATTAATGAAGAGCAATAACTTAATAGAAGTCATAATGTCAAGTAATTTATCAGTTAAAGGGAAGCTAGTAGATGGATCAAGAGAATTGAATATCACTCTAAAGGATATAACTACAAAACTATCAAGTTTAAGATTACCAATTCTAAGGGAAACCATAAGGATGTTTATAAAGTTAAGTAAAAGGGACTTCACACCTGCCTCTAGAAGGAGATCTAGTAGGAAGGACAAAGCCAAGGGATGTAGGAACTTTTTTCAATACTCTTAATATATATGCTAGCTTGGAACACTCGGGGGTTTGATAGTCCCACAAAAATAACATGTACTTTTTGATTATCTTCATTCAATAAAGCTAATTTTAATAGTCCTTTTGAAAACAAAGCTAAAAGTTCATCAATATAAGAGACTTTGGTTCATCAAAGACAATTGGAAAATCATTACAAATCATCAGGCTCACCATAATGCAAGAACAGTTGTAGTTTATGATTTTGATAAGCTAATGATATATAGCTCTAACTCTATCGATCAAGCTATCAATCCTTTTACTAAATAACCTTGACTAAAACTAATATATGTTTCACTTTTGTGTATATTGAAAATTTAGCATTCCAATAGAGTGCCTTATAGAAGGTTTTGAAAGATAACTCCACAAATATGAATATGTTATATATAACTCTTGGAAATTTCAATAGCAAACTATTTACTTAAGAGTCAAAATTTTTGATTAAACTTAAGGGGTTTTTGTGATGAGTTCAAGTACTATATCAACCATATAAGAGTTATAGATCTAAGATATGAAGGTAACTTATTTACATGGAGCAACAAATGACAATTAATGGTTTATGAGAAAGAAGTTAAATAATCACTAGTGGCTATAAAAATTTCAAAGAAGCAAAGCTGTAATCATTAACTACCTCACCTTAGAACACTCTCTAACTGCAATACATAGTGTGATAAAAGTTTCCATAAGAAATCCCTTTCAAATTCATAATCTACCTGGCCAAGCTAGAAGGGTTATAGAAGATTGTCTTAATGGGAATCATAGAAGAAGTACTATGCTTTAAACCATACGAATATGTTATAAAAACAAAAATTTTTGAAAAAGGAACCCAAGCTAGTGCATCAAAAACATATGAATAGTAATAACTTTGATATCAAAGCTATTAGGGCCATTATGTAGCAAATACAAAATGAGTTGTATCAAGATATAAAGAATCCAATCAAGATTTTAATGAAAGAATTGGCCTTATTAACTATATTAATGCACTTGAATCATATGGTTATTTGCTGAAACAAAAATTAACAGTCCAATATATGCAAAATAGAGACAGGAATTATGATTTATTCGTTAAGTTAATCATATCTTGGTAAGGCATCAATAAGATAACTAACCTTATAAAGGAAAATAGGGAGATAAGTTTAGAGTTAATGGAGCTAAAGAAGGAGATTTATAACTTCTCTAAAAAAATTGTAGGTCATATTATAAATGTTGTTCATTTATGATGGTACTAAGCTTATTTATTACAAAAAGTAATCACTGATGAACAAGCATAAACACTTGCCAAAATTTTCACAAATCATGATATTAAAGAATCTCTTCTCAAGCTTAATTCTATCAAAGTCCCTAATCATAAGGCGTTGAATGCTTAATTCTTGAAAGAATCATGAAATTTAATAAAGAATCAGGTGAGCTAGGCTATACTAAATTTCTTCAACTCAAGGAAGATGCTTATAGAGTTGGACAAAATTCATGTCAACCTAATTCTCGAAGTTCTCAATCCTAATTCACTAAAAGATTATAGGCTTATATCATAATACAACATTTTGTATAAGATCACCTCCAAATTGATAGTCTCAAGTTTGAAAATGGTATTGATACCATTCATTATCATATTTAAAGGTGCTTACATCAAGGGTGGAAACATTGGAAATAATATCCTCTTGACTTAGGAATTATTCAAAGATTACAAAAGAAATGATACTATCAAAAGTTGTGCTATGAAAATAAACCTCAGTAAGGCATTTGACTCTATCAACTAGAAGTTCATTATCCACTTTTTAAACATATTTGGATTCCCTCAATAATTCTTCACTTGGATTGAGTAATGTATAATAACCATATCTTTAAGTATACTTGTAAATTAGGAACCAATTCAGACGTTTAAGGTTAGAAGAGGGATGAGATAATATAACTCTTTCTTGTTATATTAGTTTCCATATACATTCAGGTTCTGACCAGACTAATTGTCGTATCCCGTTTTCGGAGCCCGACTATCGCATTCGGATACTAATATTTTTACCCAGACACTTGCATTCAAACTAACCCCCTTTTTGGCCCATCTCCATTTCAGCCCAAATATGTCGAAGGATAGCGTTGGTGAGTCCCCAATTTGTGTGTAAACATGCTTCGGGTCAATTAGCATAACTTCTTAACTTTTTCTTCCGTGTTAGGCCTATCATCTATATTTTATCGTCTACCTTTGACTTTTATCGTCTGGTTTGACCTGCTACCGTCTGTGCTTTATCGCCTGCCCTTCATTTGCGTCTGCCTTTCATTTGCGTTTGCCTTATGACGTGTCATCACAGACGCTTCCTTGCAACTACGTTATGACGTGTCGTCTGTGATCCTTGCGTCTATGTTTCTTGCGTCTGCCTCTCATTTGCATCTATGTGTGACGTCATCACAGATGATACTCTTTCTCTATATTTCCTTTTCCGTCTGTGTGTGACGTCAGCATAGACAATTCCTTTCGTCTGTGTTTTTCCTTTGCGTTTGTGTGTGACGTCATCACTGACGATACTCTTCCTCTATATTTCCTTTTGCGTTTATGTGTGACGTCAGCACAGACGATTCCTTTCGTCTGTATTTTTCCTTTTTGCGTTCAGAACACAATCTCTCCGATTCTAACATGCTATTCTACTACAAACGACATTGACAATTCCAAAAGAGAAGAACATGCACATGTGTGTTTCATTCTCCCAATCTTTAAATATATCAAAATCAGACATCGAAAGAAAGTTAATCTCACTTTCTCATTTTTAAACATAGTCAGAGTTTGTTACATGTCAATATACACATCAAAACTTAAAACAAAATTCAAAAGATGCTCAATGTTGATATGCTGAATAAACTATCCAAAATCACTTAGTACAAAAGCCTCTAGCTATCGTGAAGTTTTCGATGGCTTGCAAGGATCACTGTCAACTTGGTTTGTACCTGAGGAAAGAAGAAAAGGGGTTGAGCTACACAGCTCAGTGGCTAATATATTTATAACCATCAGTAATTAGCACAACTTCAAGCATATATATGTATAGGTACTAAACAATTAGAATATTCTCAAGTAAGCAGATTAATGCTAAACACATAACATCCAAATGCATCATACTTGACAATTTAAAGATGCAATGCACAAACAAATGGCTCGAGGGGTTCCATAGAAACAGAATGGAGAACCGAAGTTTACACTATGAACAGAATGAGTCCTTTTCGGAGCTCATATGCCACAAGCGAGTAGCCGAGAGAAGGCTCTTGTTAATGTGCACGTGACGAACACAATGGTTGCACTCTTGCCTAAGCAAAAGCACACATTCATTTTGTAACACCCCCTCACCAATGGGAAGGGTAAAATAGTCATTTGGAATAGGTTATAAGTGCTTAAAATTGTCTTGATATGTTCATGCATACACATGTAAGCGAATAGTGAATTTTGCACATGTAAATGACTGTACATGCATTCATGACATTTCCCGGTATTTTTGTGAAGAAATATGAGTTATGAAAAATATGATT
>JANZXP010000003.1:25147609-25188703 GCA_027576715.1 Erythroxylum flavicans
AATTGCAATTAATATAGTAAATTGTCTGCATTTATGAAATTCAATATTAAATAAATTAAAATTATTAAAATTAATGAAATAAAATAAATAAAATTCAATATTAAATAATATTTAATAGTTATCAAATAAATAAGATTTAAAAATTATTAAAATTGGAAAATTATTAAATTAAATTTATTTTCGGATTAAAAAACAAATTAAAAGCATTCTATGACGTTTTTTATCGCATTCCGCGATGTTTTAAAATGTCGCAGAATCACCAACATTCCACGACGTTTCATAAAACGTCGAGGACTATTAAGGATTCCGCGACATTTTATAAAACGTCGCGGAATATTAACGATTCCGTGACATTTCCCTAAACGTCACAGAATATTAACGATTCCACAACGTTTCATTAAACGTCGCAGAAAATTCCTTTCTGCGACGTTTTTCGATTTCAGCAACGATTACAGAAACGTCGCGGAATCTTATGATTCCGTGACATTTTATTTAAACGTCACCGAAAGGCCAAATTTTTCGTGATGTTTTCATAAATGTCGTTTAATGTTGATACATTCTGCGACGTTTTCCTTAAAAAGTCACAGAAAGCTTTTGCCTATACTACAATCTACGACTTTTTGTGACGTTTTTTAAAACATCGCAAAAGGTAATCTACGATGTTTTTGGAGATTCTGCGACATTTTAAAAACATCGCAGATTGGGTTATATTCTTGTAGTGTTTGCAATGTTATTCTTCACCAAGATGGACACTTTTCACTTTGGATTTTAAGGGAATTAAAAGGTTGAGATTTCCTACTTCAGGAATTCTATAAAGAGGTATTAGACCATTTTAGTTATCAATCTAAAATCATGTTCTTTTTCCATTTCTAGTGATGAATTTCATTTCTTAACTTACGATATCTCTCAATTTTAGCATTTGGTTGAGACTATAATAATTATTTTACTTAAATTATTTGTTTCTTAAAAGTTTTGATCTTTTAAGGTATAGCTAAGCATCCACTTACCTGAATTAATTCTAGTCTACATAGAGCTTCTAGGTATCTCAATATTAATAATGATGTTTCTGATGGAGCATGACGCAGAAGAGGTTCAAGGAGATCAAAACATGTTATGGTAGTGTTACATGACATCTCAAAAAATAAAATAGAAAGTAGAGTAATTAACCATTAGAGATTTAGATATACGGGACCTTGAGAAATTATTGATAGTTGAACCTATAGAAGAAGTGGTTAACACATATATGGTGAAACTCGAAGTGTATGAACAGTTAGGCTATGTTTGGTAGGAAATAAGATTTTTAATGGAATAGAATGGAATGATTTATAATGGAATGGAATGGTTTATAATGCAATGGAATGTAAATAGATGTAATATTAGAAAATTGTTGTTTGGGAGGGATGAAAGGGTTCATAATGTAATATAGTGAAATATTGTTTGGAAGAAGGGTTTATAATGTAATATAGTAAAATGTTGTTTATCATTTTACATTCCGTCTTAATCCTCTCAAATCTGAGGTTTCTCATTTTTACTATTTTGGATGGAATGAGATATAATATGAAACCCTCCTCTTCCATCACATTCCATTTCATTCCATTATAAACCCTCCTCCCAAATGATGGAATAATATTACATTACATTCCATTCCATTAATAAACCCCTAACTAAACATAGCCTTAATGTTGACGCAAGAATGACCCAAAATAAGAGGGAAGAAATTAAATAAAATATTTTGAAAAATCATTGTCTCCCCTTTTCCCTATTAGAAGTAAATCACTTAATTCTCAATATGGTTCTTACATTCAAACGTTCAAAATAAAGAAGAGAGCATTTGCAAAGGAAAGGCAACTTGTGATATAAGACGATGTCGATAAGCTACTAAGTGCAAGATTCATTAAATAATCTTAGGCCTTTTGGATTTCATATTATGTGGAGACTGACCCAAATTTTTTAAAACCCATTTTTAAAGTTAAAAAAAGGAAGAAAAAGGAAAACCTTAAAAATATTATTGACTATTGTTGCACATTAGCAAAAAAGTACGACAGGCGGTTGTTTTATTCTTAGTGGATTATACGCACACAATTTTTCTTCAAATTTTAGCCTGTGTACCTTTTCATCAGAGATATGATCAATAGTTATTTCTAGTCTAATTTAGTAAAAAAATTTTATGGAGATACCTAACATATTGGTCTTGACTCTGTACAGTGTGATTGGCTATTGGAGCTCTATAACTTGTCTAAAATTTTGTGAACAATAGCTCACTCATATATAATAACTATAACTCCATCTTCGCACTCTTAATCAAATGGATCATTAAATGGTGATTTGTTCTCCGATTTGGCTGAAATTTTTCAATGGAGTTTTGCAGTCATCAATATTTATTCCTTATGGTGGAATTGATGTTTGGTAGATTTGACGTTTGGTGGTCTCTAGCATACAAAGGTTTGGTTCTATTTTTTGTCCTAAATAAGTTAAAATTATTAGCACTATTTGCTCTTCCATTTTATATATCATGTACTAGTGATCTACTAAGGTAAAGTATGATTTGTTATCATACTATAGTTGAACATTGAAATTAGTTGACTATTGTAATCATTTTGGTGATAGTAAAATTCACTTTAGGTTGTATCATTTTGCTCCCACTCACATTAAGAGGGAGATTTTCTATGTTAAATTACTAGCCACTGTTTATTATTTTATTACTAAAAAGTTTCAATTTGGAGCTTCCTTCCTATCAAAATGGTATGAGAGCATGGTTTTGTTGGTGAACTATCATTGTATATAATGAAAGTTAAAATAAGTAGAATGATTAATGAGACATATGCTCAAGCAATTGGAGCAACTATATGCAAGGAAGATAAAGAGTAACAAACTATTCCTGATAAAGCTGATGATAGCTTTAAGATAAAACGATGATAATTTAATGATAGACCACTTAAACACCTTCTAGGGATCCTAATAAACTCTTTTATATGGGAATCAAATTTGATGAAGAAATTCAAGGATTATGTTATCTTAGCACCTAATTTGACTCTTTGCAGAATTATAAAATGTCCTTAAATAATAATACACTTGATGGAATAATGTCAATAGATCTTGTTAAGAGTGGTTTTTTAAATAAGGAGATAAGAAGGAAATTATATGGCTCTTCTTCACACTCTAAGAATATAATTACAAATCTAAAAGGAGAAACAAAATTTGAGGTCCCAAAAATAGAGATCATAGTTGAAGCAGTTCAAAAAAAAGTGCAAATATTTTGAGTGTCATCATTGTAGGAAGAAAGGGCACATCAAGAGATATTGTTATAAGTGGAAGAAAGAAAACAAGGAGAATAAGGAGAAAGAGAAGAAAATGAACCCAAGTGTAAATAATGATTGGGTCAATGTCATTCTTGAAGATCTCCTGTTAGTTCAAGAGCTTGACATCTTTAATTATGCACATGAAGAGACTAGTTAGGTGATAGACAGTAGTGCTTCAAATAATGTTACATTTAGAAGAGATTCATTCACATCCTACACACATAGTAACTTTAGTGATGTCAAAATAGCAAATAGAGGTATGATTAAATATGTAGGCATTGGAGATGTGTGCTTGATGACTTTAAATAGGTCTAAGTTAACTTTTAAGCACATCAAGCATGTTTGAGATATTCAAGTCATTCTTCGTTTTGTTAGTAAGCTATGTGATGATGAATTTGATAACAATTTTTTAGGTGACAATTGGTAGCTCTCTAAAGGATCCTTGATTATAGTTAGAGGTAAAAATTATTCAACTCTATATCTGTCTCAAACTAAGATTGTTAAAGATGTTATCAATGCAACTAACTAGGTAATGAAATTAAGTTATGGCATAAGAGGTTATGTCACATAAGTAATAAGGGAATTGTAATTTTGGTCAAGAGGAATTTGCTATCTAAGATAAAAGGAGAGCATTTGAAGAAGTGAGATCATTGTCTAATAGGAAAGTAAACAAAAGCGTCCTTCAAGACCCACCCATTAAGTAGAAGATTTAAGGTACTAAAATTAGTGCATTATAATGTTTACGGTCTTATGAAAACTATATCTCTTGGAGGTGTTTATTACTTTATGACTTTTATAGATGACCATTCAAGGAAAATTTAAGTTTACCCTTGAGATTGAAAGATCAAGTCTTATTTATTTTTAAGCAGTTTCAGGCCGTAGTTAAGAGAGAAACTAGAAAGAAATTGAAGTGTATACAAATTGATAATAGTAGTAAGTACTTAGGATCATTTGATGCTTATTGTAAAGAACAGGTAATTAAACATCAAAAGACACCCCTAAAGACACTGCTAATTGAACAACTTGACTGAGGGGATCAATAGAACACTAGTTGAAAGGGGTAGATGTATACTTTCATAAATCAAGTTTCTAAGATTTCTTTGGGATAAACCCTTGAGCATTACAACGCGTGTCACTAATCTCTTACTATGTGTTCCTTTTTAACTAAAGGTACCGGATAAAATTTGGTCTCACAAAAATGTTTCATATAAACATTTGTGTGTTTTTGATTGCAGTGCTTTTTTCATGTTCCCAAAGATGAAAGGACAAAGCTCGATATGAAGACTATACAATGCATTTTTCTTAGCTATGGTCAGGATGAATATGGCTACAATTTATATAATAAAACTAGGAAAGGATAGTTCGAAGCAAAGATGTTGTGTTCATGGAGGATCAAACTATGACATACCTTAATAGAGAAAAGAAATTAGTATTTAACACAATTGTATGGCAAGTGATTTTGATAAAGTTCCATATATACTGAGAGAGGAATAAGATGCAAATTGTTCCTATAATAATTAACAAGATGTAGTTTATTTTAATATTCTTACGCAACAAGTAAAACCTAAAAATGTTGAAGTGGAATAATTAGTTAAAGGAGATTCCTATAAGCACGTTGAAAAGGTCCACTACAACTTGTTTACCCTTTACTAGATACTATGTACATGATTATGTCTAAAAGGAATCATCTTGGAGTTTCCCTTTAGGAACTTGACTAGAGCCCTCCTGGTGACCCCACGGTAGCCCTCCAATCAATATCTAACTTAACCGAAGGGTTCCCATAAAGCCAAGTCGTTTATCTGTTAAAAAAATGTTATACTTTAAAATTTAAAAGCACGGAAAATAGTGGGCTAACCTTTCTCTTTTTCAATCATTTCATTAAAAATTTCAACAACACAATGACTATATTTTGACCTTCCCAAAATTTTCAAAAAATACTTGCATAACAAATTTTAAAACACTTTTAATATTTCATATACCATCTTAACTTCTGCAATAGGACCTCAGGTCCACATCATGAGCAATCATGAACATACAAATCTCAAGACTTTAAAAACATCATTGATGATCAAAGCCCTCATAGTTCATTAAGAAAATATATTAATAAATCCACTAATATTCACAAGATTACATTTTTGAACTCTTTCCAAAATAACTTAAAACATATCATATACATAGAAAAAATAACACAAACACAATAGCACTCGACGATACAACTCATCTTGAGGGGAAGTCCCAATTACTACAACACCTGTACACACACTGGGATGGTTTGTTTAAAAACATAAAAATAAGGGTGAGTTAAATGAGCTCAATGAGTGTAATCAATTTACAAGAAAATTGAACTTTTTATAACAATATAATTATAATATTCCACACAATCATAAAGCTCATTGTAAAACATTTTCTATAACAATTTATTTGTGCATCATCAAATCTGGTAATAACATAATATTTCATAAAACACAATTTTAATTATTCTAAAATATTATTACAAATTACTTTTCGATATTAAACGCATAATATACAAGTTTCCATTTTTCTTTTTCCTTTTTCCTTAAACAATAAATAGTGGTGGCAATAAGTTTTTTGAAAACTTTTATATTGAAAATAAGCAACCATTAGTGGTGGGCTATGTTACCATACGATACCTTTCAAATCACTTTTAAAATAAATAATGGCGACATTATTATTGCTATGAATTTTCTAACACAACATAGCCCACCACTAATTCCTTTACTATACATTACACTAAGCATAAAGTCATGGAGTTGGTTTTGCATCGCTTACCCATAACTGGTTAACCACTATTTACTGAGATGGTTATGCATCACTTACCCGTAATAGGTTAACTGCTACGAACCGGTAATTACGGAGCTGGTTCTGCATCGCTTACTAATCGTGGTTTTTCAATGTGTGTAAGTCCTAATTAATTAACCTCGATAATTCAAAAGCATACGGGTCGTTCACGTAGTATATAAGGTTTCTATCCCACGAGGATGGATAATCTAGTCCCACAATCTAAGGCCAACACAATTCGTAGAAATTCAAAAAATAGCAAAACTGAAACAATAATTCAATTCAATCATGCAATTCAATTCAAGCATCAATTACGAAAATATTAACAATTTAGCTATTGCAACACACTCATGAATTATCTTAGGAAAACTATCAATTGAGAGAGAAAAGAATTTCCCTATCTTTAACGCTAACTTAATCGATTATGACTCATCAGATTAGTGATTCTAGATGATCCTAGGGTTAATTACTCTCTCTTGAGTTATAACCATTAACCCTACATTATAAACCCTAATCAGATTATGAGTTATTGCAATTTCTCAATAAACAACTTATCCAAAACCCTAATTAGATTTGAAATTGTCCAATAACTATCAAGAACCTATGCGAGATCTCTTTTCATACAATTACCTATTTGATTAATTTCTTGTTCTGATTAAATCACCTAACTCTCGTTAGCCCAATTTAATAATTGTTCATTCAGTTCACCCTCTCAGTTTATTACCAAATTATGCAATCACAGAAATCATTCATAATAAATCCAATAGACGTGAAAACAATTCGACTTCATTAAATCGAAGATAAAAACCCCAAAGGTGAGTTTAGAACACCTCAACATTCACAAATCCTATCATAAAACCACTATTCCCAATTCTATACAATAATAAAAGTGGAAAATAACGGGAAATACAATTTTGGATGGAGACAGGAGGCAACGACATCAGAAAGTCCTGATCTGGGAAGTATGTCAATGTCGGCTTCTTCTCCACTTCTCTCTTCCTTCTTCTCTTTCTCAATTCCCTTTCAAAAGTGGTTGATGCAAAATGCTCCTTCATCTTCTTTATCTTATTCTTTATATACTTTTTGTATTCTGGGCAGCCCTAAGGTTTTTTCTGGGGTTTGAAAGGTCCAAAAGCTCCTACAAAACTTGACCTTTTTAAGTGTCAGTGCGTCTACCTGATGCAAGCCACAATTGTGGGCCACATCTGAGCCTTCTGTCACGATCATGGCCTACTGGGACGTTGTTTCGGCCTGAGTGTCCCCAAAACTTCTCCGTTCTCTAATGTTGACCCTAAAATACTAACAAACACATCAAGGTACCTCAAATACATAATAATTAAGATCAAAGACTTGTATTTACCCATAAAAATACTTAAACACTAATAATTAATTAACTAACACAACTCTAATCTAAACATATACTAAACAATTGAATTAACGATTAAATCCATATCAAACTAAGCCTTAAAACATGATACAATTCACACTCATCAACAACTTCACACTTACACGTTTTCTTGTCCTCAAGCAAACAAAACAATAAACACCCAAAATCACACGACACACAATGCAGTAATGAGACAATGGCTTCAACTTCATGAAATAAATTTAATTTTAAACACAATCATTTAAGTATATCAAATCATTAACATGCAAAATTCGCATCTTGAGGCTTTGAACTAAATATATTTATTAATCCAGCCTAAAGTGTTAAATTGTTTACACTTTTCAATTGCACACACACATTAATAATTCTTTGGTCATTCAAACTTTATAACTACTCCTAAGTACATTTTCATGAAAAGTCAAACTATTACAAGTTCGGTAGGTTTTTATTCGAAAACATACAATATATGTATATATATATATATATACTTAATCTTTTACGCAGAGGCAAGCATTGGTAATGAATATCAATCTGATTACTCAACTAAGTCATTTTTATTAAACTGATTAGTTAGAACATCATTATAGACTTTTAACGTGAAGGCACACATTTATAATGCATGTTGATTTGGTTACTCAGCTACATCACATTATCAACTGGCTACTAGCTCTACTTATAACCTGAAGGCCAGTAGAATAGTTATTTATTTAAAATTAACAAACATTTTGTATTGCTTTAGAAATATACTAGTAAGGCTACTTAAGTCGAAAGGCCTAAAATTATGAATGAATGTGACAATTTAGAGGGTGACAAACTAACACTAAATCTTAATTTATGTTGCATATTTAACCAAAAACCCCAATTCACTAATTTTGTGAGCTAATGATTTCTCATAACCTAATAGACTATGTTCAAAATTAAATCAATTTCAATCCATCTGAGCCATTGAAACATTCACATGATTCACAAAATGCAATCTAACAACTATCATGCAAAATTCACATTCAACGCAAATCATATAACACTCCTAACACTTGAGCAACACATTGTGTTCAATGAGAGAAAGGGGCAAACAAATACATATGGAAAGAATAAACATAAATTAGAATAAAACAAAAATAAAATAAAGACTAAATTTAAAAAGAAAGGCGGGGATGGTGTTGGGTCCTTGAGATTGTTGTATTATCCAAGAATTGCTTGAAAGAGTAAGGGAACTAATGATCCCAAATTAATTCCAATTACTAAAGTTTTATTAGAAGTTCAAAAACAACTCTAACTAAACCAATCAATTTCAATCAAACTACTAAACGTGCTAATTTATGGTCATTAGCTTGACCTTGCATCCATGGAGGCATCTTAATTGTTCGAACAGAAGGAAATCATTTCCTTGTCCTTAGGAATCGTTCCTCCAAGATATTATAGCTTGTAATGATGTCTATCGACCGTAAAAGTTTCCTTGTTAGCATTTTCCAGTTTGAGAGCTCCATGATCGAAAACGTAAATGACCGTAAAAGGTCCACTCCATTGAGATTTTAACTTTCTTAGAAATAGCATCAACCTTGAATTATAAAGTAGAACCGTATCTCCTACTTTAAATTCCTTTTGTTTAAGACGAGAATCATGCCATTTCTTCACCTTTTCCTTGTAGAGTTTGGCATTTTCGTATACATTATAATGAAACTCTTCAAGTTCGTCCATCTGCAGAAACCTCTTTTCACTGCTTGCTTCAAATCAAAATTTAATACTTTAATCGTCCAGTATGCTCGATGTTCTAGTTTGATCGAAAAATGACAAGCTTTTCCACATACAAGCTTATAAGGAGTTGCTCCGATAGGTGTTTTGAAATTAGTCTTATAAGCCCATAAGGCATCGTCTAACTTTATTGCCCAATCCTTCCTAACGTTGTTCACTGTCTTTTCGAAAATTCATTTCAACTCCCAGTTGACAACCTCCACTTGGCCACTGGTCTACGGATGGTAGGGTGTAGCAACATGATGGTGCACTCCATATCTTTTTAAGAGTGCATCAAAAGATTTGTTGCAAAAATATGTACCTCCATCACTTATTATCGTACATGACCCTCTAAACTAGTTGAATAACTATTTAATGAACTTTTGCACCATCTTTCCACCATTGGTTAGGGATGTTACTGCTTCGGCCCAATGTGAAACATAATCCACTCTCACTAGAATGTATATGTTTCCCATTGAAGATGGGAAAGGCCCTATAAAATTGATGTCTCATACATCGAAAACTTTCACTTCTAAAATGTTGGATAAAGACATCTCATCTTTTTTGGAGATGTTACCTATTCTCTGGCATCGATCACAATGTGCTAAAAAAGTTTAAGCATCCTTAAATAATTGTGGCCAATAAAACCCACTATCGAGTATTCGAGCTGCCATTTTGTTGGCACCATAATGTCCATCATACTGACCTTCATAACATTGTATTAGGATGTCATTTCTTCCTCTGGAACACATCGGCGCATTAACCCATTAGCATATGATCTATCTAAAATTGGCTTATCCCATATATATCGGTTGTAATCATGCAAGAATTTCTTCTGTTATTGATAAGATAGATTTGAAGAAAGTTTACCACTGGTAACATAATTTGCGATATCGGCAAATAAAGGCATAGTCAAACCTTCGAGTAGCATCAGGATTTTATTGGGAAAATTTTCATTAATATCATCGCTTAGCTTGTATTCCCCTCTTTCTAGTTTGGATAAATGGTCTGCAACCACATTTTTTGATCTCTTTTTATCTCTCTTCTCTATATCAAGTTCTTGTAAAAGTAACACCCATCGAATAAGCTTTAGTTTTGTATCTTTTTTGTTGAAAAGATATTTTAAGGCCACATGATCGATGAATACAATTACCTTTGACCCTAAAAGGTATTGTCAAAACCTATCTTATGCGTACACTAACTACAAGTAATTCCTTCTCTTTAGTGGTCTACTTTAGCTGAGGTCATGCAAGGTTTTATTGGCATAATAGATCGCATACAACCTCTTATCTTCCCATTGGCCTAATACACAACCTATGACTTAGTCACTTACATCATACATTACTTCAAATGGAATTGTCTAGTCCGGTGGTGATAGAATCGATGCTGATATTAACGCCTCCTTTAGTTTGTTAAATGCAAATATACACTTGTCATCAAACAAGAAGGGCACATCCTTTATTAAAAGATTTGTCAAAGGTCTTATGATTTTTGAAAAGTCTTTAATGAATTGACAGTAAAATCTTACATGACCTTAAAAATCCTCGCACACCTTTTACATTGCTTAGTGATGGAATTTTCTCTATCACTTCTATTTTTGCTCTATCGGTCTTTAATCCTTGGTATTAGATTTTATACCCTCGCACTTTTGCACCATAAAATGACATTTCTCTCAATTCAGCACCAAGTGTGACTCTTCACATCTTTGAAGAAATCTGTCCAAATTAGTTAAACACATTTTGAAATAATCTCCAAAAATTGAAAAATCATCCATGAGCACCTCCATCATATCGACAAAGATAGACATCATACATCTTTGAAATGTAGCCAAGCATTGCATAGTCCGAAAGGCATTCATCTGCATACAAATGTATCCTAAGGGTAGTGAATGTGGTATTTTGGCAGTGAATGTGGTATTTTCTTAATTATAAAGGTAGATGAAGATCTGATTATATCCCAAATATCCATCTAGAAAGCAATAAAATGAATGTCCAGCTACCCTTTCTATCATCTGATCTATGAATGGAAGAGGAAAATCATCTTTCTTAGTCACTGAATTCAGTTTGCGATAATCTATGCATACTCTCCATCCTGTGACCATTCTTGTTGAAATTACTTCTCCATTATCACTTTCTATGACTGTCATTCCACCCTTCTTAGGTACATATTGTACTGGGCTGAGCCATTCACTATCAGAGATGGGATAAATTATCCCTACATCTAAGAGTTTGATTATCTCCTTCTTGACCACCTCTTTCATATTAGGGTTCAACCTTCATTGATGCTCCCTCACCATCCTACATCCTTCCTCTAAGTTTATTCAGTGCATGAAAATATTTGGACTTATACCTCGAATATCAGCAATCTGTCATCCGATAGCTTTCATTTGCTTTCTAACAATTTCTACCACCGTATTTTCTTATTTCTCATTCAATTGATTGGAGATGATTATTGGTAATGTTTAACCTTCACCTAGAAAAGTATATCTGAGATATGCAAGTAAAGGTTTAAGCTCTAATGTGGATGGTTTTCTATAGATGACGATATGGGTGCTTCGGTTAGAATCAATTTATCTAGATGCATTGAACCTTTGACTCCTCTATCTCATCATCTCCTTTAGACTCAATTTCCTTATATCCATTGTCTGTCTCTGCTTCTACTGACTGTACTTCTGTGATGCAACTCTCAACTTGTTCTTGCAAATTTTCATCCATAATTTCAACCTTCATGTATGCACTGCTTGTTGTTGGATTCTTTAAAGTCTTATTCATATTAAATTCAGTCTAATCCTTGCCTATTCAAAATTTTAATTTCCCTTTGTGGACGTCAATTATGGCTTTCCCTGTATTCATAAACGGTAGACCTAGGATCAGTGGACAGTTCTTATTTTCTTCAAAATCAAGAACCACAAAATCTACAGGAATAATGAACTTGTCCACTTGAATTAGAACATCTTCCACTATCCCAAACGATCTTTTAATAGATTGATCAGCTAATTGAATTAACGTCGATGTTGGCTTGACCTCACCTAGTCCTAATTTCTTGCATATTATTAAAGGAATAAGGTTAATACTTGCACCTAAATCACATAAGCACTTTGTGAATTCAAACTCACTAACTAGACAGGGTATTGTGAAATTCCTTGGATCCTTTAATTTAGATGGATCTGTAGCATTTTTAATTTCTCAATGAATTTTCCAAATTGTGCATCTAGCTTCTTCCTTTTTAATCAATAAGGGAAAGGGACCTTGGGTTGATACGGTAGAAGGGCGACACAAGGACGGTATTCGCTTATATTCGCTTCTTTCTCCTCTTCTTGATTTTTCTCAACATGATGGATGGGCTCCTCTATTATCTTTATGGATGGTTCAAGTTCCTTCCCACTTCGAAATGTAATTGCCTTTATTTGCTCCCTTGGTTTTGTTCCCTAAGTGCTAGGAAAACTTCCCACATTTCGTGTAGAGAAAGCGTTTGACAATTAGTTTACTTAGACCTCTAAATTGTGGATTGAAGAGGTATGGTTCTTTATTACTTATTTAAATTTGCCTTCCAACTTCGTTTGTGCATCTTCTAAAGTTCCGAGCTTATCTAAAATCCTAACCAATTTGGATTCTATTGAGCTTTGTTTGTCTTGTTGGAAGCCTGATTGTCCTTAAGGTTTGAACTATCCTCTAACATTGTTTATCCATAAGAAGTTTGGGTGATTCTTCCACCTAGGGTTATAAGTGTTAGACTAGGGATTGTTTCCCCCTCCTCGTCCATATTGAGCTTCCATGTAATTCACTTGCTCTGGATCACTTTCCTTCATCAAATAACATTCCATCGTATCATGGTTCATTTATCCACAGAGTTCACACTTAAGTTGCACGACTTTTATCGAAGACGAGGATCAATCCTTCATGTTATTGAGTCATCGAGTCAAGTTATCAATTTTTGCTGGCATTTCCATTATTTGATCGACATCCACAATTCCTTTTTATTCTTGAAAGCTAGTAGTTTGCCTACTTCGTTCGTTCGTCCACAGGTAGCTATTAGTCACCATCTCCTCTATCAGTTCTTCTGCATCATCTACTATCTTCCTCATAAGTGATCGTCCTAAAGCTACGTTGATTGTGCCTCTTGTATATGGGGTTACTCTGTTATAGATTGTTTACAACAAAAATTCCTTGGGTAAGTTATGGTGTGGACATTTCCATTGTAAATCCTTGTATCGGCCCATACTTCGTAGATTAATTCCCCATCACTTTACTAAAAGTTGGTAATTTCTTTGATGATCTTAGTGGTCTTAGTCATTAGGAAATACATATCTAAAAAGGCACGAATTGGTTGATCCCAAGTCGTGACATTAGCTGAGTTGAGAGAATGATACCAAGCCTTTGCTCTATCTCTAATGGTAAAGGGGAAAAGGTTAATTCTGACCGCATCTTCAGACAACTGATGGTACTGAAAGGTATCACATATTTCAAGGAAGTTCACTATATGTGCATTAGGATCCTCGTTCATTAGTCCATAAAACTGCAGGTTCTGTTGAAGCATGTTTAAGAGGGCTAGTTTGATTTCAAATGATGCAGCATGTATGGGTGGACTAGCTACTCTTTAGTTAGCGACATTGAACCCTGATCTCATAAAATCCATAAGGGTCCGTTATTGACGTCTTTGGTTCGCTCCGTGGTCCAAATCTTGTTGAAATTCCTCAGCTATTATTGCCTTTGTGATTTCCTCTTCTTTTTCGCGTCAAGTTTTCCTAATGGATTGTTATAGTCGAGTGATGTCTAAATCTATAGTTTCAGTTGCATAACTCGATCTTCTTATGACTCTTATGTTCATTCAAAAGCACGATTTTAGAAATAAAAGGAAAAACAAATACAAAAATTAAAAACTAACTATACGCCTTAAACTATAGAACTAAACTAATTACCTCCCTGATAACAACGCCAAAAACTTGATTGTGGTTTTTCGATGTGTGTAAGTTATAATTAGTTAACCTTGATAATCTGTAAGTGCACAGGTTGTTCGTGTAGTACCTTAGGTGTCGATCTCATGAAGAGGGATAATCTAGTCCTAAAATCTAAAGCCAACATAATTTGCAGAAATTTAAAAATTAACAAAATTGAAACAAGAGTTCAGTTTAATCATACAAATCAATCCAAGCATCAATTACGAAAATATTAAAAATTTAGCTATTGCAACACACTTAAGAATTAACCTAAGAAAACTATCAATTGAGAGAAAGAGGAATTTACCTATCTTTAATGGTAACCTAATCGATTATGACTTATTGGATTATTAGTTCTAGACAATCCTTGGGTTGATTTCTCTCTCTTGAGTTATAACCATTAATCCTAAATTATAAAGCAAATCAGATTATAGGATATTGCAATTTCTCAATTAACAACCTATCCAAAACCACCCTAATTAGATCTAAAATTGTCTAATAACTATCGAGAACCTATGCGAGATCTCTCTTCACACAATTACCAATTCTGTTAATTTCTTGTTCTGATTAAATCATCTAACTCTCGTTAGCCCAATTTAATAATTTTTCATTCGGTTCACCCTCTCAATTTATTACCAAATTATGCAATCATAGAAATCAATCACAATAAATCCAATAAACATAAAAACAATCAGATTTCATTAAATCAAAGATAAAAAAACATGAAGGTGAGTTTAAAACATCTCAACATTCATAAATCCTATCATCAAACTACTATTCCCAATTCTATACAATAATAAAAATGGAAAATATTAGGAAATATAATCTTGGATGGAGACGAGAGGCAACAACGTCAGAAACTCTTGATCTGGGAAGTACATCAATGTTGACTTCTTCTCCACTTCTCTCTTCCTTCTTCTCTTTCTCAATCTCTTAACAATT
Organism: Erythroxylum flavicans; assembly: GCA_027576715.1. Taxonomy (NCBI): domain Eukaryota; kingdom Viridiplantae; phylum Streptophyta; class Magnoliopsida; order Malpighiales; family Erythroxylaceae; genus Erythroxylum; species Erythroxylum flavicans. The sequence continues at coordinate 25,162,704 of JANZXP010000003.1, forward strand.
TTCTCTAGGGTTCCTCTCAAAAGTGGTTGATGCAAAAAGCTCCTTCATCTTCTTTGTCGAATTCTTTATATACATTTTATGTTTTGGGCAGCCCTATGATTTTTTTGGGATCCAAAAGGTCCAAAAACTCCCTCGAAACTTGATGCTCTTGAGTGTTTGCACGTTTTCCTAATGCCGGCCACAATTATGGGCCACATCTGAGCCTTCTGTCAAGATCGTGGCAAGCAAGCCACAATTGTGAGTCGTGTCCTGGGCTTCTGTCACGATCATGGCATATGGACTATTATCATGGGCTGACTCTAATGCTTCTATCCGATCCTAGCCTATTGTGCCATGATCATGGGCCGTTGTTTCAGCCCGAGTGTCTCCAAAACTTCTTCGATTTTCAATGTTGACCCCTAAAACACTAACAAACATATCAAGATACCTAAAAAATATAATAATTAAGCTCAAAGATTTGTACTAACTTATAAAAACACTTAAATACAAATAATTAACTAACTAACACAATTATAACCTAAACACATACTAAACGATTGAATTAACAATTAAATTCATGTCAAACTAAGCCCTAAAATATGATGCAATTCACACTTATCACTTATGCATAACAAGTCACGGAGCTGGCCCTACATCGCTTACCCATAATAGGTTAACCACTTTAAATATATTAGCATAATAACATGTATAAATCCTACTTGTGTGCCATAGCCAAAAGCAATTGATACATTTATGACTTATCTTATTTTCTAAATAAAGTATGGAAGGATTCAAAAGTGAATTATTTCAATGTAACTCCTAATCATATAAAATTTAACTTTCAAGTTAAAACTCATATATTGTCAAAGCATGCCTTATGTTAGCAATATTCATTTGTAAAATATCATTTGATTAAAACTCAGCTTAAACATTCATTTCATAAGCAAATGAAAACTATTTGCCTAAAATCAATTTAAAGAACACTCACATGACATTAATTCTTTTGCAAAGAATTTAGTCATATAAAACAATTAAAATACACTCACAGTTTTGCAAACTTATCGTCAAACACACTCATAGGTTTGGTGCCTCTCCTTTACCTACATAAAATGCATTTGCCTTAGGCATTTATTTCCAAATTGGGAAATAAGGCATTAAAACTACATATTCAGTGTAACCAAATTTGAGATTTGTATTTAAACGTGTAACACACATGTTAATCATATTTCTACTTACTTCCATAAGCTAACCTATTGGTCACCATTTCCAAATATAACTTCAAAAGTCATGTAAATACCATATTTTATCCATTCTATCTTAACAATTTCTTCAAAACACAATCTCACCTAATTTAATTCACCATATCATAATCATGCATGATGAGTCATGGTGATGACCCATGTCTAAGATCCATACCTCCATTTTTCCTTAATTTTTATATAGCAAATGTTCAAATTAGGTTTTGAGGTCTTTTAAACATTTGTTCTCCTATGTCTCTAGTTTCTATATCATTAAAAATCAAGCCATTTCAACTTATAAATAGTGAAAAATGTTCCAAATATCACAAGCTATTCTAACATAGGGGCAGTACAGGTTACCATTTTAAATCTCAAATTTCAATATCATTCATGTCGAATTATGTCTAGGTTGCTTCTAGATATTTTTATTAGTATGTCTTAGGTTTCAGCTCCAATTGGAATCACCCCATTTAGAAGTTTGTAGGCCGAATTATGGCTAAAACATTGGGACTAGTTCAAGTTAACCTAAGACAGAATCCCACTACGCATTCCTCTCTTGTCATATTTAACTAATTCCATACAAAGAAACATCAAAGTAATACCAAGACAACATTGATCTTAAACACATCCATCTCACTCAATAAAACACATAAAAATTTAGAAATTTAGGCTAGGAAACCTACCATTGTTCCTCCAATCTTTTGAGTATTTGATTAAGACTTCAAGATTTTTCCAAATCACCATCAAATTCCATAAAAAATGACTACCCTCTTCTTCCTCTCTCCTTTGCCAATGTTCACCATTGGCTTCTCTTCTTTTCCCTTTCATTTTTTCTCTCTCACGTTACTCTCTCATCACTCTCACGTTTATGTAGAAAGAATGAAGCAAAATGTCTTAAGTTTTGCTTTTTATACTCATTTAATGGATTACACATTTCACCTTCCTATTTGTCATCACTAATGACTCATCAAATACATATCATCATCTCATTGGTCATCTCTAATGACTCATCAATCTACTAATATCATTTAAAAAGAAAAAATTACCCTTAATTAGAACAAAAAGACCAAATTATCTTTTAATGTTTTTAATTGACCGACTAACTGAATTAAATCCTGAAAACATTCCACAATCGTCTTATTTTCAAATTGAACATGAAATACTCTAATTAGGGTCAATACTTATTGATTGGATGCTTTTAAAAATTTTTAATGGGTTTAAAATCATCAATACCCATTATTTTCCAAAAAGGAAATTTTTGTCTAATAATTTCAAATTACCTAAATTCTATTCAAACAACCTCCGTTTTAACCTGTTTCAGTGCCTGTCGAATCCAATTCTAATTTTGGAGCTTTTCATCGTATTTGAAATTATTCGGTAACTTTTTGGTTGCCAGAAAGAATTTTCAGATTGAATCCAAATATCACTAAGATAGTCCGAATTTCATTCTAAAATATCACCTAAATCTCCAAAGCACATTTTATGGCTTTTAAAACTCATTCGTACTCATTCCGTAGCTTTTTGGAGTTTTTAAAAAAAATTTGAAAAATTTCCAGTTGTGTCCAAAACCATCTCTGGTCTATCCGTGATCTTCGTTATAACCTTAATAATACATTTAAACGCTTAAATTATTCTAGTACACTATAAATAAAGCATACGCTATAAAATCCATGTACAATATATTACACAGTACAATCATCGAACTACGATATTACAATGTCTCACTAACTGATGCAAGAAAACTAGAGTTTTATAAGAAAGTTATCAAAGCTAACCATAAAGACAAGTGGATCAATGCGATACTAGATGAGATCCAGTCTTTGCATGACAACCACACCTTTGAGTTGGTTAAATTTCCCAAAGGTATAAAAGCACTAAAAATAGGTTTTCAGGACTAAAAATAAGGAACATAACCCAACGTCGAGGTCTAAGACAAGGCTTGTTATTAAGGGGTCTAGATTTTAAATAAAATTTTCTTTTATAATTAACATGACCTCTATTCATTTACTACTTGGTTTAATAACTAGTCTTGACTTAGAAATTGAGCATATAGACGTGAAAACATCCTTTCTTCATGGTGATCTAGATAACAAAATCTATATAGACCAATCAAAAGGTTTTAAAGTGAAAGGTAAAGAAGATTATGTTTGCAAACTAAAGAAAAGTCTTTATAACTTGAAGCTAGCTTCGAGACAGAGATATAGAAAATTTGAAACAGTCTTAAAGGAGCATGGTTATATGAAGACCACTTCAGATAGTTTTGTTATTTTGCAAAAGATTTTTCTAATGATTTTATTATTCTTTTACTCTATATATTTGATATTCTTATAATTGGAAAGAATGTTTGTAGGATAAACAAATTAAAGAAACAATTGGATAAGACTTTTTTCGTCAAGCACCTGAGTGCTTCAAAGCAAATGTTAGAATTTTCTGTTACTCAAAATAGACGAGCAAGGAAGCTATGCTTATTATAAGAAAATACATTTAAAAGGTACTTTATAAGGCTAAGAAGGTAAGTAGTACTCTTGCTCCTCAGTTCAAATTGAGTAGTAAGCAATGCCCCACTATTAATCTAAAAAGAAGGAAATGAGCTAAATTCCTTATGCTTCATCATTAGAGAGTTTAATGTATGCAATGGTATATACTACACCTGAAATTCACTACAATAAAATGGATATTTAGTGACAAAATTTTTCGTCGCTAAAAGCCCAACAATCGTCACTAATACTACTTAGCGAAAAATTATTTTCATCGCATAAATTATTGCAGAATCCCATTAGGTAAAAATTATAGGCAAAATTTCCACCAAACCATCACTAGCTATTCTTCGCTATGAGTTTCGTGCGAAGCGAAAATAGATAGGTGATGATATACCAATTTTTTGGTATGCTTAGTTTTGTGGTAAAAAGCTATTAGCTATGGTATTAGGAATGTAGCTAAAAACTTTTTGCAGCGTTTCATATGGCATAGCTAATGATTTTTAGTGATGAAAGGTAAGCATAGCTAAAGTTATTGGCGACGATTAGGTAAGCGTAGCAAAATTTCTTTAGCTATGTTTTTGGAAATGTAGCTAAATTTTATTAGCGAAGATTTGGAAAACATAGCCAAAGCTTTTTAGCTATATTTTAAAATTTTTGATCATATAAATTATTACTAATTATTTTATCATGTTAATTATAAATTATTGATGACATTTTTAATCCATGTTATTTTTTGTAATATTTTGAATTTTTGTTTTATAATTTATTATTCAAAAATATAATAAAAATAATAAGATATTAGAAGCATTGTATATAAATAGCTAAATATCATTAAATGTTAATTAGAAACGTTAACAAAAATACTTATTCACAAAATAAAAAATATAAGTATACTAATATTAGTTTAATGACTAAGAATCATTTTCATCGTCACTACTTACATAATTCGAACTAAGTAATTTTTTAACCATCTTTTCAAGCTTGGCCAACTATTTTCATTACGTTACAAGTTTTGTTCATTATGTTCTAACTTAGCCTTAAGCGACTGGTTCTCCTGTTGAAGACACTCAACAGATGCTGGTGTTGATCAGAATTAAGTAATTGGCTTAGGCCCAAACCTAAGACCTTTGATGTAGTTAGATCTTGTACCAAGCAACTTATTGCAAATGTCATCTACACTAAGCTCATTTCTGTCAAACATTAATGTTTGCAACAACTCTTGCATCTTATTCTAAAATTTAAAAAATAAAATCAATATTCAGTTCAAATATTATTAGTTAGTAATACATGAATCAGTAAACTTAAAATTTAAACAAAATTTTATACTTACATAATTATTTTGCACTTCTTCAGGCATCTAGCCTTCACCTTTGATCGTCGTTTTCAGAAATGTGTAATTTTAATATTTAACCTCAATAATCCGCAAGCGTATAGGTCTTTCACGTAGTACCTAAGGTGTCGATCCCATGAGGAGGATTAATCTAATCCTAAAATCTAAGGCTAAAACAATGCGCAATATTCAAAATGTAACGAAACCAAAATAGACATGCAATTTAATTCAAAAATTAATCACAAAATTTTAACAAATTAGTAATTGCAATGCACACAATCAAGAATTGACCTAAAGAACTACCAAGTGAGAGAAAGGGTAATTTTTACCTATCTTTAACACTAACCTAATCGATTATGAATTATTGGATCATTGTTCCTAGATGATCTTAGGATTGATTACTCTCTCTTAAGTTATAACCATTAACCCTAATTAGATTATGAAAAATTGCAATTTCTCAATTAACACTCTATACGAACCCTAATAAAATCTAAATTTTTCCAATAGACTACTGGGAACCTATGTGAGATCTCTCTTCACACAATTACCGATTTGATTAATTTCTCATTCTTATTACATCACCTAACTCTCGTTACCTCGATTTAATAATTTTTCATTCGATTTACTCTCTTAGTTTATTACTGAATTATGCAATCTCAAAAATCAATCACAATGAATCCAAATAACATAAAACAATTAGATTTTTATTAAATCAAAGATAAAAGCAACCCAAAGGTAAGTCTAAACATCCTCAACATTCACAAAATCCTATCATCAACGATTATTCCAATTCTATACATTAATATAATCGAAAATACATTGGAAACAAGATCTGAATGGATGATGGAGGTAACAACGTCGGGAAACCTCCTGTTCCAGGAAGTTCTTCACGTCGACTTCTTCTCCACTTCTCTCTTCCTTCTTCTCTTTCTCACTCTTTCAATGAACTCTCTCTAGGGTTTCTCAATGGTGGCCGACCCCCGTCTTCTTTATTTTATGCTTTATATACCTTTTGTGTTTTTAACAGCCTTAGAGTTTCTTTGGGGTTCGAAAGGTCTAAAAAACTCCCTCAAAGCTTGGCGTTTTTGAGTGTCTGCATGTCTACCCGATGCAGGCCACAATCATGGCTCACATTTGCATCTTCTGTCATGATCATGGTAATCAAACTATGATTGTGGGCTGTGTCTTGGACTTTTGTCATGATCGTGGCTGTTGTGCCATAATCGTGGGCCTTTGTTTTGACCAGAGTGTCTCCAAAACTTCTTCATTCTTCAATATTGACCCTGAAACACTAGCAAACACATCAAGGTACCTCAAAGACATAATAATTAAGTTCATAAACTTGTACAAACCCATAAAAAACACTTAAAAACAATTAATTAACAAACTAGCACAATTCTAACCTAAACACATGCTAAACGATTAAGTTAACAATTTAAAACATATCAAACTAAGTCTTAAAACACTATGCAATTCACACTTATGAACATCTCCACACTTAACCATTTGCTTGTCCTCAAGTAAACAAAACAACAAACACACAACACACAATGTAGTAATGAGATAATGGCTTCAACTTCAAAAGAAAATTTTAATTTTAAACACAATCATTCAAGTTATATCAAGTCATTAACATGCAAAATCTGCATTTATGGACTTTAAACTAAATATACATATTAATCTAGATCCAAGTGTTAATTTATTTTCCAATTGCACTCACATATTAATAATTCTTTGTTCATTTAAACTCTGTAACTACTCCTAAGTACGTTTTCACGAAAAGTCAAACTATTACAAGTTGGGAACGTTTTTTGCTAGAAAACACTTCTTAAAAAAAAGGACCTAGTCTTTTACTCTGAGGCAAACATTGGTGATGAATATCGATCCGGTTACTCGACTAAGTCATTTTTTTAAGCTACTTAGTTGAGACATCATTATAGCCTCTTGAAGTAGAGACACACACTTGTGATGCATGTCTATCTGATTACTCAGCTACATCAAGTTCTCAATTAGCTGCTAGCTCTATTCATAACCTGAAGGTTAGCATAATATTAATTTATTTAAAATTAACAAACACAATTTTTTATTGCCTACCTTATTTCTTTAGCTACTCATTTTCATGAAAAAATACTGGCAAAGCTACTTAAGTTAAAAGACCTCAAATTATGAATAAATGTGACAATTTAGAGAGCTAGAACTTAACACTAAATCCTAATTAAGTTATATATTTAACCAAAGAACCCGATTCACTAATTTTACAAGCTAATGATTCTTCACAACCTAACAGATTGTGTTCAAAATTAAATCAATTCCAATCCATCTAAGTCATTAACACATTCACACGATTCATAAAATGTAACCTAGCAACTATCATATAATATGCAAAACTCACATTCAAAGCAAAACATATAACCCTCGCCACATTTGAACAACACATTGTCCTCAATGTGAGAAGGGTACACAAACACAACAGGGAAAAATAAAACACAATATAAAGAACATAAGAAGAAAATACTAATAAAAATGGAAAGAAAAGGGTTAGAACACAAAACCGTCAAGGTGACTGAGGTAGTGATGGTGTCAGAGATGGAGACCAAATACGCTTGATATCAAACTGACTTTCCTATCTTATAATTGATTAAGAGAGAGTAAGAGAGTTATTAATCCCAAATTATTTCAAATCATTAAAATTTTATTTTTAAAATTTGAAACAAATCTAAATACGTAACAATTTAAACCTAACTACCAAATGTGCTAATTTATGATCATTAGCTTGACCTTGTATTATTGGAAATTCAACCAGGATCAATGATGAGTGGTTTAATTCCACCATTTTTATTAAACATCAATTTTGTAGCCTGTATGTAAGCTACAAATTTCAAAGTGAACAGAAGGACAATATTAATAAAGTTGAGAAAACTAATTAAACTTAATAATTTCCTTTTTTAGAGTAAATTGTCAACAAAACAAAGAATAATGAAACTCCTTGAATCTTCTGTCGAATCCAATGGTTTTTCTTGTAAAAAGGTGAGTTGCTCTCTTTCTTCCTTAATCACCTTCGTCTCCTCTGCTTCTTCTACTTCACGAATAGAGACTTTCGTAGCTTCTTCAAACTCGATGTATATTGTCATCTGTTCTTCATCTTTCACATTAATTATCTTGAATGAGCTACTCTCCTTCAAATTCTTTAATATATCATTCATGTTGAATGTCACTTGGTCATCATTAATCTAAAGGATAAGGTTCTTTTTATGGACATCTACCAAAGATTTTTCGATGTTCACACATGGTATATCAAGAACTAGTGAATAATAGGGAAGGTTGGCATTCTTTTCTTCATCCTCTTTCTTCCTCTCTTGGTCTTCAATAAAGTAGGGTTCAGTTTGGTTTTCCACTGATCTTTCTGGCTCTCCCCTATTCTTAGGTGCGACAACCTCATATTGCTCTCTTTCAAGTATTTCCATATTACTTAGAGAGTCTTCCACACTTCTCTTACAAAATTCACAAAAAAAAACTATCTCACTTGAATCTCTAAGTTGTGAATAGACAAGGCATGATTTGTTACTTGCTCAATTTGCTCTTCTAGCTCTTTTGGCCCTTTTCCATATCTGCGAGCTTATCCAAGATCTTATCCAATTTAAAATCCCATAAATTGGACTCATCTTACTAAAATCCTAATAGGTCTTGATGTCCTAAGTGAGTCCTTACATTGTTAGACTAATAGAAATTTGGGTGGTTCTGCCACTCCAAAGTGTACATGTTCCAATAAGGATCGTTATTTCCCCAACCATAATATACCTCATTGTGGTTCACAAAAGTTCCTTACTCCCCCATTGTTCTTTCCATTTCTTCTTCCCCTTTAGCTCTTCAGATGTCTCATTATCACTTTCAGATGTCTTGTTATGTCTTTACTTTATGCCCAAAATTTCTTTCTCTATTTTTATTTTTTAAAACAAAAGAAAGTATAAAAAACTCAGACTAAAGAACTAAAGTTGTCACCTCCCCGACAACGGAGCCAAAAACTTGATCCTGCATTTCTAATATGTGTAAATTTTAATATTTAACCTCAATAATCCGCAAGCGTACGGGTCATTTACGTAGTACCTAAGGTGTCAATCTCATAAGGAGGTTTCATTTAACCCTAAAATCTAAGGCCAAAATAATGCACAATATTCAAAATGTAACGAAACTAAAATAGGAATGCAATGAAATCAAGTAATTCAATTCAAGAATCAATCATGAAATATTAACAAATCAGCAATTGCAATGCACACACTTAAGAATCGACTTAAAGAACTAGCAATTGAGAGAAACGGGAATTTTTACCTATCCTTAACACTAACCTAATCGATTATGAATTATTGGATCATTGGTCTTAGACAATCCTAGGGTTGATTACTCTCTCTCAAGTTATAATCATTATCCCAAATCAGATTATGGAAAATTGCAATTTCTCAATTGACAATCTATCCAAACCCTAATTAGATTTGAAGTTTTCCAATAGACTACTGGGAACCTACGTGAGATCTCTCTTCACACAATTATCGATTTGATTAATTTCTCGTTCTTATTAAATCACCTAACTCTTGTTAGCCCAATTTAATTATTTCTCATTTGATTCACCCTCTCAGCTTATTACTGAATTATGTAATCTCAGAAATCAATCACAATGAATCCAAATAATATAAAACAATCATATTTTTATTGAATAAAAGATAAAAACAACCCGAAGGTGAGTTTAGACATCCTCAACATTCACAAAATCCTATCATCAACGGTTATTCCAATTCTATATATTAATAAAATTGAATATACACTATAAACAGGATCTAAATTGATAATGGAGGCAGCAACGTTAGGAAACCTTCTATTCTGGGAGTTACTTCATGTCAGCTTCTTCTCCACGTCTCTTTTCCTTCTTCTCTTTCTCAATCTCTCGAAGAACTCTCTCTAAGGTTTCTCAATGGTAGCTGATGCAAAATCCCATCTTCTTTGTCTTAGTCTTTATATATCTTTCATGTTCTGGGCAGTCCTAGAGTTTTTTTGGGGTCCAAAAGGTCCAAAAAACTCCCTCAAAACTTGACATTTTTAAGTGTCTGCACATCTGCTCGACTCAGGCCACAATCGTGGCCCTGCATGCCATGATCATGGGCCACATATGAGTTTTATGTCAGGATCGTGGCAATCAGGTCACAATCGTAGGTCGTGTCCTGGGATTTTGTCATAATCGTGGCATATGGGCCATGATTGTGGGCTAACTCCAATGCTTATATCATGATCGTGGTTGTTGTGCTACGATCGTGGGTCGTTATTTTATCCCGAATGTCTCCAAAACTTTTCCGTTCTTTGAAGTTGACCATGAAACACTAACAAACACATCAAGGTACCTCAAAGACATAATAATTAAGCTCATAAACTTGTACTAACCTATAAAAACACTTAAACATAATTAATTAACAAACTAACACAATTATAACCTAAATACATGCTAAACAATTAAGTTAACAATTAAAAACATATCAAACTAAGCCTTAAAACACAATGCAATTCACACTTATCAACCTTCCTATAGTGTGTCAATTTGTAGATCACACTCTTCTCCATGTGGCTCTTTCTGAATCAATTATATTAAAAAATCAAAACAAAATAAATAATATTGTATTTACTAATATAATTATAACTTGTACATAAAAAAACATACAAATTCATTTTGCATGACAATAAATGATTTGGAGCCTTGGTTGTGAGGAGTTTCATTTTTCTTCTGTTAACCTTGTCCTTCTCACACTTTTCCTAAATGAAGGTAAAAGCAATCATTAAATCGTCTAACAAGATTAGTTGAAGAAGTGAAAGAAAACGAACCTAAACATTGGGAAAGACTCAATAATCACACAAACTGTTACAATTTTCCTAAAACATCCGTTCCAGAATAAGTCTCCTTGCCTCCTCATCAGAAGGAAAATATTTGTAATATTTATATGTTCGATAACGACGATCCTTGTTCTTTTATTTCAAAAGTGAAGTGACATAACATCAGGGTTGTTGCTATCGATGATATTTAGCTTCATCTGTAAACAACAATTAAAAATGTAATTAATCTTTAAATAAGTAAAAAATATTGCATATAATTAAATAAATTTAAATTTTAACGAAACTTTGTCTAAAGCATTCTGTAGCAAGTTGTCTTCTTTCAACTAGTTGGCATGCATAAGGCAAAGCAATTCAATTCTAGCAATTACACCCTACTCACTAGACAATTTTTCCATTTGAATCTTTTTTACAAGACGACCTTACGAGGTATCAATATGTAAAGACAACTTACTGGTCATTGTAACTCACAACCTTTAATTATACCTCTACATCTTTTTCTGGTGGTGATATTGGAACCTGACAACAAATGAATAATGATAAGAAAATATGCATTAAACATGTAAATATATATTTGAGCATAAGTCTAATTATAGGTGTTAAAGATTAAAACATCTTCAGATCCCTCAGTACTAATTGAGGCAGATGGAGGCTATTGCTGAGCTAGTTCATTGATGGATGAGGTCAATTGTTGTTATTGGCTAAGATCTTATTGATGTGGTTATTGTAGGGGAGGATTTGATTGGTGTGGTTGTTATTGACTGAGGAGAACTTCATCACTTGCCACCTTCTTTCCTTTGTTTCTACCAGGTGATATATATTAGATATCTATAACTCAAACATCAACATAACGCATAAACATAAGTCAAATATCAGCAATACACATAAACATAACTCAAACATCAACAACCCATATAAGCATAAGTCAACGATCAACATTTTACATAAACAAAACTTAAACGTCAACAGTTCGCATTAACGTAACTCAAATATCAACAATATGCATAAAAAACTCAAATAATCCACATAAACATAACTCAAACAGCAACATTCTAAATTAACATAACTTAACATAAACAATACGCATAACCATAACTCAAACAACAACATTTCGTATAAACATATCTCAAACGACAACATTCTGTATTAACATAACTCAAGCACTAACAATACGTATAACCATAACTCAAACATTAACAATTCATATTAACATAACTCAACCATCAACAACCTGCATTAATATAACTCAAATATCAGCAATGTGAATAAATATAAGTCAAATATCAACAATACGTGTTAACATAAGTGAAATATCAACAATACACATTAACACTACTTAAACATCAACCATACATTTCAAACAATATAAATGACAATTTTATTACCTTCAATAATCATGATCAGGATCTTGAATATCATCATCATTAATTATATTATGATTCGATTCTTTATCAATTATATAATTAATATAATGTTGTATGAATGTATAGATAATATTTGTAACTAGTATAATGATTTATAATTGTATAGATAATAGACAAATTTTCTCATATCTTACTTATGTAGTATATTAGTCTATTTCATCATAATTCTTTATTTATTATATATAAATTTGTCGCCAAAGGTCAACACAAATGGACCATCTACTAACAAATGTCTAAATTGTTTCCTAATGTTATATTTCCTCCTAATTAATAACAAATGACATTGTTTTGTTAGTTTATTAACACGAAAATGAAACTCTCTTCCTTTTCGTGTTAGCTGTTATGTTTCCTCTTAGTTCACCGTCAAAGAAACGTCATCTCCTCTATTATGGTTGTCTCTTGTGTTGTGGTAGTCACGAACAAAGGATTGTTGTGTCCTCTATTAGTACTATTCTTCTTTTTTGCTTTCAAGAATCCTCCTTGTGTTGTGGTTTATTTTTCTAATATGTTTTGCAATTTATATGAGTTTTGTGTTCTGTTGATGGTGTATAGGTTTTTATTTACTCTTTTTTTGTATGTCTTTGTAAGATGTTGAATTTTGTTTCTGTGTTAGTTGTGTATGGGTTGATGTCTTTGAGGAAAGCCTGTTAATTATTTAATGAAAGGTTTGATAAAGTATTTAACTTTTGCAAGGGATTTTTATGTATGTTATTATGGATGCTAACTTCTTATCTTTTCCGTAAGTTTGTTATTATGTATGTAACTTAAACTCTTGTATTACGTGTTTAATATACAAAATCTTTTCCTAATTATTCATCAATAGGATCAACTATATCTTAAACAAGAGAATTAGTTTAAATCTAATGTTGGTTCAAATCTAATGATAGACTTGAGACATATTTTAACTCTTATTATTAAAAGACCAAATCTTTTAACATGCACACATTAAAATTTATTGAAAATATATTTTATGGAACCATATATACAATGGACTAGCTCAAAACTAACCAGGTAATTATTAAGAAAAATTAAAGCTAAATCACAATTACACAACTATTTACTTTACAAGATTTTGTAAGGGATGTTTATGCATTCCCTAAACATAGAATATACACACTTAACATTCTCAACCTTATCATATGAACGAGTCTCACTTGATAGATCATAAAATCATTATTGCTACAATGTTGGAACATTCAAATAAGAATTCTTTTATTGACTTTTCAGAATAAAACTATTAACATTAATTCATTACAGAATGTCGACGTGGTGACTAGTTTTTGATGGCGGAAATAAGCTCCGCTAGGAGGAATGTGGAAAATTTCTCCCGAATGAAGAACAAATTGATGCAGAACAAATATCCTCATCAAACATTAATCTTCGCTTGCCTTCCATGGTCGATTTTCTTCTTCAATATTTTTAGTGCCATCTAAACTACCTCTCTTTCTTTATTATATGTATCTGATTTTCTGTTAGCAAGTTATTATATGAACATTTAATTGTATATACTATATGTTATGTTAAACTTCCTCTAATCTTCAAGAGAATATAAATGGCAATGGAGGTGGTGGCAATGTCCCGATGGTCTGTATAGGATTGAGGAAATCAGTTGTTTTGGAATAGTGGTTGATTACAAAAATTATGTTTGTTCATTATGATGATGTTAGAGTTTATCAATCGGGTATGCATGTGTTCAAATATAAGTTCCTAATACTATTTAATTTAGCTTTGATTGTTCTATACCTTTTGCTCATTAGGTGAAATGCATGGTACGTGTGGATCATCTAATATCGTCATCCATATTGCATTTGGGAAATTGTTCACTATATCTTTTACAAATATAGTTAAAGCAAATAAGTTATTGGAATAGGGAATCAATAAACTAGACCTAAGGGAAGATATTTAACTGTTTCAATTGATGGTTTGGAACGTGTAACAAGCTTTCTTGGGAATCTAGATATTGGGAACCCTTTTACGGATCTCCTGAGTCTAATGTCACTTAGAATATGAAAAAATAATTATTTCTTTTCCTTTTCAATAGAATATTAGGTGTAAAGCTTTATTTATTAATTTGTCTATAAGAATTGTTAAACTTTTAATTAACATCTTCTAGTACTTACTATCTATCATTATATTATATTGCTTACCATATTTCAATATTTATATGTATTATTATTTTATTCTTATTAAATATTAATGGTTAAGAATAGTAGTTAACTTAAATTTATGATATTTTGATCTTATTAACATTAAAATTTTAAGTATGATTATCTTTTTATGTCCAAAAATATTTATTTTTCAAAATTTATATTACCTACCATATGTTTTACAACAATATGTTTTTAACTTTAAAAACATTTTACAATTTTTAGATACTCCATTCTATTTTGGTGAAAATTTTGTATAAACAGAGGTGTAGTACTATTTACAATAAGTAGAGTTTAAACAAATTTATAAAGTTTGAATGCATTAGCTATTTAAACAAAGTTATAAACAAGGAAAATGAAAAAATATAAAAAATCATATAAATTTCAATTATAATTAAACTTAGGATTATTAAGTACACTTAGCATTAAAAAATTTTCTTTTAAACAGTATTATTTTAAAAATAATATCACATAAAAAATTCATCAAAATTCTCCAAAGAAATTATTGTGTAGTATATATTATTTAATATCAACTTTTGGTGATGATTTTGCAATTCGTTACCAAAAACATCACATTAAGCGACAATTAAGTTGATCGTCACTAAAGGGTAGCCATCTAGTGACGAAATTTGTTACCCATCACAAAAAGTAGCTTCTTTTGCGATGATTCTCATACATCATCCTAAAATATATTCCTTTAGTGACAATTTTAGAAAATATCGCAAAATGTTAAACTTATAGCAACGAATTTACAAAATGTCACCAATAGGGGACTTTTAGTGATGATTTTGAATTTATTGCCAAAGAAATCGTAGCCAAAAGTCCATTATGTTGTAGTGATTGTTTGTGCAGTTGATATAGCGGTTCACTACCTTTCTAATCCTAACAATGATCATTGGAATGTTGTGAAGTGGACATATTTATGTGGTATATTTGACTTAAAACTTTCTTTTGTTGGTCATAAACGTATTTTAGTCGGCTTTACAGATGCTAATATAGCTAGAAGTGTTAATTATCGCTAGTCCACTTCTAAGCATTTGATTAATTTGGTAGGAGAGATATGTTATGGCAATTTAGAATATAAAAATATGTTTCTCTCTTATTAACTAAGATAGAATTTATTGTAACTATTGAGGCTTGTAAGGAGTTATTTTGGGTTAAAAGATTTCTAAGAACTTGGTGTTCATCAAGAAAAGTATATTCTATTATATGAAAATTAAAATGTTATTCATCTTAGTAAGAATTCCTCTTTCTACTTAAGATCTAAGCATATTGATACATGTTACGATTGGAAAAATGAAGTGATGGAAGTAAGCTATTGTGCCTTGAGAAAGTTCATAATTAGGATAATGGTGCCAAGTTGTTGACAACAACCATTACCAAAGGATAAACTTGAGACCTATGGATCGATTGTTTGCATATTGAACCCCTCCATATAGTCATAAGGGGAGTTCATTAGGCCTTTTGGGTTTCACTCTTAAGTGGAGAATGACCCAAATATTATAAAACCCAATTTTGAAATTAAAAATATTAAGGAAAAGGATAAAAAGAAAGCCTTAAAAATATCAGCGAACGTTGCTGCAAACTGGAAAAAAGTGGGAGAGGAGGTTATTTTGTTCTTAGTGGAATATGCATACATAATGTTTTCTTCAAAGTTTAGCCTACATACCTTTTGACCAAAGAGATGATCGAGTGGCAATTTATAGTCCAATTTAGCTTACATGTTTTGTAGATATACCTGACATATTGTTCTTGATTTTATATGGTGCAGTTAGCCATTGAAGCTCTGTAACTTGTCCAAAATTTTATGAAAACTAGCTCACCTACTTATAACAACTCCATCTACGCAATCTTGATCAATTGGCAATTTTTTTCCTAATTTAGATAAACTTTAGCTTCTACTCTCATTGGCCTTTATTTCCTATAGTGGAATTGATGTTTGGAGGTCTCTAACATGTGTAGATACGGTTGAATTTGTTACCTAAATAAGTTGAAATTCTTAACTTTATTTGATCTTCTATTATATATACCATATATTGTTGATCTATTAGGGTAAAGTAGGATTTTTTATCATTAAATGGTTGAGCATTAAACTAGTTGGACTATTGTAATCATTTTGGTGATAATGAAATTCCCTTTAAGTTACGAAAGAGATATTTCTTTATTAAATTACTGTGCCTATTGTTTATTGTTTTATTAATATTAAATGTAAATTTGGAGCCCCTTCTTATCAAGTAATTTCACTTCTATCTTTATTTGAAAAATGTTGTCTTGATGAAGACATTTATAAGAAATGGAGGATGTGTGTAGAGTTCAAAGATTTAAATAAAGCACACTTTAAGGATTGTTTCTCTATATAATAGATTGACTAACTTGTGGATGTGACATCAATTTATAAGTGGTTGAGTTTTATATAAGCTTACTCAAACTATAAAAAATTACATTGTATGAGCTAGAATAGGAGAAGACTATATTTATCACTCATAATATCCTCTAAAATGAAAATACGTGTGAAAATACACCAAAACCTTGACAATGTAGTTTTTTAAGGACAATTAAGAAGAAAATGGAGCCCTATCTTGACAGTATAACAAAAAATACCATATAAGGATCCATTCATCTTACAGAACTGCCTGAATGCTTTAAAATCTTAAGGAACATGACATCAAACTCAACCATGAAAATGTATATTTGGTATTTAAAGCGGAAAGTTTTTAAGTTTCATAGTCATCTAGAGGATAATAAATTAGGTCAATCAAAAGAAGATCACAACTATTTTGGAGATGACAGTTCCTAGATCTATAAAAGATTCACAATAAGTTAAAAAAAGAATCATTAGCTTGTGCTACCTATCTAAATTTTTGAGTTGTTAAGTTTCTCAAAGAATTTTGAATAGAATGAAGAATACATAAAAGTTATTGAAGAATAAAAGGAGTATATGAGAAGTCTGTCACTTTCGGTTACACTAATTAACAGGAAAGAGTAGTATTTTTAATTGAAAATTTTAGATGATTCAATTGGAGATAGCTAATAAGAGACCTTAAGTAATTATGAAAGCAAAATCTTTCAAGGTCTAGAGAAGAGATATAAAGGCATATAGAAACTCTTCCTATCTATTTTACTCTACTTGAAAATGAAAAAATTCCTTCGAATGAGAAGCACAGGGGATAGAGAAAACTACAAATGATGGGATTTTTCAAATCATAACATAATATTAAAATCCACAACCAAATCACAACACAATATTCAAATATATACTCAAGTAAATTAAAACAAAAATGATTCATTTTATAGTAGATTCATCATGACTAACTTGAGATTTTCTTGGAGTTGATATTGTTACCCTTAATTTGAACCTCTTTTTTTTAGTTATCATTTGTTTATTTATATTAAAAATTATATTTTAAGAAACTTGATTGATTTAAATATTTGAAATTGACTTTCACCCATCTACACAACATCAAAAACAAAAAAGTATAATATTATCGTTTAGGTTAAATAACAAATAACCAGTCAAAAAATTATAATTATGTGTCAAAGCATAAAATAAGTTTTTTTACTAACTTCTCCAAATGTTACTCCATATTCTTGAGTAGCCCGTTTACACATAAATATTTATGATTTTTAAAATTTTGAGGAAAAATAGAAATAAAAGTGAATATTCACTCATATTCCTAAAAAATGAATATTCACTCATTACCCTCTTTTACCTTCTTAAGATAGACATTACAGCGTTTAATCTTGTAGATACCAATTGTCTAGCTCTTCTTTTTATACCATTGTCAATATTAGACGTAGGTAATTGATTTTTTGGTGGTATTCCTTATTTTCAATGCATTATACATATGCAATTTGTAACAGATAATCAGACATTTAAATAACATTTGAAACAAATATAATTATAAATAACTATATAATTAACTTAATAATTTCAAGTTGCCTCGAAGATTTATTCTTTTTTTTGTATCCTCTTTTATTCTGACCAACTTTATAACAATGTTGACATATCATGAGTACTTCTACTTTGCTCAATTTTTTCAAATTCCATAGTTTTTTCATCTTTATCCCTTCTTATATCTTTTTGGGCCTTCTAGACTTCTTCTTAATTCAATAAGCCAATATGACCTATAGGTTTTAAATCTTTGGGAAATATTTTAGACTGAAAATGAGTTCTATAGCATATTAATAACTCTCTAAGTAGTATCCAAGCTTGTACTATTAATTTACTTATCCACAAATAGAAATAATCATTGCAAATATTTGAATGTTCAACTTTTATTGATTGCTTACAAAATTCCATACGTTTCTACTTATTTTTAAATCTTCACTAAGAAGATTTAAAAGCTAATGTAAGATAGATAATTCTCTCCCTCAACCACAACTCAATATATAGGGTATATCTAATTATTTCCATTGATCACGCCCAAATGCAGTTAATAAAGTAACTTTAAGAAATGTCTTCAAGAAGTATCCATCTAATCCAATTATTTTACTATAACCACTAAGGAAACCATACTTCAAAGCATAAAATCCTACATAAAATCTTTTAATCATTGTCAATCCAAACTTTTATTCAAGCTCAGTTTGGATAATGAATTTTCCTTATTTATGAGCCTATCATAACTTTTGTTTATAAGATCATAATTTCTCATAATAACCTTTCATAGATCCTTTTAACATCAGAATGCTTCCTATTTAGCCTTATAACATTGACATTTAGTCATTATAATGCATGCTTCCCCTCAAGATCATCTATCATTAATTGAATTTTGCTAAGTTTCTCTATATTGTAATAACTGTAAGTGCACAATGTAGTTGTAGCTAGCACTAGTAAGTATGGGTTGATCCCACGAAGATGATGAATACTAGTAAAAATCGTTTCCCTATTATCTAGTCTACAAATTGATTTTGATTTTTAATTAAAAGAAATAAAATAAAAACAAATCAAGTAAAATAAAATAAGTAGAAAAAAAGAACAGAGAAATAAGGAAGCATTTAGAAATTTATCGATATCGAAAATCAATGTCTAGGTTTCAAATCCCCCTAAAACCTTTAACAAATTGATTCCTTATTATACAATAGTTTTATTGATTTATTGGATTATAGAGATTTCTATAAGATGCTAATAGCTGACCTTGAGTTTCCTAACAACTAATCTGAAGGTTTTAAGCCAAATTACTCAGGTTAAAGTTTATAGTATTCCTTTACCAATTTGTGAATCCCACTATTAGGTTTGACCCTAATATGGAAGATTTATGTCATCCTACCTCTGAGGTTGCAATCAACTCCTTCCAATTATAGTAAATCTATTCATCAATAGGATTTCTCAATCTCTACGTTTGAAATTAGATTATGATCTAATATTTTCGAGTATAGTAAAACATAAATAAAACACGTAATTGGATTATAATATAACAATCAAAATAATTGCATTAATAAAAGAATCAAATTATATTAAAATATCAACATAGTGTTCACCTAACCTAAACACTAACAAGACATTTAGTTATACGTGATCGAACACGAAATCAAACATAAACTGAAAGAAA
This sequence comes from Erythroxylum flavicans, assembly GCA_027576715.1. Classification (NCBI taxonomy): domain Eukaryota; kingdom Viridiplantae; phylum Streptophyta; class Magnoliopsida; order Malpighiales; family Erythroxylaceae; genus Erythroxylum; species Erythroxylum flavicans. The sequence goes on from JANZXP010000003.1 coordinate 25,182,719, forward strand.
AACAAACTGAAAACAATAGGTTCATAATTCTAAATCTTCCTGATTGTCTTCTATCGAATATTCTTGTAAGGAGGAGGTTTGATCTTGTATTCCAATGGATCTTTCGATGATTTCTTCGTGTTTTCCACTTCTCTGAACCAAAATCACCCTCGAGAACCATCTCCATGCCTGAAATTACCTCCTAAAGTCTGCTCCCCCTCTTTTACCACCAAAGATACTTTTTATAGCAATTTTTAGGTTGTACATTAGCCCATGCATCACTAAAATCTCTGGAATTCATGATTTTGCACTGTCTAAGATAAGTGCACGACCTATTTCATGGTCAAGCATCCCTTCTATGCTTCAAATCTTTATTTTATATCATGTTTTCATCTGAATTCTTCTCCTTTAAGTTCATGAAGGCAGTTATAACCTATAAACACACTAGAAGTGAATTAAGTACCAAATATATGATAAAAGTATAAAATATCAAGCCAACTACATCAAATATGGGTGCAAAAATATAGTCAAATATGCATCTATCAAATATCCCCACACTTAAGCATTTTCTTGTCCTCAAGAAAACCACTGTCAAAATTATAAATTTTACAAAATCAATCCATCATCAATCTTAGTCTGTCCATTCATACCATACATCATCATATCCTATTGAATCAAATTAACATATAATTAGAATCAAATTATCCTAAAATTAACTTTTCTAAACAATATTAATAGTAATCACATCATGATCTCATTAAAGTCAAAAAAGCATTAATCTTTACACCCTTATTAAGATGTCACTCAACACTCAAGTGTTTAGGTGAAAAGTATCAAAACTCTCAATCAATGCATAGTAGAATTCTTACCATAGGCTTGCAAAAAAATCACATCTCCACTATTTATGTATAAACTAGAAATAAAAATTAAAAGGTATTTATAAGGGTGGTGTAATGGGGATTAGGTATGGTACGGTTAGGATAATAAAAAGGTTGATTTGAAGGAAATTTACTAAAGAGAACATTGCATGAAACTTATTCATAACACACATAAGTCCTTTCATTTCAAAACTAATGGTACTATATACTTATTCTTTTCTTTTTTTTGTCTTTCTTTTTGCCCTTTTTTTAACACAATAATTTAAGCATTTAGTACCAAAATTAAAGAAATAATGGGCCTTTCAAGAATTTCAAGTTTTCAAGGTTCAAAACAGTAAAAAGATCTTCAAAGAAAAATAAGATAAAGGTATATATATGGTTTTAATCAATGAAAAAGCTTAAAGCTCAACTTGGTTATTCTTAAAGATAACTTTAAGGGTGCTTCAAAAAAAACCTAAATAAGTTATTGAATCTAAGTGCCTTCATCATGTCAATGCTTCTAGTTTACCAAATGTGATTTCTATAAGCATTTTAAAAGTAAGTTCTAGAATTATCATACTATACATGATATCATACACGAAGAATAACAAGAGCTTAAAACTTTTTAAATTTTGCTCTTAGGCTCAAAAGCTTATGAAAAAGATGGGTATTATGTGTATAAATAATATGCAATATTATTCAACTTGAATATTTTAATGATTATTAAAACTTTGACTTATAAAAGCAATTTTATTTCTAACTCTATCCTTTTGCATATCAATTCAATTAATATTCAACAATGAAACACAGTGTTAATGAATAGATTTCAACCAATTCAAAATATCAATTCATAAAATATTATAATCAAGATTATAATAAGTTTAAATAAATCATTAAAGTCATACATTATCCTCAATTTACACAATATAAACTTATATAATGAATGAAAGGGTTGAGTTGGTACTTTCCTAAATATGATGATTTCTGATTTGGATTTGTACAATATGAGACTAACATCCTTACAAAATATAAAAGAAAAGGATAAAAAGAGATAAAAGAAAAACATAACAAAAAATAAAATCCTATTCTAACACACAAAATATAAATGAAATAAAATTGAAACCTATCCTAATTCATAGGTTTCCTCCCATGCAGTGCTTGTTTAACGTTGTTAGCTCGATGTACCCTTTATGCTCAACTTCATCCTACATCAATAATAAGTGCCTTGCTTCCACCCATTTCCCTGTATAAAGGTTTTGTAGCCTATAAGTAAGTCACATGTTGCAAGATAATAACAAGGAAATAATTGATTAAGTTAGTAAAACCTATTAATTACAGTAATGCCTTTTTTACTGACAAACTATTAATTAAATAGGGAATAACAAAACTTCCTGAATCGTCAATTGGCTCAAATAGTTTGTCTTCAAGGAAGTCGCTCTTCTTAAATGGAGACTTCTTCTTCTTCTTCTTCTTCTTCTTCTTCTTCATTAGGAAGTGCTTCATGGAATGTCCCTCTATTCATGAAGCCAACCCTTGTCCTTTCTTCACTCTCAAATTCACATCGATCAGCTCTCATTTCAACCAGGAGTTCCATTAATTTATCTATAATACTTGCTTCCTCTTCCATTTCCTCTTCCTCTTATTCTTCTTCTTCGAGCTCATTTTGCTACTAAGGTTGATTGCCATTCCATGTTCTTCATAATCTATTTCAATAGTTTAGGCAAACTCCCTTGTAGTTCATCAGATAGTATATCTGTTAGCTGGTCCATCCGATTCATCAAATTCTGTATACAAGCATCTGTTTTTTGATTCCTCATGTTTGATTCTTGAACGAAATCGTTCATCATATCTCTCAAAGATGGCTAGTTAACTAGAAATGCTTAGTGATGTAAATATTCAGCTGGAGCGTCATCATTCCACCCATAGGTGTAAGAATTGCTCCACTTTGAATTGTATTTGTTCTCACATACTACACTATAAGGTTGATTGTATATGTTCGATCACTCCCACATATAGATTGGTGATCGACATTCATGATTGTAGTAAATATTTCCATAAATGTCACAACACAACATATAGACATTGGCTTGGTCTCTGAAAACATGTGATGACCTCTCGCTCCCATATGGTGATGTCACCGATTGCGAAGACTTTTTCTATCTCCCATAAAAGTACTGTATATTTCATCCCACCATGAGTTGTGTCTAAGATAGTGGATCTTAAATCCTACAATAACGCACAAACTCAAGATCAAGTAAATATTTAACTGTGCATATATGAGTGTACTTGCTGGTATATTTATGCTTGTTTGTAAATATGAGAGTGTATATTTATGTTCTATCATGCCCCAAGATGCTGTAAGCCAATTTTGCTTTGATTTTTAGACCAAACGATCTGACAACATTTTTATCAGGGCATTTGAAGAGCTACGAAAACAGTGAATGGCAGAACTTAAGCATGTATTAAAGCTATCTGAAGACTGAATTCGGTTAGTTTAACATATTTTATATATCAATACTTTTTAACAACCTATAATCCTTTAGAAGCAAGCATAGAAGCTAGGACCTACATCTCGTATACATATGCTCCACCTGATAGAAGATAATCCTCATCTGCTCCCATTCAAATTCAAATCTCCTGTATCATGTAAAATTATCTGCCAAATCTTATCAGATAAAGCAGTTATCTTGCCCTTTAACGTAAGATCTTTAGTTCTTATACTTTCTATATAAAGCATGTACATACGTGAAGATTAATGTGACTTGATTTTTATTCATCAAACTCTGTTATGGTATCAGAGCCTTAGATCCCACCCTCCCCTACCCAGATTCCTGAAAAAAAATTTCTTAACTCAGTGAAACGTAGCACCAGCCAATAAGGCTCCACAGTGAAAGTTTCAACACCCCAAATTCAGCTTTAAAGCTCTAGCCACCAAGGCTCCACACTCAAGTCCACAATCCTTCACCTACTGCTTACAATCATGGAACTTGCCAACCAAACCACCTCAGCCCTCATCACCATTAACGTCGCTGCTCAAGCTCCTCTCAAACTCACCTTCACTAATTATCTCTCCTGGAAATTTCAGTTCCAGAGTCTATTTGTTGGCTATGACCTTCTCGGTTATATTGACAGCACCAAACCTTGTCCTCCTGCCACCTACACTAAAAATGGCATCACACTCTCAAACCCAAAACATTATCTCTGGATTCGTCAAGACCAACTGATTCTCAATGCCCTTATTAGCTCAATCTGTCTAACTATGATCCCATTTATAGCCCAATCCAACACCTCTAAAGATTCTTGGACAATCTTATCTAACATCTATGCCAAATCGTCCTGTGGACGGATCAAACAACTCAAATATCAGCTCAAACACATCACCAAAGGCATTGCCACCATCACTACCTACGTGCACAACAATAAAGCTAAAGCCGATGAGCTAGCTCTACTGGGATCACCAATAGATCCTGAAGAACTCACTGAGCATATACTAAAAGGCCTCCCTGACTCGTACAAAGAAGTAATCTTGGCAGTCCAAGCCCGTGACTCAGCAGTCCCTTTTGATGACCTCCATAAAAAGCTTTTGAATACAGAGGTTGCTCTTCTTGCCTCCCCAAGTGAATCCTCCACGTTCCCCACAACAGCGAATCCCACATCTTCCAAAATAAAGTGGCAACCAAGACCATCCTAGCATACCAATCAACCTTGACAACCTACTACTCCACGCACAACCAACACTTCCTTTTACAATACAGCTGGTCTTTCCTTCCCAACCACCATACTTCCTCAAAGGTCATATCTTGGCTAACGTCAACTTCGTTGAACTCAAGGCCACACTGCCAAGTTATGTCCTTCCTATGAAATTATACCCATTCAACAGCAGACCACCATAACATGACATCCGCAAGCTCATGTCACCACTGCCTCTCCTGACACTATATCCTGGCTCAGCGGGGCCTCTTTATTGGCTCCCGAGTCTCAGAATTTATTACAAAGCTACTTAACGAGGGTATCGGGTATAGAGACCCTTAAGGAAAAGTTTGCCGTGGCGGGACATTAGAAGGTCAAACGGAATATCTCTCTTAAAAAGTTCACCGTGGCTAACCCTTTTGGCTTTGCTGCTGCAAACACTGAAGGTTAAGTAGAAGATCTATCTGGTAAAGTTCGCCACAGCTAAGGTAGGGATTCACCATGGCGAAACCTTCGAAGATCAAGCAGAAAGTCTCTCGGGAAAAGTTCGTCGCGACCAAAGTTTGGCTTCGCCACGATGAAACCTTCGAAATGGACCCAAAACATCCAACATCTATCGATAAGTTTACAAACACATACATATACAAAACATCCAACATCTATCACTAAGTTTACAAACACATACACATACATTTCACACAAAAACCATAGTAATTCATCCAAAGATAGTATCAACATATAAAAGAAACTTTTGTCAAATCTCACTACTGAATCAAAGGAAGTTTATACATAGCTTAGCTATATATCAACAATTACATCAATACTTAATACAAAATGCAAAAGGATGCTCATGTTTGATATGCCTATAAAGTTATCCAAAATGTTCACTCACTTAGTGCAAAAGTCTCTAACTATCTTGGAGTTCCTGATGCCTTGCAAGCATTGCTAACTTTATCGTTCTGCACCTGAGGAGGGAAAAGGATAGGTTGAGCTACAAGGCTCAGTGGCTAATACATTTATAGCTATCGGCAATCAGCCACAATTTAAGTATATGTACATATATAGCTATCCATTCAAGCATTGTCAATCTATTCTAACAATTCAATCATTTATCAATTTAGCTCAAAACTCATAACACATAACATAGACTTTAGCCATTAAATATAACACTCAAATGCATCATACTCGACAATTCAAAGATCTAATGCACAAATAAATAGTTCGAGAGTTCTGTGGAATGAAACGGAGAAACCAAAGTTTCCACCGTGAACAAAACGAATCCGATTTCTCAGTATCTCGTGGCCTCAAAAGGGCAGCTGGGAGAAGGCTATAGGTCAACGTGCACGTAACTGACGAAACGGGTTCCTCTCTTGCCCAATCATAAACAAATTTTATGCTCAATACAGTCAATCACAAATCCATAATCTCATGCTTCTTTTACTTCTTTCTTCTTTCCTTT
>JANZXP010000003.1:25188803-25204337 GCA_027576715.1 Erythroxylum flavicans
CCTTATGTCTAATACACTAACTAATTCTAACATCTCCATTTAATAACCCTAATTTCTATTCATACTTGCTAAAATGACTAAATTCTAAGAAAATAAATAGAATAAATCAATTAATAAATAAACAAATAAATAAAAGAAAAGAAAAATTTTGGGGTCCAACACTCTCACCATGTCACTGACGACCTCAACAATCTCTCCCTTTAAAACCCCTACACAAGATCCGATGACATTATGATCGGAGATGGCACCACCCTCCCTATCAGTCACACGGGTTCTATATCCCTTCCTACCCCCACTCTTGCCCTTACTTCATCTTTTGAAGCTATCTTTCATACCGCCCCTAACTACTCGAAACTCCGTGTCTTCGAATGCATTTTCTATCTGTGGTTACGTCCATACACCTTTCATAAACTAGAATCACGATCCAAGCCTTATGTCTTCGTTGGTTATTCACTCACTCAAAGTGCATATTATTGCTTTGATCCCTCCTCCTCTAACGTGTTCACATCCCAGCATATTAAATTCTTTGAGAACTTATTTCCCTTCACCACAACAGTCCAGTCTCCCCTAGCTCTCCTCCCAACCTCATTAACACATAGATACCACAACCCCTTGTAGTCCCCACACCTACACCCAGTCGGCCACTCATAATCTCCACCGACGAAGTAGTTCCCACGGATGCTCCACCAGCTCCCTTTCCCCTGCCTCCTCCTGATGCCCCTACCTTTATAGATATTCTACACTAAAACACTCATCCCATGATCACTAGAGCCAAAAATAATATTCATAAACCACTTACCAAACTCACCCTTCACAGTCAACTCACTGCCTCTCAAGAACTCACCACAGTCACTCAAGCTCTTAAAAACCCTCACTGGAGACAGGCTATGTCTGAATAATTTGATGCACTTATTTGCAATAACAGTTAGGACTTGGTGCCTGCCAACCCCTCCTATAACTTAGTCAGTTGTAAATGGCTTTTTAGAATTAAACGCAATTGTGATGGTTCCATTGACAGGTACAAAGCTCGGTTGGTCACCAAAGGATTTCATCAAAGACCTAGTGCCGACTATCATGACACCTTCAGCCCTGTTGTAAAACCTAGCACCATCCGTATCATTCTCAGCCTAGCTATTAGCAACAGATAGTCTCTTCAGCAATTGGATGTGAACAACGCCTACTTGCAAGGCAGCCTTCAAGAAGATGTCTATATGTCTCAACCTCTCGGATTCATTGATCATGATAAGCCTTCCTATATCTGCAGACTCTAAAAAGCAATTTATGGCCTCAAACAGGCCCCGAGAGCAGGGTATCAAGAGTTACGCATGTTCTTACTTGCCTCTGGATTTCACAACTCCAAAGCTGACGTGTCTCTGTTTGTCTCCCATACATCTAGACATCCACTTTATCTCTTAGTTTATGTAGATGACATTATTGTCACCGGTGCCAATTCCACTTCAGTTCCCACCTTTTTCAAGCACCTTGCTAGGAGATACTCACTCAAAGATCTCGGTTCCTTAACATACTTCCTTGGCATTGAAGTGATTCCCAACAAGTCTGGCATTATCCTCTCTCAGCGCCGGTACCTGCTGGATCTCCTTCAATCCACCAGTATGCATGAAGCCAAACATGTTGCTACTCCCATGCATACAGACTCCAACCTCACAATCACCTTTGGCACTGCTCTCTCTGATCCTTCCATATATCGGCATATAGTTAGAAGTCTCTAATATTTATTGCTGACCCATCCAGACATCTCCTTTACTGTCAACAAGCTGTCTTAATTTATACATTGTCCCTCCTCAGAACATTGGTCCTCTATCAAACGCCTTCTTCACTATCTCGTAGGTACTATCGATGATGGCTTACAGATCCACCATGACTCTCCCCTCTGCTTACATGCATTCTCCGATGCCGATTGGGCAGGAGATAAAGACACTTACTACTCAACTGGTACCTACATAGTCTACCTTGGTAAGAACCCTATCTCCTGGAGCTCCAAAAAGCAAAAGACTGTTGCCCACTCCTCCACCAAAGCTGAATACCGCTCTCTCGCCAACACTACTGCTGAGCTGACTTGGATCTACTCTCTTCTGTCCAAACTGCTCGTTCCTATCCCATCCTATCCAGTAATCTACTGCGACAATGTTGGAACTATTCACCTAAGCTCTAATTCGGTATTTCACTCACGTATGAAGCACATTGCCATTGACTTTCATTTCATTCGTGATCAGGTGCACTTAGGACATCTTCGCGTGTCTCACGTGTCCTCTGAAGACCAACTTGCTAACAAACTCACTAAACCTCTCTCCTGCCAATGTTTCACTCAACTCAAATTCAAGCTTGGAGTCTGGTCCTGCCCTCCAGCTTGCGGGAGCATGATAGAAGATAATCCTCATCTGCTCCCATTCAAATTCAAATCTCCTATATCATGTAAAATTATCTGCTAAATCTTATTAGATAAAGCAGTTATCTTTACCTTTAACTTGGGATCTTCAGTTCTTATCCTTTCTATATAAAGCATGTACATACGTGACTATTAATGTGACTTGATATTTATTCATCAAACTCTATTACCACCTTCTTTGAAATTGCAGCCCAATTTAAGATCTTGATAGCTTGGTTAGTTGAGTTTCATTGTGATCAGTGTAGCAGCAAGATTCCAGATTTTCTTTAATTCAAACTTTCTACTCCTTGGCTGACAATTTTATCATATATTGATAGACTAACAAACCATAATAGATCTTCTTATGCTCTCATAGTCTTCTGTATTAATTTATTGTGCAATAATGATCTCAAAATCATCTCTATCTTTAAAGAACAAGGAGAAATTAACAAAAAAATTGACCATAAACATGGAGAAAACCAAATAAATAAGCAAAAAACTATAAAAGAAACCAAGGAAAATGCCACGAAATCAAGTCGAAATAAACAACAAAAAGAGGGGCACATAACTCCACGGTGTCAGAGCTTACATTAATAGAAATCAATGGTGGAGAGGGAGAAGTTATTTAATAGAACCACAATTCGTATCTTATAAGATTTTCTATGCCTACGCATGTACGTGACCTGACTTGGATTGTCCTGACTCGGAGTCCTCGTAGGTGATCATCAGGGATTTGTAAGTACTCCAGGATTGGAGTAAACTAAAACCTCTTTATGTGCTTACTTATTTGCTATGTAGTTAGAATAAATGTTTACTCTTCGTTTCATTCAATCGTGAAAGAAACCACAAAACTCTTTGTTCAACCACCATAAATCATGACGTAACCTCTTTCTAATTCTACGGATGCGCAAGTTTTCACTCTAAAATTCCTTTTTGATAACCTTGATCAGTGTTTGTTTTTAATAGAGTACCGACTAGATAAATATTAATTATTTAGTAGTTGTAGTAGTGGATAATAATTCTTCAATGACTCATCTTATACTGTGTGTGCGCTTGTGGGTACGTGGAATACATAGGAGAGTATAGGTGAGTAAGGCTTGACCTGTATCTTGCCTAGATCTATCCAAGTTGAAGGCTTTTATAGGCATGGTTTTTTTAATGATTCTCACTTTTCAGGTATCAAGGTTAAGCTGGGTGCATGGAACTTACTAGTGCATGCAATGCCCCAGTCCCTGAAGATGTTGGCATTTCAATCATCAAAGAAGCTTTAACAGAGGAATTACATTTTTTGATACAGCAGATGCTTATGGAACTCACACCAATGAAATCTTGGTTAGCAAGGTAAAACTATTTGTTCTCTGAGGCTTATTTTGTTGGGAATTGTAGTAACAGCAGGATAATGGGCTTTCAGTCTATAGCTTTTGCATTTTAATTGATTTTGTTATAAGTTGAAACAGGTAAGGTTTTGGTTCGTCGCCAAGCAAACCAAGTTGGAGAACTTGCAAATTCTTATGCACTTTTGATGTTGCATTCAACTACGATCACTTTGTAGTCATTAAAGAAAATTGCCCAGAGAAAAAATCCAACTGTCTACAAAATTTGGATTTGTCAAAAAGGGTACTGCATTTAGCAGCTTTACAATTAATGGAAGTCCAGAATATGTCTGTGCATTTTGTGAAGATTACCTAAGACGTCTTGACACATAATACATTGATCTTTACTATCTACATCGAATAGACACTTTGGTACCAATAGAAGAAACTGTTAAGTTTTCTGGTGTTTTTATTCCTTGGTGCCACTACACAGGAAAATGTGATTCTTTAAATGTTATTCACTTCCTTTAGAACTGTTAAATTGTGGCAACCTATTTCTTGTAGGAAACTACAGCTAACTACTTATCTGAGAATCTTTGAGTTAGCAAATGGGAGAGCTCAAGAGATTAGTTGAAGAGGATAAAATTAAGTACATAAAACTATCTGAAGCAAGTCCTGACAAGATAAATAGGGAACGCAAAGTGCTTCCCATAACTACTGTGCAGATGGAATGGTCACTATGGTCTCGTGACATCGAAGATGAAATAGTTCCACTTTCCAGCTGACAATATATTTTTAGTTTTCATCTGTAATTTCTCTTTGAACATATTTGCTGCTTTCTCCAGTATAGCTAAAGCTAGCTGCATGTGCAAAGTCTGCAGGGAATTGGAATAGTTCCATATAGCCCTCTTCATGGCTAAGGATCTCGTTACAGGCCTGTTTATTAGGAAGTCAAACATTGGATCAATAGATTTCCCCTTGTTGCTATTTATGCCTTTCTTTGTTGGATCAATGGTTGCTTGTGTGTGTTAGGTTGCTTGTGTGTGTTAGGGCTCGTCTAAGAGAACCCCAGATCTTTGAAACTTTTTAAATAAAATATTTCTCATGTCTTTATTGAATAGCAAAATCCTCGTTATAAAGGAGGACAATTACAAGTAAATAACATAGCTGGAGATAAAGTTCCCTATTGACTAGGAAACTTATTCAAACTTATTTAAAATATTCAAACTTATCTAAACACAAAGAATCCTAACCAATTAAGATCTCCCATAACTCCTTCAAACTTGATTTCAACACAAAAAATCCAATCCAATTAAGATCTCGTATAATTTCTTCAAACATAATTTCCCTCATGATCTGTTTCCTTCACCGAATCTTTGCTACAACTAATCATTTCCCTATTTGAGTTCTTTGATAAGTCCTTCCAACAAATGCATCCATAACACCACTCCCCTCTTGGATAATAAGCTTCTCCCCAAGCTCAAAATCAGGATAAGCCTCCTGAAATTGATGAAGAGACTACCAAGTTGCTTCAAAAGGAGGGAGATCAATCCTTTAAACTAAAAGTTCGAGTTCACCCTTACTAAGTTTGGAATGTAGGATTTGTTATAGAGTAGGAATGACTTTGTTATCCAACAATGATGGCAAGGAAGGTAGGATCGAGGAGGTTTCTCTAACAAAAGGTTTGAGTAGAGAGACATGGAAAACATTATGTAGGCGATTGTTTTCAAGGAGTTTCAAGCCGTAAGCAATAGATCCAACACACTAGAGGACCTTATAAGGACCATAAAATTTAGGTGCTAACTTGGAATTCATCGGTTAGCTAGGGAGGAATGTCGACAAGGCTACGACATTAACCAAACTAAAGCTCCTAGCTCAAATGAAGCCTCCCTATGGTCTTTATCATAAACTATCTTCATTCATTGTTATGCTTGTTGAAGCTGAAATGGGATGTCTAGTAGTACCTTGTTGTGCTCCAACAAAGCTTGGTTGACTGTATCCACCCTGGTAGCCCCTGGAACATAGGAAAGCAAATGAGAGGGATCACACCCGTACATAACTTTAAATGGAGCTTCCTATAAGGAAGAGTGTAAGGAGGTATTGTAACAATAATCTACCCTCGACATCCATTCCACCCACTTCTTTAGATGATGCCCCACTAAACACCTTAGGTACATCTCCACTGCATGATTGACTATGTCTGTTTATGCATCAGATTATAAGTGGTAGGCAAAGGAGAATGCCAACTTCATGCCACACAAATGAAAGAGCTCTTTCCAAAGTTGCTTATAAAAACCACATCCCTATCACTCACAATATATTATAGGAGGTCGTGTAGTCAAAAAATCTGCTCAAAAAATAAAAAGGCAATACTTATAGCAGTGTAGGTGTAAGGTAAGCAATTGAGATAATATGTTCAGATTTTAAAAATCTATCAACCACAACAAACAAAAATGATTTGCCATGGACTTTGACAATCCTTCCATAAAATCAATGGAAATGTCAGCCTATATTTGTATAGGAATAGGGAGGGGTTGAATGAGCCCTCCTGAGTGTAAATGCTTACTCTTATAGCACTGATAAATGGTACAACTAGTTATGAATTCCTTAACATTCCCCTTCATTCCCTTACAGAAAAATCAGCTCAGAGGCATTGTAACATTTGCACCCCTTCTTGAGTTTGGTTATGTACGCCTACAATAATAGAATAAATTAAAGGTGAAGTAGGGAGCAAAAGCACATGTCCCTTATGCAGAATTAAGCCATTTTGTACGCCCCAATCAGCCCCTACTTGTCCTTGTTCTGCCCTTGACCAAAGCTGCTTTAATTCATTTGAACTTGCAATTTCAGGCCTTATTTCATCAAAAATTAGCACTTTAGGTTGCGAAACTACAAAAAGTAGGCCCTCTTTGTTGTCCCTCTTTGAGAGTGCATATGGCACTTTATTAAGTTAACCAGACTAATATTTCACTCAAAAGTCAAGCGTCATCAATTTGCTTACCCAATTTTGCTGAGGTGAAGTTGTAAGTTGTTACTCAAGCAAGTACCTAAGGCTAAAACAATTCATTTTAATAAGAAAAGACCGTCCCCATAAATAAGGTCTCCAATGTTGCACTGCCTTAGCTAGGCCAATAAGTTCTTGTTTGTATACTAGTAGTTTAATGTGTCTATCTGTAAGTTTACTACTAAAGAAAGCCACCGAATGACCATTTTAATGTAGAATTGCCCCAATTTCTTACCTAGAAGCATTGCATTGCACTATAAATTTTGCTTCAAAATTTGGTACTTATAATACCAAAGCTGTTGCCAAGGCCTCCTTTAATTGAGTAAAGGATCATTCGACTACCTCACTCCATTAGAAGGAATTCTACTAAAAATATTGGTGAGGGGTGCAACTATAAATCCATAGTCCTTGATAAATCCTATAATAACCAGCTAGCCCCAAGAAAGCCTTTACTCCTTTATCTAAATATGGTTAAGACCATTCTTTCACAACTTTACCTTGTTAGCATCAGCCGATACCCCCACACAATTAACCACTTAACCCAGATATGCTATTTGGGTCCACCTAAAGAAATATTTAGATATTTTTCAAAAAAATATGTTGAGAACGTAATAAATGAAACACAATTCGAATATACTAGTCATATTCCACCCATATTTTATTGTAGATTAATATGTTCATTGAAGACAACCAAAACAAACTTACATAGGTAGGTTGAAATACCTCACTCATAAGTGCTTGGAATGTTAACAGGGCATTGGTTAAGCCAAAAGGCATAATCATAAATTCGGAGTGCTCATAGTGTGTTTTGAAAGTTGTCTTCTCAATATCCTCCTAGGTCATCCACACTTGACGATAACCAGACCTGAGGTCTAGTTTAGTAAAGTACTGAGTACCATAAAGCTTATTCAACAACTCCTCCACCACTGGGATTGGGAATTTATCCTTGACCATTTTATGATTCAATTCCCTATAGTGAATGCAAAATTGTCATGTTCCATCTTACTTCTTCACTAGTAAAAAATGAGAGGAAAATAGAGAATGGCTAAGCCTTATAATTCCTAGTTTCATCATAATGACATATTGCTGCTCAATTTCCTCTTTCTGTGGATGCGAATGCCTATAAAGTCCTATCGGAATTGGGGTTGTTTTAGTTAACAAATGAATCTGGTGGTTGCACTCTCTTCTTAGTGGCAGCCCTTTTGGTTCTCCAAATAATTCGAAAAATTCAACAAGCAATCCATCTAACATGATTTTCTATGATGTTGGTCCTTGAATCAATTGAAAACTCTTATTGTTGCCCATGCCACACCACCTTCCTTCCCTTTAAGCCAAAGCTTATAGTAAGGGCCGAAAAGTCCCATATGATTGGCCCCAAGGTTCGTAAACATATCACTCATAAAATAATGTCAAAACCATCCAAAAGTAGCACAAAAGGTTAAAAACAAATAAATTAGAATTAATCACTAAATTTACTGCTTCACAAAGCCTAGTACTAGGGACTTTTTCCCCGTTGGCTACTACCACCTTCATCCTTAGTTACTACTGAATTGGTGGCCCGAAACATTAAACCGCGACTGCACTAATGAAGTTGTGAGTGCTTTTCGAGTCAACCAATACCCATAGTGTACAACCTTCTACTAATGCCAAAAGTTACAACGTTTATGAGTTTCTTATTCCTGTAGTAGCATTTAAGGAGATTTTTGGTTCAGATGCTTCATCAAATTCCTCATCCACGTCTAACTCCTTAGCCTCTAACCAAAAAAGATGCTTGCAGCGATGTCCTAGAGTAACAGCTCATCACAATTAAAATAAAGGCCCTTAGACCTCCTTTATGCTAATTTAGCTTGCAATAAGTGTTTAATAGGTTCAGTTACGCTTCCCACACTCCTACTTGCTGAAATCATGATTACCTATGCTAGCTGGTATAGTTGTTGTGGGTCTCAAGGTTAGCCAAGTGGAGGTTGTTTGTCTATTCCCTACCCTTTGATTTAGCCACTGTTTCTTCTTAAATGCACGTGCCCAGTTCATTACGATTACCAATTTTGGTACATTTTGCATCTCCACATCCATCCTCAAAGTTTCCTCCAATCTAGTGGTGAAAAGATTCACTTGTTGCTCTATTCGAACTCAAGTGGCTCTTACCAATAGGGCTTGAAAAAATTGTTGATAGTCCTCCACCGTCCTTGTCTATTTGAGATTCACCAATTCTCCTAGTATATTACTACTTATAAGTGGTCCAAAATGAAGGTGGCAATAGGTTTTGAAGGTTTCCCAGGACAATCGAGGCTCCTCTTGCTCCATCTTATAAAACCACAATTGAGCTTAACTAGTCATAAGAAAACAGCCAAGCTTACCTTATCTCCATCTGCTGTCTTCTGATCGTAAAAGAACTGTTCACAGCAATGTATTAATCTTAAAGGGTCGTCAACTCCAGCGAAAGTTAGGAAATATAGCTTCGCATAGAGGGGAACCACCTTATTGCCTTGACGATCCTCCTGTTTCTCCCTTAATCAGTTGGAGGAGTCATAATTGTTGTTCCCTCTACCTTCTGGCTCCTCCTAAAGTACTTTTTTCCCAACCTTGCGAGTCAGCTTCTCATTTATCAAACCAATTCTTCCATTTTAGCATCCAAAGCTTACTGCCTTTCTTCCCAAGCCTGCTGCCTCTACTTGAACTACTATAGGAATGCGTCCAACTTCCCTTCAAGTCCTACAGATTCTCCCATAACTACCGTCTATGATACTAATTTGGTATGTGCTCGTGATGATAATCTCATTATAGACTTGTTTATTAGGAAGTTAACTATTGGTTCAATAGATTTCCCTTTGTTGTTGTTTCTGCCTTTTTCTGTTGAACCAATGGTTGCTTGTGTGTGTTATTTCTCACATCTTTATTAAATAGCAAAAGCCTCATTATAAAGGAGGAGGATTACAACTGAATAACGTAGTTAAAGATAAGATTCCCTATTGATTAGGGAAACTTATTCAAACTTATTTAAAATATTCAAACTTATCTAAACAAAAAGAATCCTAACCAATTAAGATCTCATATAACTCCTTCAAACCTGATTTTAACAAAAAGAATCATAACCAATTAAGATCTTATATAACTCCTTCAAACTTGATTTCCCTTCTAATTTATTTCCTTTACTGAATCTGCTACTGCAACTCATCATTTCCCTATCTGAGCCCTTCTCTAATAAGTCCTTCCAAAAAATGCATCCATAATACTTGGTCAATGCTTTTTAGATTGCAAAATAGTTGTTGAAAGAATACATTTGGATAGTAATCTGGTACAGAAACTTAAGAAAATCAATC
The DNA here is from genome assembly GCA_027576715.1 of Erythroxylum flavicans. Lineage (NCBI taxonomy): Eukaryota > Viridiplantae > Streptophyta > Magnoliopsida > Malpighiales > Erythroxylaceae > Erythroxylum > Erythroxylum flavicans. The sequence continues at coordinate 25,198,827 of JANZXP010000003.1, forward strand.
TTTTATTATGGAGCATTTCTAGTGTACTTATTTGGTAATTGATGAATTTGCTTCCCCTTATTTTAGAATTCCCATCCAAGGTTCACAAAGGAAGGCCTAGAAAAGAATAGAGGATTTTTCATTATAATTAAAGAATTGGCTAAAAGATATGGTTGTACTTGTGCTAAGTTTGCTAATATACCAACTGCTAGAAATAGTTAAGCCTTGACCTAATTAACATTCTATGCTAGTAGAAGAAATGGCCTTATGATCTCTTTTCGATATGATAATAAAAAAAACTAAAATTATGAATAAATCAAAAGAATGTAAAGAATATTTGCAACTTCATTATCAATTATCAAAAGTTCTGGTGTTGATGTCTAATTATGTATTTTGCACTTATTCATGAAACTTAATGTGACAAAGATCATTAAATTTGTTCATGGCTTAGCAACTTCAAAAAGTGTAGTTCTAGTGATCAAGATTGATAGCTTAAAAGAAAGAAATAAATTACAGGTTATAAGAAATGAGAGGGAAGATTTTTAAGAGAGAATGCTTTATGATCGCAGTTTTCTTATATGTATAAATTTTAATATTTAACCTCGATAATCAGCAAGCGTAGGGTTTCGTTCGCGTAGTACCTAAGGTTTTGATCCCACTAGGAGGGTTAATTTAATATTAAAATCTAAGACCAAAATAATTCATAGTAATTCAAATGTAACAAAACTAAAGCAAGAATTTAATTCAATCACGCAACTCAATTCCAAAAATACATTACGAAAATATTAACAAAATAGTTGTTGCAACACCAAATCAAGGATCAACCTAAAGAACTACTAATTGAGAGAAAGGGGAATTTTATCTATCTTTAATGCTAACCTAATCGATCATGACTTACTAGATTATTGGTTTTGTACGGTACTAGAGTTGATTGCTCTCTCTCGAGTTATTACCATTAACCCTAATTTTTAAACCACCCTAATCAGATTATAAAAATTGCAATATCTCGATTAACAATCTATCTAAAACTCTAATTAGATCTGAAGTTGTCGAAAAACTATCAAGAACCTATGCAAGATCTCTCTTCTCACAATTTACCGATTTGATTTAATTCTCGTTCTATTAAATTACCTAACTCTTGTTAGCCCAATTTAATTATTTTCCATTTGATTCACTCTCTCAGTTTATCACCGAATTATGGAATTGTAGAAATTGAATCACAATAAATCTAATAAAAACAAATAATCAAATTTCATTAAATCAAAGATAAAAACAACTCGAAGGTGAGTTTGGACATCCTCAACATTTACACAATCCTATCATCAATGGCTATCCTAATTCTATACATTAATAAAATTAAAAATAAACCAAAAACAAGATCTGAATGGAAGATCGAGGTAGTAACGTCGGGAAACCTCCTATTTTGGGAAGTACTTTGCGTTGACTTCTTCTCCATTCCTTTCTTCCTTCTTCTCTTTTTCAATCTCTTGATGAATTCTCTATAGGGTTTCTCAATAGTGACTGATGCAAAAGCTCCTCATCTCCTTTGCCTCATTCTTTATATTCCTTTTATGTTCTGGGCAGCCCTAGGATTTTTACGGGATCCAAAAGGTCCAAAAACTCCCTCAAAACTTGACTTTTCTGAGTGTCTGCATGTCTACTCGACGTAGGCTATAATCATGGCCTTGTAAGCCACAATTGTGGGCCATATCTGAGCCTTCCGTCACGATCGTGACAATCAGGCCACGATTATGGGCTGTGTCTTGGGCTTTTATCACAATCATGGTACATGGGCCACGATCATGAGCTGACCTCAATGCTTCTGTCAAGATCGTGGCTTGTTGTGCCACGATCGTGGGTCGTTGTTTCAACCCAAGTATCTCCGAAACTTCTCCATCCTTTGATGTTGACTCTAAAATACTAACAAACACATCAAAGTACCTCAAAGACATAATAATTAAGCTCAAAGACTTAACTAACCCATAAAAAACACTTAAACACAATAATTTAACAAATTAACACAATTATAACCTAAACACATACTGAATGATTAAGTTAACACTTAAATACATATCATACTAAGCCCTAAAACATGATGCAATTCACACTTATTAACGTCCCCACACTTAAAAGTTTGCTTATCCTTAAGCAAACAAAACAACAAACACAAAGAAACTATTGATTATTTTTAATTAAGTACATTAATTATAAAAAATTATTAATTTTTTAAAACACCTAATTCACCCTCTCTCTTGGATGCCATTAGGGACTAACATAATTTTAATACCATATCAAAAACTCCCAAAAGATACATAAATGCAATAGAAATATAAGGACATGTGAGGTTTTAAGGGTGATTTTGTATAGTTAAATTCCTAAATATTTAAAGATAAAGAGAAGAGCATGTTTATTGAGTTTTTTTAATGAGTTTGTACGTTCAACTAAAATAGGCTAAGATCAACGATTTAAGATTAATAATGTTTTGCCTTCCTATAGTTAACATAAATGTCTCTATGATGGCTATACTCCACGAAGAATATTTTAAAGAAGAATTTCAAATAATGATTACTATCAAATCATCAACTTGCCTATTGCAGGCATACTTAAGTGAAAAAAGTTGAATGCCCAAAGATGATTACAATTTATCATAGGCAAACTTGTATTAAATAACCTAAAATAAGTGTTTATAGGTTGATATTTCCTCTATACCTTTCTCAAGTAGGCTCGTAAGAATTCATCACTAGCATTTACGTAATGATATGTTGTAATTTGGCATGATCGTTGTAAACATGCTAGTTTGTATCATTAAGCACTAACAGATGCTTTTCGAGCACCTGAAGGATAGCTTGATTAGGCCAAATCCTCATAAAACTTTAGTACTAAAAGTTTCTTCCTCATTCTAAGATCAAGAAGAGACTGGGGAACAAATGATACACCCCTAATGAATATATGGAGTCATCCTAATTTATTTACATCAATCCATTCTTTAGGATTACAAATTTCAAGTATAGTTATCCAAAAAAAAGAGTTTAAACTAGTAGAATTCATTCACATAAGAAAAGTAGAATTCTTATTTTGTAGAGAGTATAAATCTTCCATTACCTAATAATGTGTTGTACAATAAGATGACCTTTTGGAAGGCTATCAATTATGATAATTTTTTGTATCCTCAATTTGCTCATAGTATCATATCTTAGAGAGATATTATCAAGAGTAACCCTTTTTGGCTTAATTTGCTGACTAATAGATTCTTTTATTGGAGAAGAAGAGTTTGGGGACGATACATCTTCAACTATCTTAGCCTTATAGACTAGGTTATAAAGTTTTTTTTCCTGAATAATTATAATGGTTTATCTTGGCTTGCTATATATGGCAAATGAAAAAAGTAATTTTACAACTTCTTTTGGTATCAAGTTGAAATTTGCAATGTCTAATAAATCTTTGATTTGAGTATTACAGGTATCGATATCTTCAAATATATGTTCCAATAAATCATATATCTATTTTTTGAAGTTGATCATCTCTTGTTAAAAAATCTACAAAAACATTATTATTAGATTTGATAATCCTAATACCAAAAGTATATTATAACTCTGTCATTTTATACATTTTTATATTTAAAGTTTAGAAGATAAATTATTATGAATAAAAGCCTTGGCTTAAGTATTATCAGTTCTTAATAAAAGGTTTTTAGGTAATAAAAAATAATTAAATTATATCTATGTTCGATATTTTGCTGATTTTATGTTGGAAAATTTTGATTTTGTGATGTTGTGTTGCGAAAATTAAGCTACCTAGTAAAGGTTTGACCTAATTATACTAAATGTAGTAAAAATCCAGTTATACTTTTTAAAGAATTGTTTATAAAGAGGAAACATAATAGAGTAAGTTCTCGTAACTAATATTGCTAAGCTTAATTGGCTTTTTTTATATATAATTAACACTCTTTAATTTTACTAACTTGAACATTGAAATGTCTTTGTCAGGGACACTCCTAACTCTAAATAATTATTTTTATAAACTTTTAGAATTAAAATTAGCCTAATCAACTGAATTCAATTTATATAAGAGTTTATTTATTATTAATGAATAAATTTAAAATTGATTTAACAAAAAAATTTAAGAAACTAAAATATGATTAGAATCAAGTGAAATAAGTTTTTTGGCAAATAATCTAATAGTTGTTAACCAAAAGTTAAAAAAAGAAAAGAAAAGACTGAATCAAGAGAATTCTTTAATAATCCCTTTTATAGGTTAAAAGTATATTAAAATTTCCTTGAAAGATTTAGATTTTAAGTAATAATCTATACGCATAAAAGGTCTAGAAAGGAAATAAGAAATGCTAAAAAACTCAAATCCTTCGTAAGAGCCAAGGGAATAAATACATCTCTACTCTTCTCTCCTTTCCCACTTGCATAAAACTAATTTAAAAGAAAATGTATTAAACTATTAAATTAAAATCAATTGCATCAATTGTTTTTCAATTATGTGTGTAATCACGAAAACTGAAATATAATTAATTATTATTACCGTAAGAGATAAAGCTTTTGTACCATATCAAAAACCTTTAGATCTTATTTGATAACGAGTAATAAAGAGATAAGAATAAGAATGTAATTTCTAATCCTTAGTTTTTAGTTGTTTGTTTACTGATAAAATGATTAAACTAGAATGAATTTTAATATATTTTTATTCTTAAAAAGGATGTAAATATAAAATATAAAATATTTTAATTAATTATATATAAAATAAATTATATAATAATTAAATATGAGTAAAAAATGTTATTATTATTTTAAATATTTAATATTAAATATTAATATAATTATTAACTTTTGTTTAATGCTAGCGATAATTTTGGTTGATCGCATTCAATTTTAGACAGCGGCACGGTTTCCCTGACGTCATGGATTACACCGCCGTCTTACAGCCATCTGGGTGATTACCGTAAAAAGACGTTGAGTGGGGAGCACGGCAGCAGCGAAAAAAGTTATTTTTCTATATCCTTATGATGTTAGTTCAGAACTTAGCTTGCTGGCATATTGTCACTCGTCACTTGCAGTCTGAAGATATCCATTCCAGTCAACTTGGGACTATGTCGTGTCCGTATAAAGATAGGGACGTTCCAGTACTACTCTTTATCTCCCTCTGCCATTGTACTTTCTTATCATTTCAAACCAAAGTACAAGAAGTTGCGACGAACAAGAAGAAATGAGCGAGGAACAAACAAAAACCAATACACCATAAGCAAAGCATAATAATCACAATAAACTCTTGCACATAGCAGATAAACAACGCATAAGAAGGAGGGTTTGAAAAAAGAAAATAAGAACAATACCAACACAAGTAACGACACTTTTTTCAATGTGACAAGCAAAACACAGTAGATGATCACAACAGAGGAGATGACACCGGCATCTTACAGCCATCTGCTGATTGCCGTGAAAAGATGTTCCGGGGAGTGGACACGGAAGCAGCGAAAAAAGTTATTTTTCTGTATCTTTATGAATATTAGTTCGGAACTTAGCTTGC
>JANZXP010000003.1:25207343-25232062 GCA_027576715.1 Erythroxylum flavicans
TCACCATTTCATTTAAATAGAGAACAATTCATATATACGGTATTTGATGTTTCTAAAACCCGTAAAAGGAAAAAAAGGACGACTTTCCACGTAAATTTCCACTAGCCTCTTACTGGACCTAATTAATTGAGCGGAATTGGGACATTTTTTGCACCAAAAAACAAAGATGGCACAATCATGAAGCCTATTTTCGTATGTATTCTGGAGCTTGGGAAGGCTATTTTTGCTTCCAAAAGCCTCAATCCTGCGCAATGATCTGAGCTCTTCTTACGGGACCTAATCAAATTTCAAGAGGATCCTAAAAAACTAGCAGTTTTATGAATAAAACTATAAATGATTTAATAGTTGAAGAGTGTTTATTTTTATCTGAAAGAGTTGAGAAGTGTCATCTTATAATATGTTAATTAGAGTGCTCATATAAATGCATTAAATATTAATTAGAGTGCTCATGTAAATGCTTTAAATATGGATATCTGTGATGAATGGTGCTTAAAAAACGATTCGAATCTCCCGCAATCGTTGTTCAGGATTAGCCGGTGTCGAATTTGACTCTTGATGGTACGCTTTCTCCACCGAGTCCCATAGCTTTTGACACCTGAACATGATTTGCATATTAAGGCTCCGGAAATGACATCTTTCTCCTTTAAAGATTAGAATCAGGGGCTGAGATGCTGAGTTGGTGTCGTTGCTTGGCATGGATGAAAATTTCTTTCACAATTTCGTGTCTACCTCACTAAAGTTGTGTTTGGCTCTCTCGGTGGTTCGTAGACGGGAGAACAAAGATGTCCTCAAAAATATCTAGATAACAAAAAATAACGGCTTCAGCAACAAAGCACCAGTGGTCTAGTGGTAGAATAGTACCCTGCCACGGTACAGACCCGGGTTCGATTCCCGGCTGGTGCATCTGTTTACTTATTTTATTGATCTTCTTCAAGCGATCGTTTGCCCACAAGTGTTCTTGTGGTGTGCATCACCTACCCACCTCTAACATTTCTCTTTGTAACTTCCTTTTTTTTTTCTTTCTTTTTTCGAAATAATCAACCTACCTCTCTTTCCGAATTAGCTGCAAGCATCCAACACCCTCCAAACTAAAGATGGCAGAAGAGAATAGTATCCAAGTTCCCAGGGTTAATCTGGGCAGTCAAGGACTAGAGGTAACATTTCAATTTTCAGAAACATAAGACATTTCTAGTTTCTCTGTTTCATATCAACTTTCTGTTCAGATCCCAACTGTTTGCTTTTCGCTTTCATATGAACTCTGATTTCTAGTTACCAAAGGATGTAGCTTTTATAGATTCAGGTTACTTGTTATCTATTCCAGTTGAGGATACGGTTAGCAAGTCTTACTGCAAACTTAATGACAGGTTATGGCTTCACTTTATTGAATTTCTTTTCGCTATACTTTTCTTTGAGATCCCAGCTGGTTTTTAACATAAACTTTGAGTTCTGGTTGCCAAAGAATGTAGTTTTCATGGGTTGATATTAGTTGTCATGTATCCCAGTTTGAGAGACGGTAAGATAATTTACTGTTTATGGCTTCACTTTATCAGAAGAGAAACATTTTTTCGAGCTCTAACTCCATCTTCCACTTGCATTCTAACTGGCAGAGAAGTCTGTGTACCATCTTATTGGTTTTGTATCTATTAACTCTTTTCATGGGGGGTAAAGATGCTTTATTTTTGCCGTTTGTTCACAGTAACTGGCAGAGAAGTCTGTATACCATCTTATTGGTTTTGTATCTATTAACTCTTTTCATGGGGGGTAAAGATGCTTTATTTTTGCAGTTTGTTCACAGTGAAAGGTGCCTGATCCTCTTTATCTTTTTCCTTTTCACATTGTATTCACATGTTTTTTTTATCCTATGGGCTATTTAGGTGTCAAAGTTGGGGTTTGGATGTATGGGTTTAACTGGAATTTATAATGCTCCTCTCTCCGATGAAGATGGAATCTCAATACTGAAGGATGCCTTCAACAAGGGAATCACATTTTTTGATACAGCAGATATCTATGGACCCCATACTAATGAAACTCTGGTGGGGAAGGTACCTGCTTCTGCCTGTGACTTTATCTAATTTGTGCTTTGACAATGGGAAATACAAACTAGTCTTTAAATTCAACACTAATGTCAGATATCATTTTCAGGCCTTGAAGCATTTACCCAGAGAAAAAATTCAATTGGCTACCAAGTTTGGTATTGTGGGAGTTCAAGCTCCTCATGCGATAGTTAAGGGAACTCCTGAATACGTTCGCTCGTGTTGTGAAGCTAGCTTGAAGCGCCTTGGTGTGGATTACATTGATTTATATTATCAACATCGAGTGGACAAATCTGTGCCTATAGAGGAAACAGTAAGAGATCTTCTTTTTCTACTGGACGTCTGATGTGATTATCTGGCATAATGTATCAACTCAATATGTAGCTGCTATTCTAAGTTATGGAAGTATGAGGTCATTTACTTGATGACTATCCTGGAGATGTAGATGAGTGAACTGAAAAAGCTGGTGGAAGAGTGAAAAGTTAAGTTCATTGGCTTATCTGAAGCCAGTCCTGATACAATAAGGAGGGCGCATGCAGTTCATCCCATTGCAGCTGTACAAATGGAGTGGTCCCTTTGGACTCGTGACATTGAGCAAGAAATTATTCCACTTTGCAGGTCAGGTCCATACCAATATTGTAGCAAAAAGTGATAATATTACCGCCACTTTTTAGAGAGTTTAGGAGAAAATTATAGTGCCCATTTTTGGCAGCAACCCCACGAGCTAAAAGTTATATTCTAGAGAATTTAGATTACTGTTCTAAGACTTCTGTCTGTGTAGGGAGCTTGGCATTGGAATAGTTCCGTATAGTCCTCTCGGTCGTGGATTCTTTGCAGGCAAAGCAATTGTGGAAAGCTTGCCTGCTAATAGCATGTTGGTATGTATTATCTTATCCTTTTGTTGAGACATTAATGCATCAAAAGATCTTCACATAAGCATGTAATTTAGATTCAGTTTTTATGATCGTTTTACGGTAATTTTTCTGAAACATTCAACATGTGCTTTCAATTAGTAAAATTGTATGTGACATTGGATTCCATATATATCGTTCTTGAAAGTTGTTGCACCATGATTTGATATTTTTCTTCAGTGATTGTATGAACTATTTTACAATGTTGAGATTCTAACTTTTTTACTTTATAGAAAGTGAAATTGATTAACTTAATCATAGTAATTTCTATTTTAAGGCTACACATCCTCGGTTTCATGGAGAAAACTTGGACAAGAATAAAATCATTTACAATAGATTGGACAACCTTGCAAAGAAACATCAATGCTCTCCTTCGCAACTAGCTTTGGCATGGATTCTTCAACAAGGAGATGATGTTGTTCCTATCCCTGGTCAGTGACTTTCTTTCTCAATTGCATCAACTTAAACTAGCTTATATTGTTACAAGATACTAACATGAGATGTTCCAGCAAATGTAGTGTATAAACTTCAGTACAATTTGACATATGATCTTACTCAAGTATTATTAAGGTTTGAAAACAGTAGCTATGCAGTGGGTTTCCTGTATTAGTGAATTTAGGATAAACAAGAAGCCAGTAGACTGCATTACTAGCTCGCAGATTTTCTCAGCAATGTAATCTAAACATCCATTAGCTATCTTTCTAGCCATATCAAAAATTATGCTATGATCTGGGGAAACTTCAAAATTTGCATGCTAACCGTAATGCATACTGGTTAGAGATTGCCTTGTCTGTTTACAGTTTTAACAGATTTGCTGTAATTTACTGGGTCTTTCCATCCTCTGAGTTTCTTCATTATATTGCATGGTTTGAAATGCAGAAGATGGGACACTACTGCATTATCATTTAACTGTTTGACATGGAATTGTTGCAGGGACTACCAAGATAAAAAACCTGGATGAGAATATAGGTTCTTTAAGGGTGAAACTTACAGCAGCCGAACTCAAAGAAGTTTCTGACGCTGTACCTATTGAAGAGGTAGCAGGCGATCGAACCTATGCATCCATGAGCTATTTGTCATGGAAGTTTGCTAATACCCCACCTAAAGATGGCAAAGTTTCAACTTGAATGCAATTGTAAACAACAATTTGTTCCTTCGGGACTTGGGAGTAGAATAATGACTTGACAAGTGGAATTCTTTCGATAGTACTAAGTCGAACAATAATAAATTGGAGCTGGTGTGGCTACAGAACCACTTGGCTTAAAAGACGAGGTCTTTGGTTAAGAATCTAAAATTTCTATACTGATACGTACAAGCATAGCTAGGGCAATTATGAAGCTTTTAGCATCCAACAGAAACTTCAAAGTTGAGGATTCTCGAAAGGAACAAGACATGCTACTTGATTGGATGCCCGGAAAATAGCATAGGCTAACGTTCATTTCTATGTAGGAGCAACTTGGGCTCCAGTCTCAGGATGCCATCATCTTCACATAACTCAGCCAATTCATCCTTAGGCAGTGTTACTATCACCATCCGTGCAAGCCCTTCTTCTAGAGGAGTGACCAAAACCAAACCTTCACCCTCCACATTTCCTACATGACAAGCAACATGAACCGGCTTTTCGTTATTCTCAAAGCTTCCTGCATATAGCAAGGATTGATGCCCTGTGATCATCTGCTCCATATTGACACAAGTCAGATAAGGACCATACATTCTGAATGGTGCAGCGTACTTCCCTCCCGGTTCCTTCTGCGATTCAAGCCAATCTGTAGCTGAACGAACTTGGCCCTCACTCACACTTGAAATATGCTGGTGCATCAAATCCACTACTTCTCCTAACTCGTTACTTTCCATTTCCTTCTGACTTCGTGACAGCGTTGAAAAATGCAAGGCATTGCCAAAGTATCCTAGAGGGATTGGCGGCTGCACCAGCCTTCTCAAGTCCAAACAAACTGAGAGGGTGTGTTCATGGTCATGTCTCGGAGTCTTTAAGCGCGTAATACGCATCCAAAAGAGTGATGCCAACAGCTCAAATGGAGTGGCATTGGGGCATCTATCGCCAGCTGTAGTAAACCATTGCCTGATCGTTGAATCAGAGAATTTGAAGGTGGCTGTGGCCATCTTCTCTGAGGAAGGTTTAACTTGTGCATTGGCCTTAGCTGCGTAGTGACTGAATGAATTGGTAAGAGGTTTAGGGACTGATGTTTCACCCAGTATTGATGTGTGGAGCAAGGGTGGTTGCCCAATGGTCTCCTTGCGATGAGTCTCGCTCCAAGCCTTGAAAATGAGGATAACAGAGGTGAGGTCTGCTATGATATGCGGACAACTTAGTCCAAAAGCTACACCGCCTCCTTCAAATTCATTTACCTGTAGGAAAAGGGAAGTGTCTATAAATATCTCAGCACAAACCAAAATGTAAAACGAACTTAAAACAGAACAAACAAACACAGTTTTCTTAACAAAAGTTGTATTTCATACCTCATTATAGAAGTTCGGTAGACCCCACAGCACAGACACGATGCAAACACTGAACAATACCGGAAAAGAAGCCGAGAGACATACGACAGCATAGATAAATAAAAACGTACCTGTAAACGGAAGGGTGCCCATGTACTAGGATCCTCAGGCATTTCCTCCCAAGCTGTCAGATCTTTCTCCTCCGCTCCATCAGCAGATCTCAACCACTCATCAAGCGTACAACCAACTTTTGCTCTAAAAACACGAACACCAGCATCATTGCACTTCACCTCCCAATTCCCCGCCTCACCTATCTTCAGTCGACCAGTTACCGGCGGGTACAAAGACAGCACCTCCGACAACGACACCCTCAGCGGGTCCAAATCAAAAAATCCAAACGGGTTTTTCTTGTAGTAAAAAATGACGTGAAGTGAGTGAAGAGCCATTGCATGATCCACTGCAGACAGTTGATGTATCTTGCCGGCCTCCACTGGCTTACTTGACACCGCCGTCAGCTTGGAGTGGACACTTACTCTACTAGTAGTGCCGTTATGAGCTGCCATTTTTGCTGAAAAAGAAAAGGAACAACTATATATTACGGCAAGGAATATTATTCCGTCTATATGTGGTAGTGCAGGCACAATTGAAGAAAGATTGTTAAGAAGATGGGCAAGCAAAATATGAAAGGCAGGCCATGTATGACAAAGTATATATAATATGATGCAGTAAAAGAAGTAGTGGGAGTGACATTTGTTGGGAGGACAGAAAATTAAAGGCGACTGGTATTTGTTAGATAGCATTTAATGAAGGAGGAGGAGGAGGGAGGCGGTAGAGATAGATTAATATGGATGAGGTTTCAGTTTCACAACTTTCACGGTTCCACCCACCTCGACCACGTTTAAATTTAACGTAATAATAATAATAATAGGAAATTATTTATACGTAATTAGGGATGACAATTTTTAGTCTATTGGTGTAAATTTAATTGTTTTTAATGGGTCGATTTATGGGTTAAGCCTAGGCTTAGATAAATTTGAGGTCCAATTATTTTAAATAAAATAATATTATTTTATTTAAATTTGAATTTGAATAATTCAGAACTTAATTTAATTAAAAAAATTATTTTATATTTTTAATTTAAAAAAATTTATTTTAAAAAATTTGACGGATTGCTAAAAATTGCCATCCTTGAGATAAGAATGAAGGTGTTGGTTAGTGGTTAATAGATAGGGCTTTGAAGGGAAGGCAAAAGCAGACGGCCGACAAACAACTCCAAGATAGAGAAACTATGGTTGGTCGAAAAGTACACGTTAGTCACCGCAACTCCACTTTTGATGTCGATTACGACTCCGACGATGGCTTTGAAGTTTTCAAGTTTCAGCTTTTTTCACTCACCTCACTTCCTCCCCACCAACAAAAGGTCTCCTTTTCCTCTCTCTGTCTGTCTTTTTTCCTTCGGTTCTGCTTTTTTGACGATGTTATGGGCTTGTGTAGATTCTTCGAGAACATGATGATAAACCCGTTTTGGATGGCTCTGATTTCGCTGACCGAATCAAGTTGCTTTCCATCAATGACGAGGGGGAATTTAGCGAGGATTTTTTGAAGTCCGACGAGGAATTTGCTCGAATGCTACAGGTCGTTTATTGGTTTTCATAATTTCAACATTAATTTATTTTATCTTTTTTGTTAGTAATGTTATGTAATGTATTGGATTTGGTGTTTTAGGCCGAGGAAGAGTCGTTCATGTTGCAGGAGTTTGCTGTTCAAGGACAAAGTGAATACTTCGAGGCCAGAATTCGACCTTATGTTACTCAAGTTTTGATGGTAATACCAAATTATTGGTTTCTTATTGGGAAGAATGTTAGTATTGAATGCCATGTGATGATTGTGATGGCTGCTTTTTCACCTTCGAATTGTTTTCTTGTTCTTAATGTTTGTTTGGTGGGTTTGTTGAGAGAAATTAAGATCTTTTCTATGTGTGATTATTTATTAAGTGAGACCCGAGAAGTAAAAATAATTTATGTCCTCTCTAAACTTTCTTTCCCATGCGGATATGTGACAATCGATGGTAAATGGGGTGACTATTTATTGACTTATTAGCCTACTTTTTCTTTGTAGTACGAGGACCCAGGGCGACAGGAGGCAGCAAGGAAGACAGTTCCTGTAGAAGAGCTTGAGGAGAAAGCATTGGTTTCCTTGGCAAAGGTTATAGATCTTATTTCTTTCCTTATAGCTGGTTGTGATATGAGTAACTGTTAGCTTTTATCACTTTTAGGTTCTGAGAAGGACGCAATTGTGAATAATTGGATAAAACTGGCAATTAGTAAAAAAAAAGTAAGGTCAGTTTGTATATAACGCAATGGTCAAGGAACATGTGTAAGATATCTATATGGTTCTTACTCGATTCTAAATTGCATATCTGGTTATTACACCGACTAAAAGTGATTTTATTTTTTCATTCTTCTGCTTCTAGTGGATTCTTGGAAGAAAAAATCGTCCATAAAAAATAAAAGATGAGAACGTAAGAAGTTACAGAATATGAAATGCCTCTCATAAAATGGAGGAGATAAAAATATTTTGTGCCTTACGAGAGGGAAATTTTTTTACTTTAAAAAACCAATCTATTGGCATATTCATATGGGATCAATGGTTGTAGACTCTTCATCCAATTGATATATGACTATTGGTATAGGAATTTCGAGCTTCAATTGGTTCTCAGTGACCAATAAGCATTCTGATATCTGTATGGTTACATTTATGGTTCTCATGCTTCGATACGTGCTCACTGACCAAAAGGCATTTGGTCATCAATATGATTACATTTATGGTTGTCGTGTTGAACCTAATTTTTTTTATCAGTAAAGCATGGGTGTAGTGTGATTTTTAGAATTTCATAAAATTAACAATATTTTGCCAACAGATGGAGCTGCTTATTGATATAGATCATGCATGATAACAGTTACTTGTTTTTTTGGCTGACCTTTGATGCGTGGTGCTTTAACACTTAAGAAATAATTGATTTGCACAATTTTAGATGTGCACTGCATGGTATGAGTTATTTTACATCATGATGGAGCTAAATAATAAATTCCTGAAATAGATATGGTTTTAAGTTTATTTGATTATGATATGAATGAGATGTTTGTTCTTATACATAATGGTAATCGGTTTTTCTCATGATTATGTTGTAGGAAGGTAACCTCAAACCGACAAAAAAAGAACAAGACCATGCTTTCCTACTGCAGCTGCTTTACTGGTTCAAGCAATCATTCAGGTGTCATCTCTTTAGTATTTTTACATTGGATTTAAGTAAGAAAGGGAAATCCAACACTTCTATTATCCTGTGAAGTAAGTAGGCTGATATCAATTGTATGTTACATGTAAAGGAAGAGGATCAGACCTAATAGTATAAGAGGAAAAATCAACTTGTTTAATGCACTCTTGTCCAGCTTAATGGAAATTTGCTTTCTTTGATTGATATCCAAATTCTAGGATTAATTTGATTGGATCTTTCAGTCTGGCAGACATATAAGATCACACCTTTAAAAGTCTAGTAAATCCATTCTATCTTTAAATATGCTGCCATTTTTGGAAGCTCTATCAAGTCACAGTTGTACCTTCAAAAAGTTTATGTTATAGCATTCCTTCTTACGGGAAGGAATTCCTATACTGAATGGCTTTAGTGTCTAGGCAAACACTAATGTGGACATTATTAATGTTTAACTGCTTTTTGTTAACAAATCTTGCATCCTTGGGGACAACAGGCAGGGGTGAATGAGATCTTCTTCAGTGTTCTTGATTTATTGCTTAAAATTAGATGTTCCTAACTCTCTGAATTAATTTTGAAGACCTGGCATTACTGATGTCTTTAGTGTTTGTTTTGACAGAAAAAATCTGTTTGCCTAACCTATTAATAAGCCAATTATGCCTTTTCTCTAGATTTTGGGGTCATGTTGTCTGTAGACTTTAGGAATCAAAGAATTTTTTTTATTTATTTACTAAAGGTTGGCAAACTGTTTCCACGAAGTAATTTTAGCTCAAACTAGTAAATTGCTTTGTGTGCTGAAGTTTTGGAGAGCTTTTGTAGTCCTTAATTTACAAAAGTTGATCTCCTTGTCATGCAATTGCTTGCATTGATAGTGATCTTCTGACGTTATAGATGGGTCAATGCACCCTCCTGTGATGCTTGTGGCAATGATACTGTTCATCAAGGAATGGGTGATGCACTTCCTTCAGAAACTCAATACGGAGCAACTCAAGTTGAACTATATCAGTATGTACTGACACTATTTTGTTTATAGTCTTCTTGGTTAAACGCCTCTCATTTTCCACCCCTCCTGCACCCCCATTCTCTCTCTGCCACCTTCCTGTGGAAGTTCTGTATCTAGCTTCCTCATACTCATTTGGAATCTCCATCATGATCAACCTGTTCTTTCCAATTGTGACTGCGATGTTCCAATGCAAGTAGAAATGTACTCACTGGAAGATGCTTTTCTCTTTGTGACTATTGGGAGTAGCAACAGGAGTTAGCTGAGTTTATGTTTAGACTATGATGGTTCTATGGGAATTTGCGGTCATTCTTTTGTACTTAATGTTGTAACTAGTGCTCCAGCAAAGATCTTGAATTCAATCCACTTCCAACTTCTGGCGTAAAGTTAGAACAAATATCTGTATTCCTTTCCAGAATCCACTTCTTTTGTGAATTCTAAATGTCAATGGGGGTCTTTATGTTATAAAACTTTTTGCAAAACCACCTTTGATCATTACATGTGCAGGACAGACATGATTTATCTGGAATTTTCTCCTATTTGTCTAAAACTTTAATTTCTTAGTTAGAGGTCTTGTATCTTGTTTATTTTTCTGCATATACGCTTTTAAGATTCGTGACTTCTCAATTTGTATGTATTCTTCTATTTTCTCCTCTGGTGAAACCACAGCTGCGATAGTTGCACAAGAACCACTCGATTCGCACGCTATAATGATCCATTAAAGGTTTTTCCTCTACTCGTTGGATGTTTGAATTTAAATGAACTTCTTCTATGTTATCTTATCTCTCCACCATTTTATGCAGCTTGTTGAAATTCAGCGGGGCCGTTGTGGGGAGTGGGCTAATTGCTTTACTCTTTACTGTCATGCTTTTGGCTATGAATCTCGATTGGTTAGTCTACTTTTGGATCCAAATCCAAATTTCTTGTTGTTCTGGAGGAAACATTAAGTGCATTATTGTTTTTAATCCGTTCAATTGATTAGTCCCTTTATCTGAATTCAGTAACAAGCATACACTTGGATGATTGCAAACAAATTCATCCCATTCCTTAAGGGTATATTGTCAGTTATGAACAGTGATACTACTGCTTTCCACCATTCAGCTATTTCAGTGTATATTGAAACTGGAGAATCTAAACAGTAAGGAGGTTGTATCAGGTTTTTACATGTAGGACGAGTTTTTAGGTAATTTTGATACATCACACGACTAAATTAACAATTGTTTTCTAGAAAATTGTACGTTATATTTGACAAAATGATGGTTTTTAGTTGTATAAATTGAATTGTTGATTTACAAACTGAATATATAGGTGTTTCTAAATCAACAATTGAGTTTCTGATGGTTTAGACAGGTACAAATGGAACAGCTACTGAAACTTTTCTATTTATGTCAATATATACGATGTGCATTATAAATTAACCGCTGAACAAAGCAGTTATCTGCAAGAGTAACTTCTAAATTATATGAATGTTTGACTCATTAATTGATTTCTTTTTTTTTTTGGAAAAAGTTATGTAATTGTTATTAGTAAACAATAACAAAATTTTAAAAGCAAAAATATGATTAAATAATAATGAATTAAAAAATAAAATATTTTCTTTATTTTACTTCCAAATTTTAACTCCACCTGTGCAAAAGAGAGTTGGATTCAGCTTTAGTGTATTTCTGTCCCTGATGTTTGAGAAGGAACTTCTTTTACAGAAAAAACAGGGAAAGCATCATGGGACATTCAAAATCTTGTAAATATTGAAGATTGTTATGAAATTATTACTTAAATGCCTTCTTTTCTACCTGACTTATTTAATTTAAAGGGATATCAGGTATTCCTAATTTAGAGTGCATTTTCTATCTGAGATTCTTCAAAAGTGACGATGGAAGGAAGAATTCTGCATATTGATGTTGTCCAATTTTAGTTGTTCCCACTTCTGTTTTTAAGCTATAAGCCTTTAAATCTTAATGATTATAAGCTCAACGTTCTCTTTGTTGAATTATGATTTCTCATTCTTTTATTTTTTCTGGAGTATTTCACACTAGATGGATGGTCACCAGCTTATTTGACCACTGTCTTCTCACTTTATAAAAAGTTACAGTTATCCCTCAACATATGATATGCTTTTTCCAGCAAGTATATTGCTTGCCACTTATTAAGACATAGGAGAGGGAGACAAGCTCATTAAGAAATTTTAACATAGGTGGAGAGATAACTGGAGCTATTTCCAATTTTGTTTTCGTTTCAGATCCTGGATTTCACAGATCATGTTTGGACAGAGTGTTTCTCCCCAACTTTAGGGAGGTAAGACTGATTGTTACCGTTGATGCACAAGCATTCAACTATTAAGTCAGCTAATGACTCTGCTGGCCATGTCAGTGATTATAGTTTCCACATGATTTTATAGATGGATGCACCTCGACCCTTGTGAGGGAGTTTATGACGAACCATTATTATATGAAAAAGGGTAATTCTATCAACAACACCATCTATATTTCTTAATTAATTCGATTGTCCTGTTTCTGGATGTTCAAGGTAGAGTTTCTCCCACCATCCTTGTATAAAATTTGGAACTTTTCTTTGATTTCTAAGTTACCTTTTTCTAGATGGGGAAAGAAACTGAATTACGTTATTGCTATTGCAAAAAATGGAGTTTATGATGTTACCAAGCGGTATACAAGGAATTGGCCTGAGGTAGGTACAGACATAGAAATGGCATTCTTCCATTTTGATTCTGTAATCCCTTCATGTACAAGTAATTAGACCTGTGATTGTATTTCTCTGTCTGAAGGCTTTTATGTTGTAGGTTCTGTCTCGACGAAACATTACTACAGAGCCTGCTTTGTCAGCCGCAATCACCAACTTTACAAAAGAATGCCGAAGAGGCTTTGCATCTCATATGCTTTCTGTACTTGAAGACCGTGATAGAAGTGAATCTGAAGAACTAGAGAGATATGTCCGTTCCACAGACGATACTTCACTCACGTTGCCTGGAAGACAGAGTGGAGACAAGGAATGGCGCATTTCTAGATCAGAAATTGGCTCCGGAGAAAGTTGTTCATTTAGTTGCTCTTCATGTCCTGTGCGTACATGCATAGATGAGCATGTGACAAGGATTTACAATGCATTTATCCCCCTATTTTCTCAATTTGTTGAGAATTCTCTTTCTAAAGCTAGAGTAATTCAAATCCTGAAGGTATTCAAAGGGATTCTAGTGGATCTTACGAATTCATCGTATAAAATGAGGAGAACTTCGATAAACCCATTTGTGCTTCATTTTCTACCATATTTTGGTGAGCTGCTTAATGCTCTTTCACTGAAGAACGAGATAGACAGTAATGGAAAAGTGGATATCTATCTCGCTGGTGATCCTATCAAGACCTCTTTAGCATTGCCTGTGATGTTGGATACTTTAGACGACGTGATCGACAATCTTGACAAATGTGTGAATTTTGGCAAATATTCTCTCCCCTTGCGACTTTTGAAGTTGAACAGAATCCATTCGGGCTCAGTTGTTGCAAGTGGGGAAGAGCTTCCCTTTGGAATTGTGCGTGATAATAATGGGTTTTCTTTATGAGCTCACTTTTTATAGAATCATACATGCATAGACATGTCAATGTACATGTGTATCTAGAAAAATATAGTAGGATTCAAGCAAAGGATGCCTGTATGACTATTCTTTTGTTATTTTCAGGGAACATCAGCATTTGACGGACTTCGGTCATCTAAATGGGAGGAACCAAATGGTGCTAGAGGTTGGAATGATCACATAGCAATCTTTTTATGTCAGCCTATCAAACTTGGATAGAGATTCTCAATCCTTTTCTCAGTGCGCTCTACTAGGGACTAACAGATAGGAAAGGGTTTTGTGCATCAATTTCAATTGTTGACTTGTAAATATTTATTAGATATTATAGCTGAATTGTTGTCATTCCAGAGTTACTAAGTTGAGTAGATCTGCTAGAGTAACCATTTGATGTTTCAATTTGTAAAATTCGCCAACTGATGAGATGGAGTCTAGAACAATTTCTATATTGCAATTTCTGATCCAATCTGTTGTTTTTATGTTCTATGCAATAAATGGACAAGAATTAACTCGTCATTTTGTCTCTCTAGAAGGTTGTTTTACTAGTTAATTTATTTTTACTTGAGACTTACGATAAGTTCACTGCCTCTTGTAGATTCTTGGATGTTGTACCAACCATCGGACAACCGGATGCATGAATTAGTGGCTTATGGCTTGGTATCTGCCGACGATGCGCCAGAGAGGGATCCCATGGATTGGTAGAAGTACTAGCCTTAGATGAAGGACATTTTCATTTACAGGTTCACATTTTCGTTGGCATCCAAAATCCTCAAACCCTTGTGACCTTATCAAAGTGTTTGATTTCTGTGACAGGGTTGTCGAAGGAAGTGACGACGGGGGGTTGAATTGGCATGTCCTAGATAAACAAACTTCACAGTTGTTTGAAAAGCGGTATCAGAGTAGAACGTTTGAGGTTGGATCGAAAGGTTTGTTATGCAATGCTTTCAGGTAACTTGTTTAACGATTCATACGTGCTCACACTTAAGTTTGGAGTTTCTCGTGAGTTTATTGAGCTAATGAAATGGCAGGTTCCGGTTTCTGTCTGTGAAAGATGTTCAGTCAACTTCACGTCTTCAATTGAGTGGCATTGACCTGTATTCAAGCGGGATTTAAGTTTTATGTAATCTGATGTCTTCTGACATCAGTTTTCTGTAAATTGATATCTTCAAAACCAAGCATTGACCCCATCAAATCAAGTTGAGGAACAAATGCAATCTTTGTCAACATTTATTAACTTCGGTTTTTGTTTCAATACTAGCTATATAATTTGAAGAAGTTTCCACACATGGATCTTAAGACCTTAATTTCGACTTGAAGTGAAAAATGGGAATAAAGTATGAATTTCAATTTTTGTAGCTTGTCTGACACAGAATTGGAATATATGAAATTATATTTTAATTTCCAAAGGTAAAAAAAAAGAAACTCAATTACATACTGGAAGCATTGGTGAATTATTATAAGATTGCTATTTCAACTTGAAAATAAACAATACGAACGGAGTTTAACTATTTAAGGCTGCCAAAGAGGCGCGCTGTTAGTTTCTGCCAAATTCAGGCAACACTTGTCTAGATGATCAATACAGCAGGGAGCGGAGGGCCTGCAGTACACGTCATAGCCGATATTAACAGAAGCTAAATGATTCTCACTCAAAACACATCTGACTCGCCTGTGGTGCCATAAAACTTCCCAACCTGTAACTGCAAGCACCAAAGAATAAACTAAGAAATTTCCACCATCATCAATGCGGAATCGTGCTTTGACCAATGAGATGAATATCAAATCCAATCACGCAGATAGAAATAATGTCTGCTACAGATCTTTTTTTTCTTTTTTGTTTTCTTTCCGAAGCTTTCCACAACACTGTATCGACATAAACAGAAAAGAAGCTTTCAGGGGTCCAATACGTGTTTTGTATTGAAAAATTAGGGATAGAAAATAACATCAGCAACAACTACATCCAATCTCTCTCCTTTGGGCTTTAATGGTCCTCAATCTTCTTCAAGGCCTTCATATCGGTGGTCTCCACCCTGCAATTATTAAAACAAGATCGAAGTTCATGTCTGCAGCCGGTACAATTAGGGCATCTATAAGGATGAACACAAAACCTCTAGATACAACTCAGATTAGACAATATTATTAGCGTAATTGCTTAAAGGAATCTGCTTTACTACCACACACATTGTGCCTTGGCATTCAAACGACATCAGATCAAAAGTGCAGCTGGGAATTCGATAAAAACACTAGATACAACTAATAATTACACGAAACTGATGATAGAAAACAGAGGACAAAAAAGGACCTTGATGAGTTAGACAAATAAGTTAGAAAAGCAACCTTGTTTAGAGACAAAAGCTGTGCCAAAAGAAAAAGAGGTCAAGCAAACTCACGTTGTTCCGAAAAGAGCAATCTTTTGGACTTTGGTGATCTCAGAACCAGATTGGTTGTCCTCAATGAAAACTGTCAAGCTGGAAATTAACAGAATTAGCTGCTAGTGGATATCTGATATCAACAAGATGAAGTAGACTAGACAGAACATTTCGCATACCTACGAACATTCTGAAACTTGACATACTTCAAGACTACTGGTTTTCCCTACAAATTGTGAAAGAAATACAAGCAATTAAGCTGTAATTTTATTGATACTATTTAAACAATTGGGTCAACTATAGAAATATCAGTATAACAGCAGCACAATATTGAATACCTTGAGATCCTCCAGGGTCAGAACTGCAGTGTCACTAGGAGGGAAATCATTGACATTACTATCATAAATGTAAAACCATGGACAAGTAAGATAAGCATTTCGAACATTTTACCACCTTGATAATCTACTAAGAAATTCAATCTAAATAATACCTAAAACCCATGTGCTCCTTGTTTGAGAAAAGTTTTATAGTTTTAGGACCTGTAGAAAAAAAAATCAAGATGAGAATAATAAAAAAAGCGTACAGATTTAATGTCATTTATTATCTTATGTATGCAAAGTCAACCAGAAGAAGATGGCATTGTCTTACAAAATCTGCTTTTTTTCTTTTTTCTTCTGGTTGAACTTTGCATACTAGCACCACAGGGAAAGCTAAGTTTACAGATACCTTCTTCTTCAGGACCTTTTATAACAATAGAAAATAGTTTAACAACTTGAAGGAAGGGTATATAAATCAATAGCTGCTCATCCGCATCACTCCCCAGATTCAAGGCGTCATCCTCCCTATAGCCCTAAGTCCATAAGCGGAAAGATAAACGAGAATTTTAGTTTTCACAACAGAGTAAAGAAGAAAATTCCCAATTTCTGATAAAAGAGTCCAAGACACGTGAGATCGTGCCAAGGACTCTTGACATCTGAGTTAGCTTTCACGACAAGAGTTTAAGAATCTCATTCAGTCATTTCAATCCCTTTTGACCAAATCATACGAATAGACCAGTTTCTAAGTCAGAAATGAGCTGCATTTAAATTTTTGCTCATCCACATATAGCTATAAAATCATCAAAATCATCGAAAAGTAATAAGTTACCATGCATCCATGATAAAAAAAGAAGAAGAAGAAAACCGAAAACTGCAGCAAGTTACCTGCTTGAGAGCATTGGAAACTGTATGGTTAGTGCTTTGGTTAAGGCATTCAATTCCAGACCAGTCAATGTAGTCCAATAGATCAACCTGATTCATCTTGAAACTCAGTATCCAAGAAAATATTCCAATCCGCTCCTCAAACGCCCAGTTCCCCAAATTCCAAAAATCCCCACTAATTCTAAAATGAACCAAACATCAATAAACAACAGACAGAAGAATACCCAGAAAAGGAAAGAGAAAAACCTGAGAACATGGCCACTTACTTGGCTTCTTTGAATAGCACTGGTTGATTCTGATGCCATGGATTAACTTCCTGATCAAAAGCTTGAGTCTTGAGACGAAAAGGAATAAGGTTTCGGGTTCAGAGAGAGACTCAGATAGCACACAGAGAAAAAAAGCAACTTAGCACGCACGAGAGAGATTCCCAATCAAGACAAATTTTATATCTAATTACGTGCCATCTGACACGGAAAATATCGAAATAATTTTAATTTTAAACCGAAGAATAAAACGGCGTCTTTTTGGCCTTTCTCTTTTCTCTTTGTTTTAAGACTTTAAGATTTATATTAAATTCATGAAACTAAAATCTATTTATCCCAATTCATCAATTTAGCCTATTGATTTGTTTTTAATCGTCTAGCATATTTAATCCACTCTCTTTTCTAAATAAAAAATACGAGGTTAATTTCTTACCTAAAAAGAAGAATACAATAAAATACTTGTGAATTACTTCAAAAATTGGAATATAAGTTAAAATTAGATAAATCATTAAATATTTTAAATTATGATTTTACTTAAGAAATTATAATTATATGATTTGTATGATTGTGTATGAGGAAGAAATAGTGAGTTCATTTATGATCTATCTATTAAAAAAAAGCTAAATATCATATCATATTTATAGATGTTAGTTTATATCCTACAATTAATCATTTGATTGTAATTCAGTGAGATAATTATATAAAAGCATTACTTATTTTATATATAATTATTTTATTAATTGATGTATAAAAATAAAGTACTTTGCAAATGAAATTTTCATAAGATTCATGTTATATTTATATATGATTCTTAAATTATTATTAATTATTTTTTATTGAGATTAGATATTAATAGAGCGTAAAAGGACTAACATATATTATATTTTTTCTTATAAAGTAAGTAGTCTATCTTACAAACTAAAGTATATAGATGCTTAAATAAATATCTAAGTGCTTGTTAGAGAATAAGTTTACTAAACTAACCTAATATAAACATTTTAATTGAAACGTTATTTGTATATCTACGAAAATTTTTATTGTAAAGAATATATAAGTGATTCATTAACTTGAGATTTCCAAAATATTTCATATAAGGATTATATCTTTTTATACTTGTTTTGAGATATATTTGTTAAAGGTAGCTCAATCGGTCATTAGATATAACATATTCCATACGAAGGTAGTTAAGAAAAACACCATAGTATTTATCACCTTAAATTGATTAAGAAGAACTTTTCATTGTTCTTGATTATTATTAATTCAAAAATCCTTGATCAAAATGAAATAACAATTAGAAAATAGTTTTCAATTAT
The DNA here is from genome assembly GCA_027576715.1 of Erythroxylum flavicans. Classification (NCBI taxonomy): domain Eukaryota; kingdom Viridiplantae; phylum Streptophyta; class Magnoliopsida; order Malpighiales; family Erythroxylaceae; genus Erythroxylum; species Erythroxylum flavicans. The sequence continues at coordinate 25,225,728 of JANZXP010000003.1, forward strand.
TTTAATAAAATGATACTTAGAAAATAGTTTTTGATTATATTAATAGAATGATACTTAAAAAATAGTTTTTAAAGATCATTAATATAATTGATTACTAATGGTGAGAAACTAACATGATTGGACTTAAATATAATAAACATTAATTTTGCGCTTTTTGTCTAGTGGAAATATCATACAATAAAAGCATTGAATCATTAAAAAAATCATATATGATATGACTGGTTAAAACCATTTTGACATTTTTAATTTATATTTTGGTAGTTATGCTATATTGCTTAACGTTAATCTTGATACACACACACACACACACACACACACACACATATATAATTTAATTGGAGAATTAAATATATATTATATGAGTTTAATCTATCTAATCATAAATACAATTTAAGGTTTTAATTTATATCAATTGCTAATATGTTTAGGAATCTAATAGGCCACATATAAAGAATAAATGATGAGAAAAAAGATAATTTAATCAAGTTAGACTTAACTGTAAAATATGAGAAAGTTTAGGATTGAATATTAGATAATTTGTTATGGTTATGTGTTAATCATATTATAGAGTTTAAAGTGATATTGACTTTTAAAAAATCAAACGAAAATATTTTTTATTGATTCTACTCTAAGATCAGATTTTGCCCTAATTTCTCAACATTAGATGTGTCTTATTTAGTACTCTTGTAAGCTAAATTATTATTATTATTTTAGTTTCTTTAATCTAAAAATAAAAAATTAAATATATGATTTGTTAGCCTTAAATAACATATAAAAGAAGTGAATAGTGTGTGCTCTCTTTTTTATCTATTTGAAATTCTAATAAATAAATTCCTAATAAAATAATTATTATTGTTATACTAAAAGAGAATAAAATAGATAATGAAGAGAAGTTTTTCTGTATATGCATATTCAATCAAGTGAATTGCATATTTTCTTTTCTTAGGGTAAAGAGAAAACTTTTATAAATTTTCTCTTTCATAGATGAAGAGGACTTTAATAATTCAGTTCAGATCTCAATCACTCTAATAGAATTCAAGAATTACTTTCTTAATGATAATATCATGTTCACATGAATGTAGATATAGAAACTCTAAAAAGTTTCCTAATGTAAAAAAATCGTTTATTTGACATCATCTTGAATTTATAAAACATCACGACATGCTCTAATGCTCAAATCTTGAATAAAAACATAATTTTGAGTGATTTTTATGTCCTTCAGTGGGTATAATACTAATCTAGTTAGTTAATATTTGAATAAAATAAGATTATCTTTGGAAAAATTATAATTAAAATAGAATTTCAAAAGATATTATACAATTTTACTTAATATATATCATTTAGGGATGGCAAAAATGGCCCAGCTCAGCTCATTTTTGGCCCAGGTTGGTCGAGCCATGAACGACGTCGTTTTAAAATTTTTTTACTTAAAAAAATAAATGACGGGCTGGGCCGGCCTGGCCCCCTAGTGGCCCGTACTCCGGGTGCAAGTCACGGGCTAGCCCGCAGGCCACCAATAGCGGGGCCCTGCCTGGCCCATTGACATGCCTAATATCATCTGCTCTCACTTTGTGGTCATGGTTAGGAGACTTCTTTCTAAATATAAGCCAATTATTAACAACGGGAAACTAACATTATTGGACTCAAATAGAATTGACATTAATTCTACGCTCTTTTTTTAGTGGAAATATTATGTGACGAAAACATTAAATCATACAAAAAAATTGTGCATGAAATGATATTTAATTCTCTAATTAAATTATTCATATATACAATTAAATTATAGAATTAAATATATATTATAGGAGTTTAATTTATTTAATCATAGATACTATTTAAATTTATAATTTATATCAATTGCCTACAACTTTAGGAATCTAATAGACATACAAAGAATAATTGAAGAGATAAAAATATAATTTAATCAAGTTGATTGTGAAGTCTAAGAAACCTTAAAATTAGTATTTAATTATAATTAACTGTAATTTTAATTAAAGTATAATTAAAATTATCATTTTATTTCAATTAAATTATTATAAAGTTCAAACCCTATTATAACTAGGCTTAGGCTCTGAAGGAGCTAGCGCTTTTGACCTACCCTCTATACACCACATGTTGAGCTCTCTCAACGCGTTGGTGTAGGTACTATTGAAAGCCAAAAAATTATGCAAGTATAGTGGTTGCGATGAACTAATTTCAGAAATGATTGGCAAAAAAAACAAAAAAAAATGATCAAGCTATATAATAAGGTATGAATTATAATCATATTTATTATGGTTATGAATTAATCAATGTTATAGAGTTTAAAGTGATCTTGACTTTCAAGAAATCAAATAAAAATATTTTTTATTTATTCTGCTACTTGCAGGATTGAATTTTGCCATAATTTCTCAACATTAGATGTGTCTTATTTAGTACTCTTGAAAGCCAAATTATTATGATTTTTTAGTTTCTTTAAACTAAAAAAATTAGATATATGATTTGTTAGCCTTGAATAATATATAAAAGGAAGTGAATAATGTGTGCTCACTTTTGATATATTTGAAATTCTAATAAATAAATTGCTAATAAATTAATTATTATAATAATAAAATAGAATAAAAAGATATAAAATTAATCAGTAGTGGTTTAGCTAAATAATTGTTGACTTATGTTCATTCCATAATTTTCACTTAAGAAATTACTATTGTTTTCTTCAATAGTTGAAGAGAAGTTTTTTGTATGCATTTTCGTTCGAGTAAAATGAACTTTTTCATATTTTCTTTGTTAGGATAAAGAGAAAACTTTTATAAATCTTCTCTTTCATAGATAAAGAGTGTTGAGTTAGCCATGGTTGCATGTATCATATGCATGTGGATGCAGTAGAAGTGTCGAAATCAAGATTCTGACACCATGACAACTCGAAAATCACATGATTATACATGCATGCAAGGATATGTAAAGAATATAAAATATAAAAACAATTTTACCTTTGTTTCTTCTCCTTATTTGGGTTGTTGCAAATACCAAATCCTTCCTTGATCACCCAAGAACACGCAAAGAAGGAAGATGAAACAGTGTGTAAGAGTTTTAGAGCACCAAACTTGATGAGTTCAAGTAGATGTTCAAATGGGAGATAGATTAAGGTTATTTTGCATGCATGTTGATTTATACAACAATTACATAAATTGCATGAAGATAACTTAAGAACTCTTCTCACTCTCTCTAGAACACTTCTAGAACCCTTCATGTATCACTTGGGTGTGTAAGAAGTGAAAGAAGCTCATGTATATAAGTGAAGAACTCACTTATATATCATTTCGTGGCCTCTATCACAATCGTGGGCTTGTTGGCCACGATTGTGGCCTGGCCTGTCTCTCCTTCGTCCACTATCATGGCCTGCTTAAATTAGGCCATATATACTTATTTTTTATCCGATCTTTTATGCGTGTGACCCTTAGGTTCCTGGTTATTTTCGTCATTTGAATTAACTCTTAATTCAATCAAATCATGAAGGGTTTCATGATGCCAATTTGCCGGAATATAAATGGATTAACACACGAACTCTTTGATAGTTATTGTCTAACATATGAACCTTTCTATAGACAATTACCATGCAATTCATCCTTTCACCATATTATACCCCACTTAGTTCAGAGTATGAGCTATGTGTCAACTCCCACTAGACTAACTACGTCACATATAGTCCAAGTGATGTTAGTTTTTGTCCTGAGATCTTATTACTCTATGTGTCATTGAAGACTCTCTTTATGACACATAATTGCTCTGGTCAGAGACTCCTGAGTAATGACCCATCAAGAGGCTGTGGGTATCATCTCTTTCTATGAGGAATGGTGAATTCTTTATTGGCTACCCAATTACCTTCGAATACTAATAGCTGTACCCAATCACCACCCTAAGAGCAACCTTGTCTTGAGGTACAAAAAATGACGTCAAAGCACAGGATTAGTATCCAAGATATCCTTGAGTACCTCAAGTCTAAAGATATTTGCACTATTGTTATAATGACATTAATATTGACATTCGATAGATCATCCATATGATAATTTCATAGCGAGTCATCCGATGTACTTACTGTCTTAGTAAGTATGCACATGTTAACTCTAAACATCTTATGGTTATAGTTTATGAGATCTATTATTTAATCAAATCAAAGAGTATAATATATGCTAGTCAGTCTAGATTAATAATGTCCTGTCTTGTTAATCCAATGACTAGGGATTATTTAGATTCTAACATAATTGCACATGATACCAATATCATTATCATGATCTCATTATGATTTCCTTCATGCTATGTTTTATATCATGAACTTCATTAATTTGATTTAAGATCAATATCAATTCATATATAAACTGCCGATCCCCGTTTCCGGAGCCCAACTATTCGAATGTCATGAAAGCGTGAGCGTGTGAATTATCCTGTAGGGTTATTTCCATGAACTCTCATTATCCATCTTCGGTTTATCTTAATTCTTATTACATCCTAAAAGTTTCCTATTATACGGATCAAGATATGCTTAAAAGTCAAAGTAGGCTCATAACTAAGTCATGCTCCTCTAATCGATTCCCTCACTTTCTTTCCATTAATATTTTTCAAATCCACACCAAAGGCTACCAAATTTTGTTTAGAGGGATAGAAAAAAGATGGGTTAGGAATCTATTGGTTCAATAATCACTTCATTTGGAGGTCGGACGATGAAGTTATTGCCAAAAGAGTCAAACACGATTATGTTCTCAATCATACTGTACCTATCTTGGGACAATTGGCATAACTACCACTAGATATATTAGATTGTGGTCGTTTTAGGACAGTTTCAAATAGACTTTAAGATCTACAACTTTCGTGAAGACCTTGAAGAAAAATTTTGTCATCTAAAGGGTCAAAATCGCTTCGTCTAAAGGCCATATCTTTTGCGTCTGAGGTCCGAAAATTCCAAACTTGATATCATTGGAAAGCTAAGAAAATGATCTACAACTTTAGTGAAGACCTTGAAGAAAAATTTGTCATCTATAGGGTCAGAATTGCTTCGTCTGATGCTTCATTTGATGCTTTGTCTGAAACTATGCTTCGTCTGGTGCTTCGTCTGAAGGCCATATCTATTGCGTCCGATGTCTAAAAATTCCAAACTTTATATCGTTGAAAAGTTAAGAAAAAGATCTACAACTTTTATGAAGACGTAGAAGAAAAACTTTGTCATCTAGAGGGTCAAAATCACTTCGTCTGACACTTCATCTGATACCTATGCTTCATTTGAAGGCCATATCTATTGCGTTTGAAGTTAAAAAATTTCAAACTTTATATTGTTGGAAAAATAAGAAAAATATCTACAACTTTTGTGAAGATATCTCTACCTAATTCAGCCTAGATCAATACAGATTTGCCCTAGAAGTCAGAACATAAAATTTTACCCTTATGAATGCTTGAAAATGCAATCTACAAACTTTGAGAGTCATGAGCAAAAACATAATCACATTTATAAATCAAGAGTTTTATAAAGCTTTAATGGGCATTTCAAGCCACAATACGTCATAGTCTAAAAATACACAATTTACACAAAGTAGAATTGCTTAAAATGCAACTAAAGCCTTGTTTTGCAAAAACTAACTTAAAATACAAAATAAGTATAATCTAGAGTAATGCCCTTATGCTCGATCACTCGATCTCTTGCTCATCGCCTGAAGATGGGACGGAATGGGGGGTGAGCTTAAAGCTCGTAGGTAACAATTTTATAACTGGTAACAAGTAAAACTATTGAAAAATTCATAATGCATCATGAAACACATATTTCCACATTCTTAATTTATCAAACACTTTATAAGTAACCTAAATCATGCATTTAATAAACTTGTCAACACATAAGCACATCAAAATGGTTTGGGAGGTCCATAAACAAAACGAGCTAATACATTCCCATGAAATGGTCCTGTGTAGTCGTGAATAGAACGAACTAACACAATCCTACATAGTGGTTTTGCATAGTCGTAAACATGAGGGAGTCCTTGAAGGAGCTCCATACCACTTGCAGACAAGCGGGAGAAGTCTTTAGTCAAAGTGTACTTGACATATAGAATGGACCAGACCAAACCCACATAACATGTATTTCATAACTTGTAAACTTGCTGCCTAAAATGACACTTTTTTGAAAAATGATTTCATAGACATAGTAAAAAAATTCATTTTCGCATTCTTTTCATAAATCGTTAACACAATATTCACATACCAAACACATAGCACTTTCTTAAAGCATTTAAAGATCAATAAATGCACATTTATAATACAATTGAAAAACATTTACTTTCTTGATTTTGAAGAAACATTAATGGCTTATTATT
>JANZXP010000003.1:25247033-25257979 GCA_027576715.1 Erythroxylum flavicans
TCGCGATCGTAACTCGGTACGATCGCGACTTTCCTGTTGTTTTTGGACCTTCTCACAGGCGTGAGAAGTGTGACGATTTTTTTTTTAATTACGATTTTCATTTCCTAAATTCAATTTGATATAAATTCTTCTTACAACCAAATTAAATATTCTTGGTTTACTTTTGGGTATGGGAAATTTTTAATAAATTGTGGGGTAATATTTTTACCTTTCCTATAAATTTTCTTTATTTAAAAGTCATTATTAGCTATTTCTTTTAAATTGATATTATTTATTAAATTGTGTATTAATTGTTTTTTATTAAATTTTTTTTTTTGGATAATTTAATTTTATGCCTATAATTATTCTATGATCCCACCACGAATTTGCCCCGCCTAGTTTTTAATTAATTTAAATGTGATAATTTATTTATTTATTTATAATAAATTCAAATAACTCCCAATGGTGACACGTAGTCGCCATAAAATCTGTACGGGGACCCAGGGCCAACATTTCTAGCACACTTCATCATCAATTTCATCCTAATTCACCTCAACAATAACAACTTATTAATTATCAACAAATCATCACTCTTCCAACCCCATTTTTATGATCATGCTAGCTCTAACTCATCATCAATACGAAACAAGGCAGAAATTCATTCATTCATTCATCACATTTTTACACTTTCATATACCATTTAACAACACCAAAGTAAAACATAATTCTATTACCTCTTAATTCACCCACATCATTAAGTCATGAATAATGTTAGCTCACTAAATTCAGTTGTTTTTACAAAAATCTCTTTATAAATCAAACATTTACGAATTTACCCAAGAAATTTCATATTCAAAACAAAACCTCAAATTACTCATCATAAAATCCTATTTACATTACTCATCATAAAAGCATCAATTACTTGATTTAGCTCCAAATCCATCAAAAACACACCAACCCTAGCTATCCTATGTATCTCATGGCCATCATCATTCTAGGGTGGATTTGGTTGGGTTTTCTTATAGTAAATGAAAGGAATAATAAAATGGAGGTAGAAATTGAAAGATGGAAGCAAGGTTCAACGTTGATGATGGTTGACAACACACTTCATGAAGAAGTAGAAGAGAAGGCCACGAAAATGGGAAGAAGAGAAGTAAGACAAAACACTAAACTTGGTCTTTCAATTGAAAAGCATCGTGGGTTTTAAGACATGACTTGGCAAGTGATACTTTCACTTGGCAAATGTTATCTCCTTATAGGTTCACTTAAGTTTTCTCATTCAATTAGTCCAATCAATTCCAATTTTTACTCCAATTATCTCCAAATTTTAATGACATATGTCATTAAACTCAAATGTCATTTATAAAAATTTTCAATGCCATTTGACTCTTAATTCTACTTCTATATATCAATTGTCTTGCCACTTGACATTTTTCCTAGTCCAAAATAACAAAAATTTAAGAAAATTTTCTAAAATTCTCCAAAAATTCTAAATTATTAAATACACTCTCCAAACCAATTTTCAACATATAAAAGCCACAATTCTCAACAAAGTCACATTCACAATTCAATTATAAATCAATTATACTCGGACTGTCTATAAATGCATGTATAATCATTTTAATATGTGCAAAAATTCAAATTCACGTGCGTATATGCTAACATTATACATGAGCATAAAATGCATTTTTCTAATATCTCATTGTTATTTCTCAATTACGAAAATCTACGATTCTAACCCTTAGTACGGAAACGGGATGTTACATTTTATTATCGTCAAAAGTATAGATTAGGACCTTACTTTGTCTACCACTATGTTGGTTTCAAATATAATTTAATTTATTTAGAAAAAGCTATTAATATTATTAAAAGTAAATTCATACATAACAATATATTTTATTATCGTCGAAAGTATAGATTAGGACCTTACTTTATCTACCACTGTGTTGGTTTCAAATATAATTTAATTTATTTAGAAAAAGCTATTAATATTATTAAAAGTAAATTCATATTGGTTTCAAATATAATTTAATTTATTTAGTAAAAGCTATTAATATTATTAAAAATAAATTCATACATAACAATATATTTTTATTATCGTCAAACATATAGATTAGGACCTTACTTTGTCTACCACTGTGTTGGTTTCAAATATAATTTAATTTATTTAGAAAATTTTCTCAATTTTTGTTATGATTCAAACTCTTACTGTCTTCTTTATTATTTTGAACTAAAAAGTATATAGTTTAATAGTTTACAGTATAATTAGACATACTGTAATTAGAATTGTTATTATGTACTATATCCAATAAATATTAGTTATTCTTATTAATAATTGAAAATTAATTAGCTAACAATTTCTTATTTCAATGATAAGGAGTAAATTAAATGCTTTTTATAATTTATTAATGAAACAAACTTATTTTAAGGTGTAATGTTGAACTCAATTTTAATTAAATTGATTATAGTCTAAAATAATTAATAATATAATTAAATGAAAGAATTAGAGAATTGATGCAATGTAATTCATTCTCTTCAATGTTTATATCTTTAATATTTTTTTAAAAATTCAAATCCACTAATATGATCAACTCAATATATAAATCAAAACTCAAACTTTTTTAGAAGTTATCTTAGTCACAATTTAATTGAACTTTACAATATCTAATGAACTCATCGAATTATGTTAAGATGTACACTTAAGAGTTCAAGTTATCGAAGTAATTCCTCTTTAATAGCATTTTTAATAAATAAATTTGAAATTGTTAAATGTGAATAAGATTTCTCTGCAAGAATAGAAATGACAATGGATTAGGTCACTGAGATGTAGCTCGAGTCCTGACTCAAAATTTGATCTTCTTATGACTGTCTAAAGTTTGGCCCATGTGTAGTTCCAACTAGACTTGATCTATAGAGCAATTAGCAGTACGAGGTTAAAAGATGAAAAAAAAATCCTTTGAAAAGAAGAAGTTAGAACCATTAAACAAATAGGGGAAAACTGAAGAAGAAATAACAACTAGAAGGTAAGAACCTTTCTATGAATCAGATTGAGAACAAGTAATGGACTGGGAACCAATTTTAATGATGATAAAAAGTAGAGTGAGAACGTTCCTTTAAATTTTAAAATGGAGTGAGAACAAGCACTACAGAAATACCAAAACTATAAGAGAGGGGATTTTGATTTTGTCGCTGAAAATAAGTGAAATATGTAAACACAGTAAGTAGGCAATTGGAATTCGATACCTGATCTGATGGGGAACGAACATTTTATTCTAGTCTCGTCAAAATCAAAAACAACCTCAAATACCGTATCCAATTTCGGCGGAGAGTCAAAAGTCAGTTTTCAATCATCCTTCACACACAAGTCCAAGCAAACAACACTTCCACTTTTAAGCCTAAACGAAGACAAGATGGCGCAGTAGCCACCAACCACCTTCTCATTTCATCCCCTCTCCTTTCCTTCCACAACCACTCGTCACCTCCTCCAATGGCCTCCTTATCCCTCTTATCTCCTCCCGCCACTTCCTCCCTTAACTTTCGCACCCCTTCCCTTAGACTGCGCACCCCCACAAAATTCTTTTCCATTAGAGCCCAGTCCGCCCCAGTTCTCACCCAAGACGACCTCAAGAAACTCGCCGCCGACAAGGCCGTCGACTACGTGAAATCCGGCATGGTCCTCGGCCTCGGCACCGGCTCCACCGCCGCCTTCGTGGTCGCAAAGATCGGTGCCCTTCTCAAGTCCGGCGAACTCAAGGATATCGTTGGAATCCCGACCTCCAAACGCACCGAAGAGCAAGCTCGGTCTCTTGGCATCCCTCTCTCCGTTCTGGACGATCATCCCCACCTCGACCTCGCCATTGACGGCGCCGATGAGGTCGACCCAGATCTCAATTTGGTCAAAGGCCGTGGCGGAGCTCTTCTCCGTGAGAAAATGGTGGAGGCTGCGTCGGACAAGTTTGTGGTCGTCGTTGACGAGACAAAGCTCGTGACAGGTCTTGGTGGAAGCAAACTGGCAATGCCTGTGGAGGTTGTTCAGTTTTGTTGGAAATATAATTTAGTTAGACTGAAAGAGTTGTTCAAAGAAGAGGGTTGTGAAGCGAAGTTGAGATTGAACGAAGATGGGAAGCCGTATGTTACTGATAATTCGAATTACATTGTGGATTTGTACTTTGAGAATCCAATTCGAGATGGGAATGCGGCTGGGAAAGAGATTTCGACGCTTGAAGGTGTCGTGGAACATGGGTTGTTCTTGGATATGGCCACTGCTGTGATTATTGCTGGAAAGACTGGAGTTGAAGTGCAGAGCAAGTGAGAGTCTTCAGATGAAATTCAAGTCTCATATGAAACCTCCGTTTCTTGGTGAGTATTGTTGTTGTTCATTATTTATCGACATTTATGATGATTTTGAGATGTTCAAGTGGAGCTCTTAGGTGGATATAATAAAGCCAACTATTTCATACTTGTTACAGATTTTATTTTGTTCTCTTGTTGGATATGGTATGTAACCACTATCATTTAGTATTGGAAAGGAAATGGGAAATCAAGGATAAGAAGAGGGCATTTTCTGTGATCATATAATGGTTGGGTAAGGCTGAATTGGATGATTGTGGTATCAAGCTTTTGCTTTTCTGAACTTTCTTGTTCTCTTCTTTACAACGAGAGCCGTTGCTTAAAGTTGTTTCCTTTTTTCATGTTAGATCACTGGAAACTTCTTTTGGTACTTTCTGTAATTTGTTGGTCCATTCTTAAAATGGCTCTAACATGACCCAAGAATTAGTAACCAGTAATTGATAAGACGAGCCCCCGTTTCGGCCTCTGCCCTGTTCCAGTCTGTTGGTATAACATGGAAGAGTTGTCTGACACTGATTTAAGACATGAAGTTAACAGGAAAGCCAAAAATTTACCACATATTTTTGGAAGCATAGTAATTCTGTTAGAGGGTGGGAAAAACTGTTCATTTGTATGGGTTTAGACACAGCATACCATCTTTCTAAAATTTCTGCATCAAAAGTTTTAGCCCCTAGCTGTATCAGATTTTTAGGTCTTAATGTACTCCACTGTCAATGATTGGCACATCCTTCACAACTTCACTAGCTACGACTTTTCTCTAAATGATTTTCGCAGGTAAATTACACTAGCGGGGATGGAAAATGTTCCTCGTAATGCTATGTTAATTTCCAGCTTAGAAGTTCAGTTAATGGGAACATTAACTTTAAATTCTACACACACATTTCCAAAAGGATGAAATTCTAGAGGAATAATAGTAAAATAGCTTAAAAAGAAATTTCATCTTGATGAAGCTTTCGCGATTGCCCTCTATAAAGTCTAGTTTAAAATGACAAATAGACAAATTGAAGTAATTTATAATTCTTCCCCAACTTCATACTTTAAATATACTTATAGATTTGGTGAATTCTGAATTGTGAAGGCAACAATTTGATAGTCCTTTCGATTGCCTCAAGTCTTGCATTTGATGGTGAGAATTGCTGGCTCTTGAACGTTGCCCGTTGAATTTGATACGGAGGGTCCTTAGCTCGTAAGAGGAGTCACAGGATGACAAACAGCAACAGTCGAATATTGAAGCGTTACCTCCCTAATGTTCTTGTAGAATTTGTTTATTCAGCATCAACCCACACATTCCATAGACGGGATTTCCCGCCCGAGACCAGAGAAGGTTCAAGTTTGAACTTTTCTTTTCTTTTAATTCGGGAAGAGTTATTCTTGCAACTTTATAGACGTTGCTCATAGTTTCAACAAATGGGAATTTTCTGTTCAATATCTTTTCAACACCGAGAATAGGGTGTTTCATAACTCATAACAGAATAATAAGAAGAAATGGGTCTTCCCTATCGGCAAAAACCATAAGAAGAAATGGTTTGTCAAGATAACAGTATGACCCAAACATGACGGAAAAAAATTGAGAACATGTTTCAGAAAAATAAAGGCTTCGGAAGACCACCGGCAGAAAAACAGATCTCCACTTACGATTTTATGATTAACTCTTCAGTTAGTAATTAGATAAAAGGCTATTGCATACATAATTTTAAAGGCGACCGAGCTTAATTTTTGTACTCTTACCTGCTCAGAAGTTGAAAACTTGGCAATTTTTCTGGCTACCAAAATCGTTCAGAAGTCGATTGTTTTGAGCATCTAAAGTTTATGACAATTTCCCTTAATATAGTCTGAATGGAATTATCTCGATTAATGAAGAAGCCATCCATCTACAGCTTAAGCACATTGCCAAAAAGTAGATCCTTAAACATCAAACGGGGAATGCGTGGGTAATCCAATTCATGAAATGATCCCAATCGTCAGATAAGGTGCAAACCAAACTTCAAAAAATTCACAATCAAGAGTAAACAATCTTCTCTAAGGGGCTCAGGATTGACTGATCATGTTACAACCAAGAATAAAAGCTAGAGATGAGGAACTTCTACAAGTAATTGCAAAAAGCTAAAAGCTAGAGCAGTCTTCCCTCTATCAAAACAGTTGCAGTCAACAAGAATCCATCAAAAACTAGCGTAAGAAAATGTCAGGCAAAAGCATAAACAAAGAGATACAGTATGATTCCACATAAAATCATTGTCCCTCAAGTCACATGCTCTGTTATAGTATTCTAACATACATATCAACCACTTGTTTTCTACCCAAATTCCGCAGAGAACAAATATAAATGATAGCAACACTAGTTCCCTAAATTTATTGAGCACTATGTAATCTCTTTTTCCATTCACGAATAAGTACATAACTATATTCCCCTCTAGACCTAGTCTTTTAGATTTCTCCTCATTTCTTGCTGAATAATATTATATATGACAAAACATCTGCCTGGTGAATTGGATCATTGTCAAAGCTGAAAACCATGGTACATGCTATATTCAATAATAGAAGTCATCACATCTCAACAATTTTAAACTATGAAATTAATGAACAACAAATTTGCTAAGGGCAAAACGGCCAAATCCACAAATCAGTATTACAGAAACAATGTTTCATTTACAGCTAATCCACCAGTTGAGCGAACAATAATGTCATTCGAACTATATTAGAAAGAAAAGGAAAACCTTTTGCGTATTCTCTGATCCCTAGTTTCTGATCAATTATTGAACACTGAGAAGTGTCAAGCCATCACCAACCAATTCAGCAATTAAGAACAGAACTTTAAATGAAAATTCAGAAATTCCTATGAAACAGGATTATCAAGAATCGTAAAGTCGACAGATAAGAGAGATACCAGTCGCATAATACCCTTTATCCATCTAAAATCCTAGCAAAACCTCAAACCCCAAATACAACATTAAATGGGTACATATCTCTTAACTGCCTGCTTTCCGGCCACCGCCGCAGCCGCCGTGATCCCTCCAATTGCTCCAGCGATAGCGGCCGACCTTGGCCCTCTGGCAGCCCTATAAATCGCCCCCGTCCCAAGCCCAGCAAGAGCAGTATTAGCCAAATCATCAGTGTCTCTCCAATGAATCAAACCGCTTTCGATCGCAGCAAACATAAGTCCTAAAACCCCCATATTGTTCCCAAGTCTCCGACCCATATGACCTCCAGAGTTCAAAACCCTATTGACCCGCAACTTCACAGAGTCCCCATGCTCGGCTGATCGGATTCCATCAACGGAGCCCTTCAAGCCACCGAAGATGGCCCCGGACAAGTACCCAGTTCCAGTATAGTACTGAAGATTCTCGCTCCAGCTCCGTCGTTGATGAGCTGCTTCTTCGTCGAAGAGAAACTGCGGGGATGTGGAAAGGTTGTAGAGGTTTTGAGCTGGGACGTTGTAGAGATCTTGATATGGGTGGTACTTGAAGTACTTGTTGTGATCGTTTGAATCAGCCATCTGTTGGAGGTTTTGGGTCAGTAGAAAGATTGGATTTTGATGAGAAAAGACTGGTCTTTGGGGGCCGTGATTAACTGATTTTAATTTCAAGGGTTTTTGGAGAATTTTCTTGGTGGGGGAGAGAGAGAGGCTTCTAGGAGGGGAAAAGAAACGGCAAAACTTTTAGGGTTTAAGGGCAAACTAAGGGTTTAATTATTAGGCTCGGACTTGGCCTTCAAGGAAGTTGGGAAGATATTTTCTTCTAAGAATTCCACTTTCATGTAGAATTGGAGACAGATTCTTAATTTGAAAAATTGTATTTGCCATAAATTTATTCATTTCCACATTTTCACATTAACCTTTGTTTCTTTTCTTTAATTAAAAAAAATATGATATGGAAAGGGTTGTTAATGAACTTTATGTTGCCAAAAGCCATTTGTGAGTTTTGTGAAAAGAATTTCCTATTTTTGATAATATTCATTTTCAGAATGATAACCAAACAAATAATAATAATAATATTTAGTGAGAGTCTCACAAAAGTTTAGGGACATACTCTTATCAAATGGATAATTTGTTATTCTCAAAATCGATAGCCTAATAACATGGTTAAAAAGAACGGAAGAAATACTATAGTTTGTGCTTGATTTGATTTGCAGTGGGAATTTTTGCGCTTGTGCATTTTCCTCTATTCAACGCCTGTGCCGTTAAGATAGAAGAGAATATTCGAACAAAAGTTTTGAATGGTCAGAACATAACTGCCATGAATAAGAATCTTTCTTTCCAAACCATAATTTCCAACTTTGATAAACAAAGCGTTATTCCGATTAGCCTCTAAGAATTAGTGAAATAATCTATGCCACCCTAACTTAATTCAAATTCATATGCGTTGGTTAAGTCCTATAAGGAGGTCTTTAAAAGACAAAATAAAGTTATTTATCCATTCAGCAATGTGATTGTGAGTTATAACTAGCAAAATAATTGGCAGTATTACTCAAATATATACAAGATAATCTCATTCTATTATTTGAAAATGATCAAAGAGTTCTAATATTTGCTTAAAATATTGACACAAAAAAAATGAAATAAAGACTACAATGACTTTAGTTTGGTAAATGACTTATCAGCCATTTTTTGGCATATTGAAAGGTTTTAGTTGTTTGACCATGTTAAACCGTTGATAAATATATTTGATAATCAACTGATTGAATTGGTGGATAAAATTCAATTCGCTAATTTTGAAAACGCTACTATAAGGAGTGTTTTCCTCCAGCAGTTCAGAAATTAAGGGACTAAAAAACTATTATATCCGAAAGTTATTACAAATTATTCAAAGAGATAGAGATAAAGATAAAGATAGAGATAAAAATAGATTGAGATATAGATAGAGATAGAGATATACATTTAACTTAATTTATACAAAATTTAAAAAGTTAGTCATTAAATTAAAAATAAAATATTTAATATTAAATTAAAATTTTTTAAAAATTTAATACTTTTAAATTTGTTATATCTAATTATATTATACTAATTACTTTTGTTTAAACTCGATATTTAGGTCTCTTTTATATCAATATTTAGTATATAGCATTATTATCACTTGTATATTGTATTTAATTCAAATCACTTTAATCTAAAATTAAAAAGTCAAATTTAAATTAATTATTTTTATCTAAGTTTAAAATTTAAGAGATTAATATAAACAAAATTTTAAAAATAATATTATTTTAATTTAGTACTAAACTATAGTTTAAAATTTTAAAATTTTAAAAATTAAAATTGAAATAAAAAAATTTATATTTCCTTAAATTAGAAATTAAATCGATATCATTTTTACAGACCCAATTTCATATTAAGCTCGTTGGTGCTACATTTGAGGAAAAACTCTTGGTGTGATTCAGCTGAACTCATTCTCAAGCTTATTTTTAGTGACATTTTAATGATCTCTCGAGTTTTTAGTTGCCCTTGCCAATCCAAGAGAATATAGAGAAAGTTTTTAATTTAACTCATTCATCATTGGAAAGTTTTATTGAGAAGGCTTTTAGTGTTCTTAAGGCTAGATAGAAGATATTGGAGAAAATGATGATGCTGACTTCTTTTGCTCTTTCTAAATTCTTACAAGAATATTCAAAGAAATACTAAGGCTTGGTTTGGGGGAGCGGTGGCGGTTGACAACCGGATGAAATCAACCTACTGAAATGATAAGTACTTATTCTCAATAAGTACTTATGTGTTTGGGATTGTTGTTTTGATAACTGCTGAAACGCGAAAATAAGTGTTTGGCAAGTGCGGTTGCGGTTGCTGAAAGAGATAAAATGACTAAAAAATTCATTGATTTAATAAATTATTAATTGTTCTGTAAATAATTAAAAATCTATTATTAGTTATATAAATTTAAAATTATAAATAATAAAATATTAAATTAAAATAAGAAAATATAAATACAATAAATTTGTTAAATAAAATATTTCATAAAAATATATCATTGGTCATATTAATTAAGAGTATAATGAAAAATAATACTTGTAGTGAAGGTTATTAATGAAAAATAAAATTTCTACCGCAGAAGCAGCTTCCTACTGTAGCCTTCTTTCTGCTTATTGATTTCTGTGGTGGCACCACACTTTTCCTCAACCTCCGGTTGTTTACCGTAAATCCAAACATATGACTGCGTTTGAAAACTGCGGTGAATAAGTACTTATCCTCACCGCACCGCAGATCCAAACGCAGCCTAAAATATAAACAACTAATACTTATGTCCGTATAAATTTTTTTTAAAGTCTTACCTTCATAAGTTATTTTATATAAAAATAACTAATTTTATTAAACGTTATTAAATACACCATTGATATTATCCGTTGGTTAAATCAGTTATATTAATTCAGTATTAGCTAATCGTTGATATAATCAGCTAATAGCTAATGCAATATACTGATTGCCAAGTAAGGCAAATATTTATGCGTAATTATTGCTAAAAAGATTATATACTTTTATAATAGCTAGACTACATCGAAAAGAAATCCTATAGAAACGAAGAGTTGAATTTGGCATCAAATTTGGCCCTAAAAATTTTATAAAAATGTCAAAGTTAACAAAAGTAAAAGTTTGAAATAGTAGAAAGGATAATAGTTCTAAAATTTAACATATA
>JANZXP010000003.1:25258079-25287408 GCA_027576715.1 Erythroxylum flavicans
AGCATGAGGTGTGGTAATTTACCACACCTGGACCCGTTTCTCTGGTCCGACCCGTTCTCTGGAAACGGGATGTTACAGTATAGGATAATCCAAAAAGCGATGGTACAACCACTAATCCCCCAGTTGACAAGAAGAAATGAATATGGTTGGTTTATTGACAGAAGATTCTTATTTATGGGAAAAGGTTGAAGAAGCTATAATTTCATGTAAATTGTTAAAGGATGCAACAACTAGTGACCAAGAGAAAAAAATCATTAATGGAGCTTCTAATATGGTTTAAGGAGTATGTGATAAAGCAGATTAATAGTTATGTAATTTCTCTTGAGATTTTTTTGGAGCAAATCAGATTCATGAAGACATGGTGGGAAGAGTTTAATCAAGTTATGGGACCAACATATAACTCTCCACTTGCTTATTATACAAAAAAAGAACGGATGCTACTAAAATGGAACTAAAATGGTGTAACACTCCCTATATGGAACCTACAACCACCCATACACATGGCAAACATACATTCATGACATACATTTCTATTCAATGCTATACATATTACAAAATTTCACATTACTTAACATTATCATTTAAAAGTGGTATTTCATCTTTACATTTACATGATAATCCAAAAGAAAACATTACGATTTCCAACATTACACTACAATCATCCTTAACCAAAAAAAAACATTCCAAAGGTATTTTTACTTTTAGTGATTGGCCTTGGTCCCTACAGATGTTCCCTGTACCTCACTCCTAATACTTGGAATTACACGGATTAACACCTGTGCTAAGCTTGAGAGCTTAGTGGGGAAATACTTAGTTTAGATGACCACTCACAGCAGTCATCTGCTAAGCACAAACATTCATAAACATCAAAACTCATATAAATAGTGATTGATATAGCAAACACTAGTAAGAGATACTTTTAATTCGCATAAAACAATACGGGCCTTTCAAAGTTTAAAACAACAATAGGAGCTTGCAAAGCAAGAGGAGCCTATTATACGATAGGACCTTGTTTAAGCAATAGGAGTCTTTTAAGTGATAGAAGCCTGTTAAATGACAAGAGCTTGCTAAAGGATAAATCTAATTAAGACAATTTAAAATAGAAGGCGCCTGTTAAAATGGAAGGAACATTTAGCAAGTTGAGAACAGAGGAGCCTACTATAACAGTGAAGGAACCTCTTGCTGAAATGAACACACACACAATATAATGCAGAACTATAAAAGTTAAGAGAAGAGAGAGAAGCACAAGGTCAATTTATACTAGTTCGACTTACAACCCAAGCTTAGGTCCAGTCCCCAAGTATCTAACTTAAGTGGTTCACTATAAAAATCCAAGTAGTAATTTGACGAGCCTCTTCAAGCTCACGAGTACATATTTGTCAAGGTTCTCTAACCTTCCGCGCTAGTAATATTTATTGAGTCTCTACAAGCTCACGAATACATATTTTTCAAAGTTCTCCAACCTTCCACACTAATAGTATTTTGCTAGCTTTTACAAGCTCTCAATAAATGAGGAAGTAATTTGCTCCATATGAGCTTCAATTATCTTTCACAAAAGGAATTGTCACTTTCTAAAGCACAAGAGATTTTAATCAAGATATGAATTTTGGGAATATTGATGCTTCTAAAGTATTTCAAAGATTTTGGCCTTTGTCCCCCCGTTTGCAAAATGTAGTGGCTCTTCTTTAAATAGGCATTTTCTTCAATTAGTAGTTGCTTCATTTCTATTTTGAACTGACTTTGAATCTATAATACTATCTATGCTAGAATCTTGTAAAAATCAACTATTAAGAGACATCTGGAGTTGACTGACGAAATATATGATTAGCAGGATCCTTCTGGATTTTGTAAAACAAAGAAGGTAAGTTCATAAAGAAGGTTCCTGTAAGAAAGGAAACATTTATCATATGATTTTATTTCCTCTTAAGAATTATATCGTTGCCTTTAAAAGGAAATAAATCAAATTTGACTATTGAAATATTACATGTCATCATTAAAACCATTAATGAGCCTAATAGTGATGGCATTCTTAATCAAAGTATATAATGCAAACATGCTTCAATGTGTTATTCATATACTGTAAATTCACATTCATAAGCCAAACATTGATGTTCAACGCTCATTGATACAAATTATCAATATAAATGCAAATACTCATTAATACCAATTATTTATGTTATCATGTTATATTTCTTATTTATAACCATTAGGCTTGCAAATTCCTATGGGTGTGGATAACGGGAACTGTGGATATCTGAAGATATCAAAACTGTGGATACCTGAATGCATCGAACTGTGGAGACACTATAGACTCGAAATGATGACATTGTTGGTGTCAAACTATAGCAGCTACACTGTACCCTATAGGCATGCCTATTTATCCAACGCTAGGACAATAAAGTAGGCACGATAACATTTCCTTTAACCATTTTCCCATTTCATAATTCATCATATGATATTCATTTGAAGTCATAAAATTTATATTGAAGCGCATACTACACACATATGAGCAATAAATATGCGTATAAATTATTTATGTACATGTAAATTGTCTTTACCATGCATTATACTCACTCTTAAATTCCAATGTTTAATCACCTAATTCACATGTAAGTCCTATTTCATTTATTTCTAGGTGTTTGAAAAGTTTTGTAGACATTCAAAAAGGTTCAGATAAGAAGCTATAAAAAAATCAGAAATGAAAGCAAGGTCACGGTTATGAAAGAAGACCCTTAGCTAGTGTCATGATCATGTTTGAAGTGTCACAGTCGTGATAGAATAGTTTTCTACTAGGTCATGATCGTGATACCCATTTTGCGATCATGATAAAAAATTTTGATGTTGTGTCATAGTCGTGATAGACACTCACCATTTATACCTCTATTTGTTCCATAATATGGATACAAAAAAAGTTCTAATTAGTTTTGAAGTCTTATGAACATTTGTTCCCCTATGTCTCTATCTACCAAAGCATCAAAAATCAAGCCATTCGGCCTTCTAAATCATGAGATATAGACTAAACATCACAAGCTTATCCAAAATAGGGGTAGCATTAGGTCACCAATTTTGATAACAATTTTCAATGTCATAAATCCATAATTAAGTCAAAGTCTCTTCTAGAGATTTATATTCATATTCAACTAAAATAACCTAATTTAAAGGTTCTTAAGCTGAATTATGACTTAAAAAATGTGACTGGTTCAAACAATCCTAAGACAAAATTTCACTACACGATAATCTCTTGTCATATTCATCCAATTCCATACAAAGTAACACCAAAATAACACCAACACACCATCCCAGCAACCATTCCATATCCAAATGAATATTTATGTTCATTCAAACAAACACATAAAGAGAAATTAAAATAAGTGTAGTCCCAAACCTTAAAATTGACCAAGTAGTTCGTCTAATGCCTTTCCTTCCCTTCTTCTTTGGCTTTGCTTGACTTACCAACTAGAGACACCACAAATACACATCTCAATCCCAATTCCAACGTTATAATTTAAATTCTTCATAAGCAAAGTAAGTAAAGATAAAGATGAAAAGAAAACCACTAACTTTTACCTTGATTTTCACCTAAGATTAGTTTGAATCCTTACTTGCAAAATGATGGGATGAAGAAGATGAAGTGGAGAGAAAATAAGAGAGGAAAAATCTATAATTCAAACCTTAAAATGTCGTCCCTCTATCCCCTCCATATGCCCATTTCATGCACTTTCAAGGCTCACACACATACTTAGTGCCTATTGGACACATATGCTTTATTCTTATTGGTCAAACATGCTTTAATCCAATTGGTCCATGTGTTGACTTTAGGAAAATTGCACATTGGTCCTTCTTCTTCCTTTAATTCCCACATTGACCTATGATCTCGTCAGTTAATTTCATTCTTATCAATATTTCACGTATAAGTATACATGTCCATGCCGAAATGAAAAAATTACCCATTTACCCGTGTCTTTTACATTATGTACCATTATCTCTTTTACTATGCTTAGATGCTCTTAATTCGTTATGTTCACTTCTTAATACACCTTAGACATGCTATAATACTTCTAGGGTATATGTTGGGGCCTTACATTTCTCCCCCCTTAAACAAAATTTTGTCCTCAAAATTCATACTTGTATTGAATAACTCCAGGTACTAAATTCTCATCATCAATTCGGGTTCCAAAGTTGCCTCTTCAAGGCCATGATGTTGCCAGAGAACCTTTATAAAAGGAATTTGCTTATTCCTTAACTGTTTCACTTCTTTAGTTAGGATTTCCTTTGGCGTTTCATCATATAAGAAGTCTGGTTGGATCTTTATCTCTTGTATGAGTAACACGTGAATCATTCAGTTTGTATCTCCATAGCATTGAGACATGGAATACTTTATGAAACTTGAATAGTTCCATAGGAAGAGCCAACCTATATGCCACTGGTGCAATCCTTTCAAGGATTTCATACAGACCTATAAATCTAGGACTAAGTTTTCCCTTTTCCTAAATGTTAACACCTTTCTCTAGGGCGAAACTTTCAAGAAAACTTTATCACATACCCCATATTCAATATCTTTCCTTTTTAAGTCAGCATATGATTTATGTTTATCACTTGCAGCCTTCAATCTTTTTTGAATAACCCTCACCTTTTCTTCTGTATCTTTGACTATGTTAGGCCCAATCATCTTATTCTTAGTCAGTTTTGCCCAACAAATCGGGGCTACATTTTCTGCCATATAATGCTTCACATAGTGATATGCCTATACTGGATTGATAACTATTGTTGTAGGCAAATTCCATCAAAGAAATGTACCTACCTTAACTGCCTGGAAATTCTATAACACTTGCTCTAAGCATGTCTTTTAGCATTTGTATAACTCTCTCAGATTGCCTATCTGTTTGTGGGTAAAGGGCTGTGCTGAAGCTCAATTGAGTACCCAAAACTGCTTGTAGACTTTTCTAAAATCTTGATGTAAATCGTGGATCTCGATTCGAAACAATTGACAATGTCACTCTATGTAGTTGAACAATCTCAATCACAAATAACTCAGCTAACCGATCCATAAAATAATTAGGTCAGACTGGTATAAAGTGAGCTAATTTGGTGAGCCTGTCCATTATAACCCATATCGTATCATGCTTTCTCTATATAAAGGGTAGAACTTTTACAAAGTCCATAGTTATGTTATCCTATTTCCATTGTGTAACTGGGAATGGGATTCAGTAGGCCAGATGGGACCTGATGTCCAACTTTAACCTATTGACAAGTTAAGCATTTAGACACATAATCCACTACATCATGCTTCGTTCCCGGCCACTAATAATGTTGTTTTAAGTCTTATTACATCTTGTTAGCCCCATGATGCATGGTGAACACAACATTATAGGCTTCATTTAATAACTTCTTATTCAAGTCCTTTATTGTTGGTACACATACTCTACTTTTAAAGTATAGGCTTTTGTCATTTTTTGTTACAAAATCAATCTATTTCCTTTCTTGCGCCAATTGCACAATTTGTTGTAACTTGACATCATCTTTCTGTGCATATACCATCATCTATCTCAAGTCAGGACTCGCTTTTAAATGAGCTATCAAAGCTCCATCTAGTGCAAATCTCCATCTACTATGTTGTAATGACAAAGATGAAATAGACTTCCTACTCAAAGTATCTGCTTCCATATTATCTTTTCCCGAGTGGTAGTCAATTATACAATCATAGTCTTTAAACAATTATAGTCAACTCCGTTGCCTTAAATTTATCTCTTTCTGTCTGAGTAAGTACTTCAGAATCTTGTAATTCATGTATACTCTAAATCTTTTCCCATATAAGTAGTTCTGCCAAATTTTCAAGGCAAACACTACTACTGTCAATTCTAAATTATGTGTAGGATAGTTCTATTCATGTGGCTTTAACTGGTTCGAGGCATAGCCCACCACTTTCCCATCTTGCATCAGTACATAACTCAAACCATTTCTAGAAGCATCACTATACATGACATACTCTTTACCTGGAGTTGCTGTGTCAACAATGGAGCTTTAGTAAGCAGCTTTTTTAACTGCTCAAAAATAGCTTGGCATCTATCATTCCATTCAAATTTTGTACCTTTTTGAAATAACTTTGTGATTGGAGAAGCAATTACTGAGATAAAGCATCGATAATAACTAGCTAAGCCAAGAAAATTTCTCACTTGTGTTACATTCTGAGGCGGCTTCTAATTGAAAATTGCCTCAATTTTGCTGGGATCTATCTTGATACCTTATAAAGAGATGATGTATCTAAGGAAAGAAATTTCCCTTAGCCAAAAATCACATTTTCTCAATTTGGCAAATAATTGATTCTTTCTCAAAGTCTGTAGCACAATTCTCAAATGCTGAGCATGTTCTTCTTCATTCCTCGAATAGTTCAGTATATCATCTATGAATACCACATTCATTAAATCCATGAAAGCACATTCATCAAATCCATAAAAGCATTCGGTGCATTAGTTAGCCCAAAAGGCATCACCGATAACTCATAATGGCCATATCGGATCCTAAACGTAGTCTTTGGAACATCTACATCTTTTACTTAAAGCTGGTAGTAACCCAACCATAAATCAATCTTGGAGAGCACTCATGTACTTTTTAACTAATCTAGAAAATCTTCTATTATAGGCAATTGATACTTATTCTTTACAGTTACCTTGTTTAAATGTCTATATTCTATACACATTTATAGGGTGCCATCCTTCTTTTTGACAAAAGGACTGGCGCTCCCTATAGTGACACACTGGGCCAGATAAAACCCTTGTCCAAAAGCTCCTGTAACTGAGTTTTCAACTCTTTTAACTCTGTAAGAGCCATTCTAGAAGGTGCCCTTGAAATAAAAGCAATATCAGATATAATTTCAATAGATAATTCTACCTCCCTCTCGGGTAGCAAACCGGGTAACTCTTCTAGAAACACGTCAGGAAACTCATTCACTACTGGTATATCTTATAAGTTCACCTTCTCCCTTTTTTAATCAAGTACTAAAGCCAAATATGCCTTACAACCTTTTCTAATAAGTCGTCTTGCTTGTATAGCTGATATCACATTAGTCAAAAGACTAGACCAAATACCATTCACCATTGTTTCTGAACTATTAGAATCCTTTAGCACAACTGTTTTCAACCCACAATCATAATAAGGTAATCTCTATACACTCTATTCATATATACCCTATGGCCTAATTGATAGTTATA
Organism: Erythroxylum flavicans; assembly: GCA_027576715.1. Lineage (NCBI taxonomy): Eukaryota > Viridiplantae > Streptophyta > Magnoliopsida > Malpighiales > Erythroxylaceae > Erythroxylum > Erythroxylum flavicans. Next base: position 25,265,288 of record JANZXP010000003.1, read on the forward strand.
GGTTGCAGGATGTTTTAGTAGGCATTTTAGTATGTTTTTAGTTGTTAATTAATTGATTTACGCATGTTAGATTTAGAATTGTGTTAGTTGGTTATATATTTATGTTTTCAGTGTTATGTAAGTTAAAGCATGCTATTGAGCTTTAATTTTGTGTGTTTGAGGTGCTTTGATGTGTTTGAGATCAGATATCGAAGAACGAATAATAAAGAAGAATTGGAGGAAGGTCAGTGAAGGACCCAAGGCCATGATCATGATGGAAGCTGATGTGCGATGATAGACGGGAACTGACCTCCCAAACATAATTTTTTGTGAGTTATTTTGAACTTTTGGGCCTGAGTAAAACCTGGTTTTTACCCCAATTAGTAAAGGACTATATAAGACAAGAGAAATGACCTAAATGGGAGAGCCTTCATTTGCCATTTTGGGAAAAGCTAAGGAAGAGAAAAAAGAAGAGAGAGAAGGTGGAGCTTTTGCTGCTGCTTCAACCTCTAGTCCTCCCAAGTTATCTTTTCTTCTTTCCATCTTTTATTTCATTCATTTGTTATATGAGATGGAATTGATGATGATGAACCTTGGTTTAAGGATTTTCTAACTTCTTTTAGGGATTTATACTTAATTTAATATTAATCTAGCTACTTTTGTTGTTATTGATATTGGGTGTTGTGATTATTTTTTGTAATTGCATGCTTTGGTAATAAATAAATTGAGAGAGTGAACCAAATGCAAAATGATTAGGTTGGTTATTGAGAGTTGAACGATCTAATAGACCACACAAATATTCAAATCGGTAATTATATTGAGAGAGGTCTCATGTGAGGACCCGGTTGTTTATTGGAACGTTTAAGAACTAATTAAGTTATGGGTTTTTTTGTTAATTGAGAGATTACATTTTCTGTAACTCAACTTAATTAGGGTTTATGGTTTAATTTTTGGTGATTATAACTCGAAAGAGACTAATCCATCCTTTGAAAGTCTAGGACCGACACCGCATTAACACAAGAATGACTAAGTTAGCATTGATGATAGGATAAATCCCTTTTCTCATAATTTATTAATCTTCCTTGTTTGAATTTCAATTGTCAATTGGTGGTGCTCAAATTTGATTTCTTGTATTAATTTAGAATTCTCATTTCGATCGCTCCATATTCGATTGTTTACTTTTTTATTTAGTTTTTATTTTCATTTTAATTACACTTTTAGATCTTAGACAAATTTAGGTTCGATTAGTTCATTGATTTCTCGTATGATCGACACCTCATATACTATACTCGACCCGTACGCTTATGAAATATTGAGGGTTTTATAAGATTAAAACTTAACAAATTTTTGGTGCCGCTACCGGGGAGTTAGTTAAGATTAGTTGGATTCCTTTAGTCTAAGGAATTTTTGCCCCTCTTGTGTCATTATAGTTATATGAATATAAGAGTTATTCAAAGTTCAAGTTAGATCGTCAAAACCTTAACACTTGACATCACCTATTTGGAATGAGCAATTTGATGAGCAAGCTACTATGAAGAAGAAATTGAAGAACATATGGAGGAGGAATTTCACTAAGAATTTGATCAAGGAGAAAACTAAAGAAACTAGCAGCGAACCTTTATGGAATTCATAAAACTGGGGTTCAACACTGTATATCAAGGCAATGACTCCACCGTTGGTTCAAGCAGCTTTATTTGAAATTAAGCCTGGCTTACTGAACATGTTGCAAACAAATGTGTGATTCTATAGGTTGACTAATAAGGACCCTGACGTGTATATAGTAAATTTACTAGAAATATGTGATACCTTTTGATATTATGGAATGTCGGAAGATGCCATTAGGATGAGGCTCTTCCCCTTTGCGCTAAGGGATAGAGCTAAGGCATGGTATCATTTGCTAAATCCCATAAATGTCATAACTTGGTTGCAGTTGGTGCATGCATTCCTATATAAGTACTTCCCTTTCACAAAGACTACAAAATTGATAAAGGAAATCACAAATTTCCAACAAAGTGATGAGAGTCACTTTACGAGGCTTGGGAATGGTATAAGGATTTGCAAAGGAGGTGCCCATATCATAGCCTAGCAAAGGAATTCCTATTGTAAACCTTCTATAATAGTGTTAAGCCATCCACACGAGGCATTATAAATGTGGCATCTGGTGGATCTTTAACAAGGAAGACGGTTGAAAAAGCAGAGGATTTGTTAGAGGAAATGTCAATTAACAATTGTCTTTGGATGATGGACAACAGCATACAACATACAACCCTCCGAGAGCAAAAGGGAGCTATAGGTGTTGACCCAATAATGGAAATGTAAGCTAAAATTGACAACTTAACTTGACAGTTGAATAACATGAAATCCTTGTCTTTAGCTACTGTTAAAGTAATTCAACAGAGATTTGAGCTCTGCTAATGCAAAATCATGAGCCGGAGCGGCTTAATTACATGGGAGCACAGTTTGGTTAAGAAGGGGGAATAACTCATACTAAAACACGTATAATCCGGGATGGAGGAAACACCTAAACTTCTCTTAGTCAAATAATGCAGGAGGTCAATTCTGACCTCAGGGGCCACTTGGATTTCAACAGGAAAAACCCAATTCCACAAACTCTAAATTAGATAAAACTTTGGACAAGTTTAAAAACATGGATGACACTCACAAGAGGTTGGAAGGATGAATTGAACAAATAACAAAGAACTATGCCTTGTCCATCCACAATTTAGAGGTTCAAATGAGCCAATTGGTGAATGCATTGTCTAAACAAAGTGTTGGAAGCCTCCCAAGTATTGAGGCAAGTTTTAATCCATTTAAAACCCTTAAAATACTACACGTGCTCATGTTATAGGTGTAGTATGTGAGGTGTCGATCCCTTGAGGAGTTGTTTAACCAATCTAATTCTAATTCATCTAAGGCCTAAGGAGATATTAAAAAGAAAATAAAAACTGCACAGAAATGTAAATATGTGAAGATGATTAATTGGAATTAAAATTTAAAATTAACACACAAAAAATTAAATTGAGCACCACCAAATTAACAATGAAAATCACACAAAGAAGATTAGTCGATTATGAGAAGGAGGATTTATCCTATCATCAAATGCTAACATGATTACTTTTGAGTTAATATGGTATTGGTCTTAGACTTTCGAAGGGTAAATTAATCTCTCTCGAGTTATAATCATTAAACCCTAAATCATAACTCCTAATTGAACTATGGAATTTGAAATCTCTCAATCAATAAAAAACCCACAAGTACAATCAGATCTTAAGCCCTCTAATAGATAACCGGGTCCTCACACGAGATCTCTCTTCATCTAAATTCCCAATTTGATTATTTGCACAATCTATTAGATTGGTTAACTCTTATTACCTAATCTACTCATTTTGCTATTGGTTCACTCTCTTGATTTATTATCGGAGCATACAAATACAACAAATAATCATAACACCTAATATATTAACATCAAAAGAAATCACATTAACATTGATTCAAGAACAAATCCATAAAGAAGTTTAAAAAATCATTATCAAACCTAAATCCATCACTGACAAATCCATCTTATAAATTTAAAAGAAACAAAGATGAAATGAAAGTCACTTGGAAGGGTTGGAATCGATTGGGAAGATGGTAGCACAGTAACCCCTTCTTCCTTTCTCGTCCTTCTCTCTTCTTCTTCCTCTCTCCTTGGATTGTTCTCCTAATGGTCGAGGTTGGAGCTCCTTTTTAGGTCATTTCTCTTTCTTTATATAGTATTTTCCATTTAGGGTAAACCCTGTGATTTTCCATTTAGGGTACCCTGTGATTTTCCCACACCCAAAAAGTCTGAAAAGTTCCTTGAAAACTTAAGTTCGAAAGGCTATCTGCATCTTCTATTGTGGCACTAATTTTTGCTTCTTTTATAATCGTGGTAGCTGAGGCCACGATCATGGCACCTCCATCAGGCTTCTGTCATAATCGTGGCCTTAGATTTTGCTCCGAGCTTCTCCGAATCTCCTTTTTTCTTCAATATTTGACCTCAAATACTAACAAACACATCAAAGCACCTCAAACACATAACATTAAAGCCTAATAGCGTGCTTTAACCCACAAAACACTCAAAACACAAATATCTAACTAAATAACACAATCCTAACCTAGACATGCACTAATTGTTCAATTTAACAACTAAATACACATCTTCTAAAAACATTATGCAACCTACCACTGCCACCAAGCAATATGGAATTAAGCCCAAGGGAGAAACTATAAGCAATTACATTGCAAAGCATGAAGGAACTCGAATAACCCACAAAGCTAAAAAGTGGAACCCACTATGCAGAGAAAGACAAGGAAAAGGAGAAAGATGAGGACATGAGTGAATACCTTCTATTTGTTACCCCTTTGCCTTATCCATCCAAAATTCCATACCCCTAATGACTTTATAAGAGCAAGTTAGATTCACAATTTGCGAAGTTCGTAGAGAAATTGAAGAATTTGCAAATAAATCTTTCATTTGTTTAGGTTTTAGAACATATGCCTAAGTATGCTAAGTTTTTGAAGGACATATTATCGAATAAACATATTTAGGATGAGAACCAAACGCTAACCTTAATTGGTAGTTGTAGTTCCATAGTCACCAATCAAATGCCTTCCAAGCTAATGGATCCAGGGAGTTTCATAATACCTTGTGTGGTTGGTGAATTTGAGTTTGCAAATTGCCTATGTGATTTAGGAGCAAGCATTAATCTTATGCCTTTTTCGATATTTCAAAAATTGGGGCTTGGTGAGGTTAAGCCAATTGTGATGCTAATTTAATTGGCATATCAATTTATTAAAAGATGATTTGGAGTGGTGGAAGATATTTTGATACAAGTGGACAAGTTCATTATTCCTATGGACTTTGCTGTTCTTGATTTCAAAGAAGACAAGAACTATCCACTAATTATTGGAAGCCCTTTCATGAACACAAGTAAAGCAGTGATTGATGTTCATGAAGGTAAATTAACCCTTTAGATTGGTAAAGATCAAGTGGAGTTCAATATGAACAAGGCATTGAAGAATCTGAAGGAAAGTAGTGCTTGCATGAAGATTGACATTACAGGTGAAAGCGTACAAGGGCAAGTAAGAAGCTGCTTTGCAGAAGTTAAATCATTAAAAGTGAAGACAAACAATTAAGCTAAAAAGGCGAGCAAAGTTGAGTCTGAAAGAGAAGTTGAAATGAGGGAGCCAGGTGTTCAAACCCATCAGGAAATATTATTATGAACCGAGGCACCCATGCCACCATCTACAGATAAACCACCAACCTTAGAGCTTAAACCTTTACCCACACATCTCCAATATACCTAAGTAAAGGTCAAACTCTACTATTTCCAATCAGTTAGATAGGGAACAAGAAAGTAGGGTGGTTGAGACTGTTAGGAAGCGGATGAAGACCATAGGATAGAAAATATTCAACATTTAAGGTATAAACACAAATATGTGTATGTATAGGATAAACCTTGAAGAAGGAAGCAGAGCTGTAAGGGAACGTCAACGTAAGTTGAACTCTCACATGAAAAAAGTAGTCAAAAAGGAGGTAGTAAAGCTTTTTAATGTAGGTATCATATACCTTATATCTGATAGCGAATGGTTCAAACCGGTATAATGTGTTTACCAAAGAAGGATGGAATGGCCATAATGGAAAGTGAAAGTAGAGAATTAATTTCGACAAGAACAGTCACAGGATGAAGAGTGTATATAGACTATCACAACCTCAACAAGGTGACTAAAAAGGACCATTTTCCTCTCCCATTTGTAGATCAAATGATAGAAAGAGTGGCGGGTCACTCCTACTGCTTCTTAGATAGTTGCTCGGGGTACAATCAGATATTCGCCTACCCTAAAGATCAAGAAATGACCACATTCACATGTCCTTATGGTGCCTTTAAATATAGACAGATGTCGTTCAGGTTATGCAATGCCCTAGCTACATTTTAAAGGTGCATGATGTCTATCTTTGTAGACATGATTGAAGATATTATGGAAGTCTTTATGGATGATTTCTTTGTCTTTGGAGACTCTTTTGAGAAGTTTCTAACCAATTTAGACAATGTACTCCAAAGATGAGAAGAATTAAATTTAGCGTTGAATTGGGAGAAGTTCCACTTTATAGTGTACGAGGCGATAGTGCTCAGGCACAAAATTTCGCACCAAAGATTTGAAGTGGATAGAGCGAAGATAGAGGTTATAGAAAAACTTCCACCTCTAATCAATGTCAAAGGCATGCTGGCATTCCTAGGCCATACTAAGTTTTATGGTTACTTTATTAAGGATTTTTTACAGATTGCACAACCCTTGACAAACTTATTAGTCAAAGATTTGCCTTTCCTTTTTAATAATAATTATTCTTCTTCATTCAATAAATTAAAGGAGGCACTAACATCAGCCCCAATTTTAGCACCACCCGATTGGACACTCCCATTGGAGGTTATGTGAGATGCAAGCGACCAAGGTATAGCCTGCATGTTGGGTCAAAGAAAGGATAAAGACTTGCATGTGATTACTACGCAAGCAAGACACTTGCAGGACCTCAACTGAACTACACCACTATGGAAAAAGAATTACTTGCACTGATGTATACATGTGATAATTTTCGTTAATACCTTTTATTTACCAATCACGCTACGTTTAAATATTGGTTGGTCAAGAAGGATGTAAAGTTGAGACTTATTTGATAGGTGTTACTCTTATAAGAGTTTGACATAGAAGTAAGGGATAAGAAGGGAGCGGAGAATGTGGTCTTGCACCATTTATCACGTCTGGAAGGAGGGAAATGTGAGATAAATGATGATATCAACGAAAAATTCCTTGATGAAACCCTATTGCTTCTCGACAACATAGTTTATAGATATCACAAACCTTTTCATCAGTGGTAAGATCCCTTCTGACTTGTCATATCAACAGAGAAAATGATTAATCCTATATAAAACTTATGCCTTATGTGCTGGAGGATGAGATGCTGGATATATTAACACAATGTCATGAAGCACAGTATGCTGGTCATTATAGAGCAAACAAAACAACAACTTGAGTACTCGAGTATGGATTCTATTGGCCACATCCGTTTAAGTGTGCTCAAGCTTTTGTGGCACAATGTGGTCGTTATCAGAGAGTGGGTAACATCTCCAAAAGAGATGAGATGCCCTTATCCAACATCTTGGAAGTCGAAGTCTTTGATGTGTGAGGCATTGGCTTCATGGGTCCTTTCCCATCCTCTATAGGAAACACATACATTTTAGTGGGAGTGGACTATGTACCTCACTGGGCTAAAGATGTGGAATCTCTAACTAATGATAAGAAAGTTGCATAGAAATTCATCAAGTGGATATTCAATTGATTTGGAGTGCCACAAACAACAATAAACGATGAGGAATGCATGTTTTGTAACAGATCTTTTGCTACTCTCCTAAATATAGAGTCCACCATCAAGTTGCCACTCTTTATCATCGCAAACAAGTGGATGATTGGAAGTCATGAATCAGGAACTCAAAAGAATTCTAGAAAAGACGGTGAATAGTTCTAGGAAGGACTGGGCATTAAAGCTAGATGATGCCTTATAAGCTTATCGAATCACTTTCAAAACATCTATCGGAATAACACCCTTCTGACTCATATATGTTAAAGCTTGTCATTTGCCTGTGGAACTAGAACATTGAGCATAATAGGCAATGAAGTTTCTAAACATTGATTGGAGGCAAGCAGGTGAGAAACGACTTCTGCAACTAAATGAACTTAAAGAGTTTTGTTGCAAAGCATACTAAAACGCCAAACTTTATAATGAGAAGTTAAGAGATGGCACGACTCTCATCTTAAACAGAAGGAATTCAAAGTGGGAGATGCCGTTTTGCTATACAATTCGAGGTTGAGACTATTCTCAGGAAAACTTAGGCTGCGATGGAGTGGATCGTTTACGGTCACCCAAGTCTTTGCCCATGGAGCCCTCGAATTGGAAAATGTAAACAAAGAAATCTTTATGGTGAATGGTCATTGTTGTAAATTGTATCTTGACGGAGTGATCCCGAAGGAAAAGGAAGTAATTTCTTTCCTTTTGGAGAATTGAAAGCACTTCCTAGGATGAAAGGTCAAGCTAATGACCATAAATTAGCACTTTTAGTAGTTAGATGATTTTTTTGGAATTTTAGAATTAGTTATTTCATTTTCTTAATCAAAGGGAATGGTTTAGAAGGCAAAACAATAAGGTGATGATGCAATTATAAGTTATGAAGGGACCTTGAGAGCGAAATGAGGGAAAGAAGCGAAAATTGGGAAATAATGTAGGAATTTCGAAGTTGGGCCAGGATTGTGGCCTTCGGCGAGGCAATTAGGGAACATATTATTCTTATGCATTTTTCTCCCAATTTTATGCCTACTATGCCCCTAACCTATATATTTACACTCACCCTCAATTTTCCTACACATATCATTCTCTAAGTCTCTTTCTAAAATTAAGAAGCCAATTCCCTCTCACTTCTCTCTATAACCATCCTTAAAATCTTTATCTCTCTCTAAATTTTTATAACTCTCCTTCCAACTGGATCGAGAATTAAGCAAATGTTCAAGCACACTCAACTAAAACTCAAAGTTTAAGTGTTGGGCTGCAGACAAAGGAATTAGGCTGCAAAGTACGGAGTACCTTTTCAGATTTACTCAGAAGAGGAAGGTAAACACTTCCAAACCCTCGGACTTAAAAAATTATTGTGCTCAATATTTGTATTTTAAGTTATTAGAAAGCATGGGTTTGAGATAACGGGTTGAACACTAGGGGGAAGAGTTCACTGGGAAAACTTTATGCACTTTAATTATGTCATATACGAAGAACTCACCATAGAATTCTTCACCTCCCTCCAATATGAGCTTAGTAACCCTAAGGATCTATGGTTTCATTGTGGGGTTAACCATATGAGTTGAACTATGAAATTTTGTAAGAAATCGGGGGATTTTTGGAATCAACTATAGTAGACTAGCATGATGACTTCCGTCCTATACATTATTGGACCGAACTGACTGAGCTAGAGAATTTTGATGCTAAAAATGCCTACAATAGCATAATTCATAGTCCCAAACACTTTCTTTTACACAAGTTTATGTGTCAAACTATGTTTAACAAAATCGAAAGCAATAAGTATTCAACGAAGGAACTTTTCATATTATGGTGCATGGGTCATAACTCCCAATTTTGCACCTCCACCCACATCTTAAATGCTATCATTGTTACTTTGAGAAAAAGAAGCAATAATCTAGGAATATGGCATTTGATTAGGGATATTGTGGAATTATAATGTTAATTGTGATAGACCAACTGTCCATCATCTTAAGTTCCTTAACACTTGTCACTTGACGACAGCTAAAATCTTGAAGTCCCATGATATGGAACTTTAAGACATCAACCTAAAATCTCATGTTAAGACTAGGGCAAGACAGGCCAATTCGAGCTCGGCGCCATCGCAAGAAGAAGAGGAATCAACCAGCGAAGAGTCAAGAGAGGAAGAGACAACTAGATGGGAGAAGGTACTAGAAGCAATTTCAAACATTAACAAAGCTATTGCAGAAAACACCAAGGTGTTAACGAAGATAGCTAAGGGAAAAGACACCAACGTCAAGACAATCGAGGCATCTATAAGTACTTCGTTGCTTAAGGCATGGAGATCCCAACTCCAACACCATCATCACCATCACCTCAATCGCAATGACAGGCCTTTATGCTCTAACCCTTATATTTTCATTTGTCTTTATTTTGTTCTCATACTTTTGTATTATGTTATTTTGATTCCCACCTTGTATGTTATTTTTATTTCTCATATTGAGAAAAATGTATTGTCCAAGTGTTGGGAGGGTCACGTTATGTGCATTATATGTTTTTATTTTGAGTGTGAATTTTGTATATTATATGTTAGTTTTGTTTAGGTTTGCATAATGTGATTCGTGTGAATGTGTCAATGGCTAGGACTTAACGGACTTGATTTAGTTTTAAGCATAGTCTTTAGGTTACTAAGATTTTTTACTTGTAAAATTAGTTTCCTAGGTGTATTTAGTTAAATATGCATGTTAATTAGGATATGATGATAGTTTGTTTACCCTAGGAATTTGACACATTCAATTATAATTTTAGGTCTATTGAATAAGTAGCATATTAGTGTTTTTCATGAGAATGATTAGCTAAAGAAATGAGGTAGGCAGGAAAATATTTATAAAAGAAATGTGTGTTTTTATTTAATAAATAATTACTCTGTTAACCCTTTTTGAAACAATTCAGGTTATGAATAGAACTAGTAGCTAGTTGAGAATGTGATATAGCTGAGTAATCGAGGCACATTCATCACAAATGTTTACCTCCGTGTCAAAAGACTATAATGACATTCCAACTAAGACACTTATTAAAAACATGACCTAGTTAAGTAACCGAGGGACATTCATCACAAATATTTTCCTTTGCATCAAAAGGCTAGGTTCATATTAATGAAAATTAGCAAAATAGTGTGTTGTTTAATAAATCCTACTAATCTTTGTGAATAGCATGACTTCTTATGAAAAGCTACTTCATGATAGTTATAATTTTGATTGACTAACTAATTACCAATATGCGTTTGTGAGTGATAGGAGTGAATTAATTTGACAAAAAGTCTTAATTAGTATGTATATTTAGTCCAAAGTACTTAGACATAGATTTCATAAGTTAATAGGTTAGAATAACTTGAAGGATTGTGTTTGTAGTTAAATTTGTTTTGTGAAGTTCAAATGATTGTACCATTATTGCATGTGTGTGTTGTTGTTTGGTGTGTTTATATTTTGTTTGTTTTGTTGTTGCTTAAGGAGAAGCAAAATTTCAAGTGTGGGGATGTTGATAGTTGTAGGTTGCATGAAGTTTTAGTAGGCATTTTAGTATTTTTTCGGTTGTTAATTAATTAATTTATGCACGTCTTGGTTTAAAATTGTGTTAGTTGGTTAAACATTTGTGTTTTGAATGTTAAGTGGGTTAAAACATGCTATTAACCTTTAATTTTGTGTGTTTGAGGTGCTTTGATGTGTTTGTTAGTGTTTGAGATTAGATATCGAAGAATGGAGAAGATTTAGAGGAAGCCTGGTGGATGACCCAGGGCCACGATCTTGACGGAAGATGATTCGTGGCTTGCTCGATGACAAATATGGACCGACCTCTCAAACATATTTTTTTGCCAGCTATTTTGGACTTTTGAGCCTAGGTAGAACCTAGTTTTTACCCCAATTAGTAAACGACTATATAAGACAAGAGAAATAACCTAAATGGGAGAGCCTCTATTTGCCACTTTGGGAAAAGCTAAGGAAGAGGAAGAAGGAAGAGAGAGAAATTGAAGCTTTTATTGTTGCTTCATCCTCCAGTCCTCCCAAGTTATCTTTTCTTCTTTCCATCTTTTATTTTGTTCATTTGATGTATGAGATGGAATTGGTGATGTGAACCTTGGTTTAAGAATGTTCTAACTTATTTTAGGGATTTATACTTGATTTAATTTTAATCTAGTTGTTTTTGTTGTTAATGATGCTGGGTGTTATGATTATTTGTTGTAATTGTATGCTTCAGTAATAAATCAAGATAGTGAACCAAATGCAAAATGATTAGGTTGGTTAAGGAAAGTTAAACGATCTAGTAGACCACAAAATTAACCAAATCAGTAATTATACAGAGAGAGATCTCATTTAAGGACCCGGTTATTTATTGGAACACTTAAGAACTAATTAGGTTGTGGGTTGTTTTGTTAGTTGAAAGATTACATGTTCGGTAACTCAACTTAATTAGGGTTTATGATTTAGGGTTTAGTGACTGCAACTCGAAAGAGACTAATTCACTATTCAAAAGTCTAGGATTGACATTGCATTAACACAAAAGTGACCAAGTTAGCATTGACCATAGGATAAATCCCCTTTCTCATAATTTGTTAATCTTCCTTGTTTGAATTTCAATTGTCAACTAGTAGTGCTCAAATTTGATTTCTTGCATCAATTTAGAATTCTCATTTCAATCACTCTATATTCGATTGTTTACTTTTCTGTTTAGTTTTTATTTTCATTTTAATTACACTTTTAGGCTTTAGACAAATTAGGATTTGATTAGTTCACTAATTCCTAATGGGATCAACATCTCATATACTACGCTACAACCCATGCGCTTACAAAATATTAAGGGCTTTCTAATATTAAAACTTGCTTAACACCAATGGACTAGTCATATGCATATTATAGGCTAGTCGATCTATTAATAACATCCTATCAAACACTCCCCCAGTGCAAATGTATGAAAGAGTGGAACCAGGATCTATCAATGCATGCATATCATGATCAAATAAAGAGAATGTACCAATTATAACTTTTGGGACATCCTATTACTCATGAGCCTTTATAGTATATGCCCGTGCTTAAACGGTTGATGTCGTAGGATGATCAATAGACTCAGATACTGTGCTCAGAGTGGCCTTAGGCTAGCCTGGTCCACCTCTGCTTCTACCTCGTCCTCTAGATGCAGTAGGTGCATTAGATGCCCTCTCCTCCCCTAAGATGCTCTAATTTCTCCCGAGCCTTGTTGATAATTAGTTATTAGGTGATCCATATCCCCACATTTAAAACAGGTCCCAATAAACCATCTACATTTTCCCTAATGTATTATGGTATAGTGTAGGCACTCTAACGGTCCATCTCCCTGTCTAGCTGAAAAGCCTTTACCAGTATTAGATGTTGCGAACTACCCCTAACGTCTTCCTTTATTGGATGGGCTATAGATTGACTCTATTGGGGATACACCCTGTGAGTCTTAGGTTCTCTTACCTGAAGATGAGCCACCTCTAGAGAAACTCCTCTTTTGTGCGTTGTCCCTTGCTTCTCTATATAGCCACGTGAACTAACTGATAGTAGCTCACCTGTTATAGAGAAATTATTGCTAAATACTTCTTGATGCAATCATTCAATCCATCCTCAAATTTTCAGCATTGGAAGGCCTCCGTCAAAATAGGCTTTGGAGCGTACCTGCTGAACCAGTCGAACTCCATTTTATACTCAGCCACAGATAGGTTTCTTTATGTCAGATTTAGGAACTGCTTCCAGTGGGCCTCTCTATAATCTTCTGTGACATACTTCTTTTTGAACTCTTAGGTAAAAAACTCCCAAGTTAGAGAGTTAAGCAGTTGAGGATGTAGTAGAACTAATTTTCACCAATCATAGGCTGCTCCTTGTAGGAGAAAGACAACATAAGTAACCATTTCTTTGGGTGAAAACTTGATCTTATCTAGAACCCTCTATGTCTACTCTAACCAGTATTCTGCTTTATCTGATTCATTTAGAGTCATGCCCATAAATTCTCCCACCCCATGTTTTCTCAAAACTTCTATAGGAGCTTTAAGCGTGGTCATTCTATCCATCAATCTACGCATATCATGGGAAAGCTTTAGAAACATCTCTCTAAGTACTGACAGTATCATTATTTCATCCCTTGGAGGCTTAGGAGGACCTAAAATAGATTGATCTCTTCGTACCACATTATCAACTGACTCCTCCTCAGCTTCATGAGGTCTTTCCACCTTTACTATCTATAAGAAAATGGGGACATTTGCATTAGGCCAATAAAAACACCAAACCATACCGCCTAAATTGAGCTTTGATGCCTCGAAATGCAACACCCCCTATACGGAACCTATAACCACCCACACATATGGAAACCAATTTTCATTTCTATTCAATACTATACATATACACATTACAAAATTTCACTTAAATTAACATTATCATTTAAAAGTAGTATTACATCTTTACATTTACATGATGTCTAAAAGAAAACATTACGATTTCCTTCATTACATGTACAATCATCTTTAAAAAAAACACATTCCAAAGGTACTTTTATTTATAGCCATTGTCCTTGGTCCCTGCAGATGTTCCCCGTGCCTATCTCTTAATATTTGGACCTACACAAATCAAAGCCAATGCTAAGCTTGAGAGCTTAGTGGGGAAGCACTTAGTTTGGATGACTACTCACAGCAGTCATCTGCTAAGCACACATTCATAAACATCACAACTCATATAAATAGTGATGGTATACTTAATCAAATTATGTAATGCAAACATGCTTCAATGTGTTATTCATGTACTATAAATTTACATTCATAAGCCAAATATTGATGTTCAATGCTCATTGATACATATTATCAATACAAATCCAAATGCTCATCAATACCAATTATTTATGATGTAATGTTGTATTTCTTATGTATAATCATTAGGCCTGCACATTCCCGTGAGTATGGATAATGGGAGTTGTGGATATCCAAAGATATCAAAATTGTTGATACCCAAAAGTATAAAACTGTGGATACCTGAAGGCATCAAACTGTGGAGACACTATAGTCACAAAATGAAGACAACATTAGTGTTAAACTATAGCAGCTGCACTATAACCCTATAGGCATGCCTATCTATCCACCACTAAGACAATCGACCAAGCATTATAACATTGCCTTTAACCATTTTCCGATTTCATAGTTCATCATATGATATTCAATTAAAGTCATAAAATTTGTATTAAAGTGCAAAGTTTTATACACATTCAAAAAGGTTCGACAAGAACAGACACTCGCCATTCATACCTCTCCTTATTCCATAATATGCAAATAGAAAAAATTTGAGCTAGTCTTTAGTTCTTCTGTAAATTGTTTCCTATGTCTTTAGTTTCCAAAGCACTAAAAATAAAGCCATTTGGACTTCTAAATCATAAGATATAAACTAAACATCACAACCTGCTCCAAAACATGGGCAGCTTCAGGTCACCAATTTCGATCTCAATTTCCAATGTCATAAATCCAGAATTAAGTCAGTCTCTACTAGAGATTTCTATTCATGTGTCTTAGGTTTCATATGCGACTAAAATCACCCAATTTATAGCTCTATAGGCTGAGTCATGACCTAAATATTGAGACTTGTTCAAACAAACCAAAGACAAAATATCACTACAAGATACTCTCTTATCATATTCAACCAATTCCATGCAAAGTAACATCAAAATAAAACCAACACACCGTCCTCGTAACCATTCCATATTCGAATGAATCTTTGTATTCATTCAAAATACACACAAAGAGAAATAAAACTAAGTGTAGTCCCAACCTTAAAATTGACCAAGTAGTTCTTCTAATGTCTTTCCTTCCCTTCCTCTTTTTCTTTGCTCGAATCACTAACTAGAACCAACATAAATACACATCTTGATTCCAATTTCAGCCTTATAATTCCAATTCTTCATAACCAAAGATAAAGATGAAGATATTTCCACCTAAGATTAGCTTGATTCCTTACATGAAAAGTGATGGGATGAAAAAGATAAAGTAGATAGAAAATGAGAGAGGAAAAATCTGGAATTCAAACTTTAAAATGTCGTCCATCTCTCCTCTCCATATGCCTATTTTATGCACTTTCAAGACTCACATACATGCTTAATTCCTATTAGACACACATGCTTTATTCTTTTTAGTCACACATGCTTTAATCCAATTAGTCCATGTGTTGACTTTAGGAAAATTGATCATTGTTCCTTTAATTCCCACATTGGCCTACAATCTCATTAATTAATTTCATTATCATCCATATTTCATGTCTAAGTATGTATGTCTATGCCAAAATGAACAAATTACCCATTTACCCATATCTTTTACATTAAGTACTATTATGTCTCTTACTATGCTTAAATGCTCTTAATTTGTTATGTTCACTTCTTAATATGCCCTAAACATGCTATAATACTTCTAGGGTGTATGTTGGGGCCTTATGAATGAGATTGAATCAAATTTTCACCATTTCTATAAATGTCTGAACTTTTTTTTAAATATAAATTTGGTACTTTTATCTCAAAGCATGTCTAAATGTGTTCTATTGCCAATAGCAACTTTTCTATCTTGAAATCTACAATAGACACAAAACTCAAGTAAAAAGCCAAAAGAAATAAAGCCACAAAAATTTGAAATCAAAATTAGAAATACGCATAAAGACTAGATGACCGTCAACTCCACATAAAACTCAGCTCTAATCCATTTCCAAAAGGAAACATGTAACACAATACAGCTTCTAAAGAAGATCAAACATATTAGTGCCCAACAATAAAGAAGAAATGAAGAAAGCTATGAACATATCAGAGGATGGGGGAGATATATGGAGGATATAGAAACAGTGACTATGGTAGAGGGCTGAGGACGAGGAGCAGTCAAACAAATGAGCAGAGGATGAACATCGTTGGCTAGCAAGGAAGAGCTAAGGAATTTAATTTCAATTAAGTTATAGTTACCACATGGGCTACCCTTGGTATGAGGGAACACGGGGATAACATCACCAAGGTATGTAGCATTGTATACACGAGTGAATCGAGAAAGGTACTTCTTGTTGTGGCTCTTAGGCTCTTGAAATATTTCACCGACAAGCCTTAACGGAGCTATATCATGGGTTTCTAGCCTATATACCATGCAAATGGTTTACAAAACAGATCATCCATTAGAGATCAAATATAAACAAAGATTGAGTATAGTTCAAATTTCAGGTATGCTAGCTGAGACATAAGCCCTTCTCCTTTGTATAGGCATTAGTTCTCAAGGTCTACCTTTTAGAAATCTAAAATGTCCATTCTCCCGTTTAACAAAGACCTTAAGCAGGATCTACAGTCTAAGACTTTATGATTCGCAGGATCCTCATAAAGAGGCATGCATAAAACATACTTGTCTTTCTATATGATTATGGCTACATTATTCAAGAACCAAACTTTTAGGAGAGAAAAAAGTTTAGAAAGAAGTCGTAGGATGAAAAACACTCAATATTTTTATTGATTTTCTCCCCTAAAAACCTATAACAACCATTTCTAACAATGGCATACCATCATAAATTGGTCCAAGCAACATAAAAATCTACTGAGCGATCTTTACTTCTTTCTAGACCATCTGAACCACTACCCAAAGACCACTAAGCCTACACTATGTACCTCTTTGGAACAATACCCAGATGATTTTACCCTATTAGAATCGATTTCTCCTACTGAAGGATAATGGACCTTTATGGACCAATTTGCTACTATAGGTTTCAATATCATGGTTGGTGAAGTTCCATGTCCTCCTGACTTTGAGCCTATAAGGCCTCCTAGAATCGAGTTCAAAAGAATTTTTAAATGAGGATAAATTTCTACAAACCTAAATTCTAACACTAGCGTTGGATCTCATCTTCCTAAATAATTCCAAGATGCACAAGACCCCCATGGCCTCCTGTTTGGACTGATATGAAAATTGACAAATTTATCCAAGCCATAGAAAAGTATAATGAAGAAATGGACATGGCAAATCAAATGATGATAGTGGTAGCCCAGGTTCTTTCTCTGCACCTCATTATTAGAAAGATTCCTTCTTATCTTTTTAGGATATTCTTATCTTTTTGGAATATTATTGGGACCCAATGTTTCCCAATAATTCTTCTTTTTTACTTTTTCTTTTGTATTTTAATGTGCATTATTGTACTATAGGAATCTTTTCCCTAAAGTTGTTTGTCTCTATCCCTTTTTTTAGTCTATAAAAGCAAGGCTTCTCCTTCTTTATACTCAGACTTGAATTAGAGGGTTTTAGAGAAGAAAATCAATAAAATTATTGTGTGGCTTCTTTCTAAGTTTTCCTTCTCCTAAAAGCTTGATTCTTTAATAATGTAGTCATAGTCATACAAAAATACAAATATGCTCTACACTAACCTCTTCCTGAGGATCCTGTGTATCAGAAAGTCTTAAACCATAGATTCTGTTTGAGGTCATTGTTAAATAGGGAAAGATTGGACATCTTAGATTTTTTAAAAGCAAGCCTTGAGAATTGATGCCTATACGAAGGAGAAGGGCTTGTGTCTCGACTAGTATACTTGAAATTTAAGCTACATTTAATCTTTATTTATCTTTGATATCTAATAGATAATATGTTTTATAAATCACTTACATGATATATAGACTGGAAACCTGTGATGTAGTTTTATTGAGGTTTATCGGTAAAACATTCCATGAACATGGGGTTTACAATGAGAAAAGCCTTTCTCAATTCATTGGTGTAAATAATGCCACGTACCTTAGTGATGTAGGTAACATAGTTTCTATGAACTCTATTTGAGGAGCTTTGTCTTTCCCAGTAGATGTAAAAGTTTTAGGTTTTAGTTTAATATATGATTGTGATAGTTCAGAAGGCTTTGAACATTTAGACTTTCGTGGTTTGGTTGACATAGGTTTAGTGGAAGCAGGATGGATATGCTGCCCAATCAAGGGACAATTCATTTTGAATACTTTCTTATATTTAGTAGCTTCAGGGTAAGTTAGAGAGGAATAAATAAGTTGAATGACTAGAAAAGTTGTTGGATAAGATCCATAAATAGTCCTCAACTGTTCTGTCTACATCTCAATCTCCATTCTTTAGAGTAATTCTTTCACCTTTTGAAGTTCTTACTCCTAAAATTAGGTTTAAAATACTAGGTGTCAATATATATAATAAGATCAACATTAAATTGAGCCATATGATCCTTTAAAGAATTGTATAATGTTTGGATTTACAAGGAAATAAATTTACTCGTTGTTAAATATATTGAGTTTGCTAACTAAGGCCATCAAGTTTAGAATCAATACGATGAAGAACTTTGTTTTCGGCTACAATATTGTCAGTATGCTAGTTAAGTACTTCATATGAAGGATTGGAGACAATTGTTCCTCGAGAAGTGATTCCTATAGCTTGTATATAAGGACTAGAAATAACCTTATTATGTTCATCAGAATTCCACTACAAAGGAGGAAATTCATCCTCATATGTTTTGACCATTATACAAGGAATGGGAGTGGGAGTAGGAACAATAGTAATTGAAGTCTATGGTTTAAAATCAAGATCATGATTATCCTGTTGATAGGAGAATTGTTAAGGAGGTTGACAATGATGGATTTCTTTAGGTTGCTGTTTCCTTTTGCTCTTCTTCTTCCTTTGTCGATTATAAAGCTCATCATCATCAATATCTGATTCACAATTCAGACATATTTCACAATTTGATTCATATATGGAGTAACCTCACAGTGTCCTGAGAATAGGAGGAGTAGTGGTGAAGAGTGGCCATAATGTCTATAGGATCTTGTTCTACTATAGTGATTTGGATTTGGACTTGGAGTCACTCAGATAAGGTGAGGTCATCCAACTTGATATTGGAATTAGGAGTAATGGTGAGGATAAAACTTCCATTGTTAAGGGTCATTAATAGAGTATCAACTAAGTTATTTTGGTAATTAATGTAGGGGTGTCAAGAAGAGAGATTTGAGCTGTAACTGAAATTCCTTTTCTACCATAGAGAGTGAGAATAAGCCGAATAACTCTGACAAAAAGGTGCATATAATTATGCTCTCTCCAAAGAAAGATAAGTTCCTTTGGAATTTCTAACTTCAAATATTGTTATGTTATAATAGATTTCAACCCACACTGCTCTAAATGGGAACTTTGGATTATTTCTTTAACCTTTGGATGATAGTCCAAGAATGGTCACAGTAGTATATACTATAGGGATTGAGTAAAGGTGATGAAGTATCAAAAATACGAAACCCGGCAGGGAGATGTGTAACTTCTACAAGGTGTTCAATTTGATTGGAAAGACTATGTTTAACATTTGAAGGGAGCTTGGCTATAGAAAGAGTTGAAGAAAAATGAACAGGGTCACTAAGTAAAGAGTCACTTATGGCTAAATAAAACTCCTTACTTACTCTCATTTAGAATAATGTAATCATAATCAATAACATTTATGGCTTTGATACCACACAGGCTACCTTTGATCAGAGGGCACATGAGGGTAACATTACCAAGGGACGTGCAAAAATATTTTGCTACTCACAAAACTTATGAAGTGAAGCTAAGGCGAGTTGATATATTTTCCCAATAGATATATCCCTTACATCTCATTGAAGTGCGACAATAATTTGTTGTAATTCAGGAGTAGTTCATCCGGAAAGGAGGAGATGAATGTATAATAAAGGTTGATATCATTAAAGACATTAAGAAGATAATAATGTCCCATCATACATTGGAAATGCTTTTGTAAATCTCATCTTTCCAAAGAACAACATTTCATCTCAAGATATTATTGCATGATTGAATTATCAATGGGCTAGAAATCACCAATAAACTGTTTATAAATCACCCTAAGAAGTAGTCTAGCAGATGTTACTTTTTTGTATAAAATCTGCGATAGTCATCCAAGCTTTGTCATTATTCTCGTAAAGTTCCAGTGAAACGAGAAGTAAACTCAAACAAAATATCCCTTAATAGATTATTTGGTGGAGTCATTTGTAAATCAATCCATACTCCAAATTCATAGAGACATTCATGCCATTTCTTTGGTGAAAGATCGTCAAAGGTAAACCATGAACCTAAAGTAGGTCTAGTTGGTGGTACCTGTGCTGGTGGTGGTCGTAAGGTTCTGAATGGTTCAGTTCTTATTGATTCAGCTTCACTAATGTTAGGTTCAACTTCAATTGATTTAGGCATAGTCATCATATTCTGAACGAGATTAAATAAATTAGCAAATTGTTTAGACTCTTCTGAAGATGGTTCAAATATCTCAGAAGATTGCTTAGATATGTTAGAATGCTCAAATAGGCATTCATCAGATAAAATAGATGCAAGTGCTAGAGATACTATGAACTCTGATTGAGGAGCTTTGTCTTTCCCAATAGATGTAGAAGTTTGAGGTTTTGGTGGTGAAGAAGGTAAGGTTTTGATTTGCAAAGGTTTTATCCATAAGCTAGTAAGTTCTGCAGGTTTAGTATATAATGGCAATGGGTTAGAAGGCTTTGACGGTTTAGACTTTTGAGATTTGATTGACTTGGGTTTAATGGAAGCAGGATGGATATGCTGCCCAATCAAAGGACGATTCATTTTGAATACTTTCTTATAGTCAGCAACTTCAGGGTAAGTTGGAGAGGAATGGATGGGTTGAATGACTGGAAAAGTTATAGGATAAGCTCCATAAATAATCTTTGAATGTTCTATCTACATATAAATCTCCATTTTTTAGAGTAATCCTTTCACCTTTCTAAGTTCTTGCTCA
Source organism: Erythroxylum flavicans (assembly GCA_027576715.1). NCBI lineage: Eukaryota > Viridiplantae > Streptophyta > Magnoliopsida > Malpighiales > Erythroxylaceae > Erythroxylum > Erythroxylum flavicans. The sequence goes on from JANZXP010000003.1 coordinate 25,286,372, forward strand.
TTATTGGTAAAATAAGGTCCAAAATACTAGGTGTCAAAATATCTTCTAAGATCAACTTCAAATTGAGCCATCTGATCCTTTAAAGATTTATATAATGTTTGGTTCTATAAGGAAACTGTATCTACTCATTGTTGAGTAGTCTCAGTTTGCTAGCTAAGACCATTAAGTTTAGAATCAATACAGCGAAGAACTTTGTTTTAGGCTACAGTATTGTTAGTATGCTAGCTGAATACTTCATCTAAATGATTGGAGATAATAGTTCCTTAAGACGTAATTCCTATAGCTTACATATAAGGGCTAGAAATAACCTTATCATGTTTATTAGAATTTCACTGCAAAGGAGGAAATTGCTCCTCATATAGTTTGACCATCATATAAAATGGGAGCGGGAGTAGGAACAATAGCAATAGAAGGCATAATTTATTGAGGTTTATTAGAGATTAACTCTGGAGGGAAAAAATGTTCCTTGTCAACAACTTTTAGTAATTCTCGAAGATTTGGAGGTCTTGGCCTTGGATTTTTGATCCCAATCCATGGTTTAGAATAAGGATCATGATCATCCTGTTGAAAGGAGAATTATTGGGTGGGTTGACAATGATGGATTTCTTTAGGTTACTATTTCCTTTTGTTCTTCTTCTTCCTTTGTCTATTATAGAGCTTATCATCATCACTATTTGACTCATAATTCAGACATATTTCATAATCTGGTTCACACATGGAGGGATCTACATCCCAGGCAAGATGTCTACAATGATGGCTATCATACACTAGTTTTCTATTAGGTTTGAAGTAATGGATTGGAGGTCCATCTTTTCCTTCTTTATATGAGAATACTAGTTCAAGCATCAAAGTAGGACCAGATGTAGTCGAAGGTCCAGGTTGAGCTTCATTAGGCCTAGTATAGATGGATTTTACTGATCCATTGATGAACCCTGAAACTTTTCTTAGAAAATTTCGAGAAATACATGAGAAGTGTGGATAGGTTCATATTTTGCTTTGGTGATTTTGGTAGTGAGAGACTATGAAATGGGAAGAAT
>JANZXP010000003.1:25287508-25305228 GCA_027576715.1 Erythroxylum flavicans
ACAATCTGACCTGTGAAAATTGGTAGTTTAGTCCATCAACCCAAGAATCCTCAGTTGGATTGCCTATTACACTGCATATTTTGTAGATGTCATCATCCTCACTATAAAATTAACCGTGATAGATAATGAGCAAAAGGTAAACTAAACATGCAGCAAAATCACATAAACGATAAAGACCTATACCTGGTACCCCAAAAAATAGGTCAAAGAGTAAGTAGCTCAGCCATAATAGCACCCATTGCCCATATATCTACTGCAAAGTATGTATTCATTAGAATATGTGATACATATGTAATACAGTTACATTAATTCATAAAATGTAGAACATAACTGATCTGCTACTAACCAACTTTACAATCATATACGAATGACTGAAGCAGAACTTCAGGTGGCTGATACTTATCATATCCACAGAAGAATCGTAGTATGACATCATAATGACTGTAACACCAAAATTGGCACAAAGTTAAAAGAATAAGGGAAAGATAACATTCCAATGTGTTAAGGCATACTCAGTATATGGTGGTTAAGAATTTATTTCTCGTACAAGACTGAAGTCAGCAATTTCAATTACATCCTTTATGACCAACAAGTTCTCTGCAAGAAGTGCAAGTTATCTTATATTCCTAATTGAAAACATAAGGGGAAAAAAGACCCACCACCAATAACAATATAAATAATTAAGACTAGGCTATCTTAATACCAGAAAGATAACCATCTTAAATTGTAAGAGAAGACGAGAACAGATGATTAAGATAAGAATAAAAGTAAATTCATAAACATTGATACTTCGAATTTAAAAAAATGAATAATATTATTGTCTTTATTAAAGATATGTGCTATCTTACAAAGATTACACATATCTTGACCATGCAGTCTTTGCAATAAGAATGAACACACCCCTTTATGAGAAATGACTCTTCACTAGACTTTGGCTCAATGCAGATGTTGCAGATGAATTTGGGGTGTGTTTTGGAATTTTAAGACTACCCTTTTTCTTTGGTAAAAGAATTGATTGAATAAAGGAAATCCACTATTCAGAAACTATCCACTACCACAGATCATAAAGGAAATTGAGGTATTTACATATTGGAACCATGCCCTCTACAAGGAGGAACACAGGAATGGGAGCATTCTCAAGTTCACAATTTCATTAGTTCATACTATGTTATATCATGCGGGGATATTCTCAAACTAAAGAAAGGAGAAATATGAAAGCAATTAAACACATACCAGTATAGGAAAGCTCATCCTTTCTTTCAGGGAAGATCTTGCAATCCCTGTAAAAATATAAGGAAGCAATTCATGTCCAGAGATATCAGATCAAATTTCCAGTTTTCAACAAAACATACCAAAGGAAGAAGAAATAAACTAGTTCATGAAAAGGAACTTACCTGAGTACTCATCTTCCTCTTCCGACTGTCACCGAAGAGTCAAGCCCACGAAGAGTCCCCTATCATCTCTGGAATTGAAGAATTTGCTTAGAGATTTAAAACCCTAATTTCAAACGATGATAGAGAGGGAGATTCTTACCTGTTGAGTACAACTGAGAATCTGAGCTTTCATCTTCCTCTTCCGAATGTCACCGAAGAGTCAAGCCCACGAAGAGTCCCTATTCATCTCCAAAATTCCAGAAATTAATGGAGATTTAAAAACCCTAATCTCAAAAAGTTGTCAAAGAAGGAGAAGATTACCTGTTGAGTACAGCTGAATGGAAGAAGATCGAAAATCCCATGGAGACACCAGAATCTCACGAAGAGTCCATTGAATAAGAAGCAAACTCTTAAAGAAAGCCCTAATTTCTAAATCAGGATCGAGAGAGAGTAGATTACCTGTCAAGAAGAGTCGATTGGAAGTTGAATGAAGAAATGCTAACTTTGCCATCTGAGTATTGAAGATTATTCTCTTTTTCAGCTTTTTATTGAATTGGGTCTTGCAAATAGACATAGGTAACGTAAAGTGAGGTTCTTGGCTGATGTAACAACACTGGAGAGAGCTCAAAAGATTGGTACATGTTTTTCGACTTTAGGTCTCGAGATGATGAGGGTAGAGGGTTGCAGAGGGGCTGATAGAGAGAGCAAGACGAAGAACAGATATTGTAAGCCATGGCTCTCTTCACAGGCCCCCAGTCTTCTTCTTCTTCTTCAGTGTGCGGTAAGCTTTTAACATTAAAATAATAAGAAGAAAATTAATTTTGTATAATAATAATAATAATAATAATAATAATAAGAATAATAAGAATAATAATAATAATAAGTACAAAATTAATAATAATAATTGATAATAATAATAACAATAATAATAATAAGATAATTAATTTCGTATAGTAAAATTAATAATAATAATAATAATAATAATAATAATAAGTAGAAAATTTATAACAATAATTAATAATAATAATAATAATAAGTACAAAATTTATAATAATAATTATTAATAATAATAACAATAATAAGAATAAGAGTAAGAATAAAAATTGATCCATTTAATAATAAGTAGAAATTTAATAATAATAATAATAATAATAATAATAATAATAAGAAGAAGAAGAAGAAGAAGAAGAAGAAGAAGAAGGACATTTTGGTCTTTTTGTTACTTATTCCTTTCTTATTCCAAGTTTATATTTTCTAACCAAATATTGGAATATAAATTCTTTATCTTTTTCATTCTTTAAATCAAACAAAGTAATATTCATTCTATTATATTCCTCATCTTTTATATTCTTAGGAATAACTATTATATTCCCTATTTATTCCATTCCTTAAACCAAATAGGCTATAAGAGTCTTAGTTAGGTATTGAGGGAATGATGTCGTGTAATGTAGTCTCTGATGTTTAATTGAGAATTTAGGTCACAAAGAGACAGAAGGAGAGAGATAAAGAGAGAGAGCAATGTAATTGATGGAAATACGAAACGTAGCTGTCAGAGTCGAGTGAATAGATCCACACGACTTTAAATTGCTTGGATGGAGAGTGTTCCATTGACTAACCAAACGACTTGTCGTTCGTTTCCAGAGGAAGTAAAAGATAGTTAAAATGAGAGATTTTAATTATTTTTAAAATTATATTATAAATTGGATTTTTTATTAAAAAATAATAGGCAGAGTGAAGCGCCTATTTTAGGGGACGTACATAAATGTGTGGATGAGATGAGCTGGAACAGAGTTGGAACAGCACAAGTGGCACAGGTGATTTCATTTACTATTTTATTACTACCGATTCTACATCTGAATAAGAAATACAGTGTCATATGAGAGACATACCATTCTATCCCTCCCCCATAACTTGATCCTCTAACTTGCTATTCACAATAGACTTAAGACCTTTAAATGACTCCATCACCTTAATAATTAAATCTTACAATAATCATTCTTTTTGTTTATTCAACTAGTCATTTGTTATTAAGCTTATGAAAATGCAATACCTTCTAATAGATACACACATTCATATGATTTAATCTTCTTTCTCCTTTCTATTTAAAATAATACTTAAAATTTATGTTTACTCAATTTAGTCTGCCAAAAATAAAAGAACTTTAAAAAAACACTCCCACAAATTACAAAATCACTTCTAACCAACTCAAACAATCATAACCTTACAACCTAATTACTCTAAAATTACAACTTGTGATCTCACAATTTAGCAACCTCTCCCCCTTTCTTTTTTTATTATTTTCTTTCACGAAAAAGGAAAGTAGACACTAACTAATTGAATTTTTATTGACAAAAGTTTTCTTCATAACAAGTACGTAGGCTTTTAATAACAAAACTTAATGATAAAAGAAATTTTGACAATATTAATATATTAATAGTGACAGTCAATCCAAACAATTGTATCAATCAATTGTTTTGCCACAACAAATCTCATATTTGTGATGAAATAATACTTAGGCACAAAAAAATTGTCACTAAATTACAAATAGTAGTGACCATAGTTATAGTTTGGTGATTGTGACAATATTAAATAGACCCCAATTAATTGAATATTTATTGACAAAATTTTTCGTCACAACAAGTAAAATATTGTGTGACGATAAACCATTTCGTCCTAACAAGAAAAAATATTAGTGACCAAACTAAATTTTGTTACAACAAATAGAAAATATTAGTTATCAGCATATGTTTTGTCACAATTACAATTAATTCCTGCCAAAATTATTTTGACACCAAATTTCATAGGCTTTTAGTGACAAAACTTAGTGATAAAATACATTTTAACACTATTAATATATTAATAGTGACAATTTAACTGTGAAAGATACTAAATTACCACAATTATCATTGTATTAGTGAAAAAATATAAATCATCACAGATAATTCAAATAATAGTGTCGATCAATTGTCTTGGCACTAAAAAATTTCGTATTTGTGATGACAAAAATTGTTAGTTACAAAAATATTGTCACTAAATTACGAATAGTTGTGACCGTAATTATAGTTCGGTTATTGTGACAATATAAAGTACATACTAATTAATTGAATATTTATTGACAAAATTTTTTGTCACAATAAGTAAAATATTGTGTGACGATTAACTATTTCGTAACAAAAAGAAAAAAATATTAGTGATCAAACTATATTTTGTCACAACAAATAAAAAATATTAGTTACTAACATATGTTTTGTCACAATTACAATTTATTCCCACCAAAATTATTTTGGCGCCAAATTGCATAGACTTTTAATGACAAAACTTAGTGATAAAAGAAAAGTTGTCACTATTAATATATTAATAGTGACAACTTAATTGTGAAAGATACTAAATTGTCGCAATTACTATTGTATTAGTGACAAAAAATTAAATCATCATAATTAATCCAAAAAATAGTGTCAATCAATTGTCTTGTCACAAAAAATCTTGTATTTGTGACGAAACAATATTTAGTCACAAAAATTGTCACTAAATATCTTAACTCGTGCGTGCATTTGCAGAATTTACCAAGGTTATAAATATTAAAATTTAGTGCGTGTAACCTTGCAAACAAGTTTTTGGTGCTGTTGTCGAGAAGGCAACTAATTTAGTTCTTTAGTCTAAGGCTTTCACTTTCATTTGTTTAAAAAAAATTGGAAAGAGTTTGGAGCGTAAAGTAGAGACACATCGTGACATCTTAGAGTGAGAATGAGACATCCGAAGAGTTAAGTGCTAAAAAGAGGTAAAAAAACTGATCATAGAGGATGTATATTATAGGGAGCAAGAGACTCTTGCAGAATTCAATGAGCCCCAATTTAGTTGGGAAAATCATCATCTTTATATGAACTCATACACTTTGGAGTGGCAGAACTAACCGAATTCTATTGGTCTAACAATGTAGGGAATCAATTAGGACATCAAGACCTATTTAAAGTTCAATATGATGAATCTAGTTTATGGGAGTCCAAGCTGGACAAAATCATGGATAAGCTCACAAATATGGAAGAGAACCAGAAGAGATTGGAAGAGAAGTTTAAGCAAGTAGCAAAAGATCATACCTCTTTTATTCACAATCTAGAGGTTTGAATAGGTCAGCTTTCCAGGGAATTTTATAGGCAAAGTATGGAAAAATGTCTATGTAGTATGAATGTAAATTCAATAGAGCCATGTTAGGTTATCACACTTAGGAATGGGGTAAAACTAAAAGAACCAGCGAGAAATCAAGCTAAACCTAACCTTAGAGAAGACCAAGAAATCAGAGAAGAGGATGAAGACAATAATGCCAACCATTCCTATTATTCACCATGGATTGATGATAATCAAATAACATTCAACATGAATGATGTAATTAAGAATCCAAGGATTAGTAACTCATTCAGGATAATTGATGTGTTTGAATTTTCTTACGAATAAGAGGACGAAGAAAAAACGACAACAGACATCAAGTTTGAAGAAGCTATGATAGTTTGTGTTCATGAAGTTGAAGAAGTAGAGGAGACGAAGGTGATTAAGGAAGAAAGAGAGCAACTCACCTTCGTACTAGAGAAACTATTGGACTCAATGGAAGATTCAGGGAGTTATGTCATTCCCTATTTTATCGACAGTTCACTTGAAAGAAGAACATTATTGAGCTTAATTGGTTTTCATAATGTTATCAAAGTCGTTCTTCTGATTATGTTACAATTTGTAGCTTACAGGCTACAAAATTGATATTAAATGAAAGGGTGGAAGCAAGCTACTCATAATTGATCCTGGTTGAGTCTCCAAGGAAAGAGCGTCGAGCTATCGACGTTAAAATAAGCGCTGCATGGGAGGCAATTCATGAAATTTTAATGTCTTTGATTGTTTTTGTTAGAACATTGGAATTTTTGTAGTTAAGATTAGTTTTGTTTCGAATAAAGCGAAAAAGGAATCTGGCTTCGGAAATATTGATGACTTTAAATACTTTGTGACCTTTATTGATGATTTTTCAAGAGTTACTTGGGTGTATTTATTGAAATCAAAAAAATGAAATTTTTAGTTGTTTTAAAGATTTCCACATGCTGGTTAATACTCAATTCTCTACTCATAATGGCACTGAATTTCCATCCCATAACATGAAAAATTACTTAATTTCTAATGGAATATTGCATCAAACTAGCTGTGTTAACACACCCCAACAAAATGGAATTGTTGAGCGCAAGAATCGAGATTTGCTAGAGAAGACTAGAGCCATCATGTTACAAATGAATGTTCCAAAGAAATTATGGTCTTATGGAATTTTTACTGTCACTTATATTGTTAATTGTTTATCTAGTCGGGTATTGGATTTTCAATGCTCACTTAAAGTTTTGCAGGATAAAAAACCCAATATATTCCATGTGAAGGTCTTTGGGTGCACTTGTTTTGCGCATTTATCTCCAAATCAACGTGACAAACTTGATCCTCTAGCTATAAAGTGCATTTTTTAGGATAATCACAAACCAAGAAAGGATACAAGTGTTATGATGTTGTCACTAGAAAGCTCTACATCAGTAGAGATGTTCGTTTTGTTAAAACCTGTCCATATTTGAAATTACCAATCAAGGGGAGTCTTTGGCTGAATTAGTTCCATTACCAAGTATGGAGCTGAGTATCCAAAATACTACAAATCAGTATATGTTCAGGAAGCCAATACATGTAGACGCCGAGAACTAGCAACCATAACAAACAAAAGAAAACGAAGTCGCCTTCGCATAATGCAGAAACTTCCCTAAACAATCTAGTGTCATTTCTCTACAATATTTGTTCTCGACAATATTATATGTAGCAGTAGATGAAAGCCTGATGGGTCTATAACGTGTAACGAACCGATAAGTTATCCAGAATTAGTGATAATATTGTACTCTCTTTTCTCTTCCCTCTCATTCTCTTGTTCTGTAACGATCTTTTCTGCATTCCTACACCCATTGTCGTTTTGCAGCAACCATATTGATACGGCCAACTTTGCAGTTGAAACCAAGACTGAAACCTGAGATAGACATGACCTTGACGTGATTGAGACACTTTCTTCTAACATAAGGAAGCACTAAGAAGATATTCCACTAAACCTGTGATTTTCTTATTTACTTAAACCAACGAATTGAAGCATGTCCGAGAGTCTCTTTTGGTTGTGGCTAAAAAGAGAAACCTGTTGATGGATGGACTCACCAGGTTCCTGTTGTTTTGCTACTGTAACATTAATCTTTGTAAGGAGTATGATCTCCAAAATCAAATCATAAACATGGTCAACACGTGGGAGTACTATATTGAGTCTCTACAAACCGTAGCCTAGCCCTGAGTAGCATGTGACAATTACTCCCTTCCCTTCCTTAAATAATTGGTCCCAGCCTCTGCATGTTTTCACGTGTCCTGCCATCTTCCGTGCCGTTAATTACACCACCATGACCGTCAGCTACTGCATTGGATTCTTTATACGAACTCAATAAAATACAGTCCCCAATCTCACCACCTTCCTTAGTCCACAAACATTCCTCCTACATTTCTCCAAAAAAAAAAAAAACTTATTCATGTTCTCGAATTCATTTTAACTACTACTAAACTAGTAATTGATTAACAAGGACATCTTCTTCCGATATTTTTAAAAAAACATTTGACAAAATAGTGAAATTCGTTCCCTATGTTTCACTTCCTTCCAAAAGAGTGCTTCAGGGCTATCCTTTTCCTTGTATGACAGGACAAAGTCCTTGATAAATGAGAGAGAGAAAGAGTTATGAGTGCGTATTTGGTGTTTTTGTAGTGTTGTGTGTGTGCAAGTTTTGGTTTTGCTAATTTACAGTCGGAGAGAAAGTTTATACTCTAACTCTAGAGAGAAAGTCATCACCATAAACATAAAAACAATACAACAACTGAAAAAAAATGTTTGAAGGCGTGCCAGACCAGTTCCAGCAGTTCATAACTTCTAGAGCATCACTATCTCTCTCTAATTTCCCTCCTCTCCATGTCTCATCCACCACTCATCACTTCCCGAGTTTTGATCCTTACATCAGTAGTACTACATCTTCTTCTCTGCAAGTTCCATTCTTGCAACCATTGCACCAATCTCCAGTACCAGCCACCAGCGAACAAGAAGAGAAAGAAGAGAACGGCTTGGCTGTTACCGGTTTTGAAGTTGGTGGCAACCGACTGATGCCCGAGTCAGTCGATCCATGGTCAAATGATGAATTGCTTGCTCTTTTGAGGGTCAGATCTGGCTTGGAGAATTGGTTCCCTGAATTCTCTTGGGAACATGTTTCAAGGTACGATTCCATACATTTATATGTATACTAAGTTGGTCGTTTGTGCTTATATATGATTATTCTCTTCTTTCTTGTAATTTCTACTGCTGCAAAGTAAAACATAGGAAAGTATAAGAGGGGTTTTGTTTAGAACCATTTCCAGTTATGGAAAATTGTCAACTCGTCACTAAGTGAATGTGAGAATAAGATTACTGCAGGCAAATCCTTGAATGAATTAGTTGACCCAGAATCACGTATATGGATCTTCAGTCAGAGAGAGATAGAGAAACAGAAGGAAGCATTAAAAAGACACCATTTTCTGTGCTTTACATGATTCAAAGCAGCGAAACAGAGAAAATAAATGCTAATGATATATGGATGGTTTTGTTTTTGTACATTTATGGTGGGTGCAGGAAGCTTGCAGAGCTTGGTTTCAAAAGAAGCGCCGACAAATGCAAAGAGAAGTTTGAGGAAGAAAACAGGTACTTCAATAACAATATCAATTACAGAATTTTTACTGATCTTGGAGAGCTTTATCATGACGTTGATGATCATCAAAGCCCACAAGAGGTTTCTGGTGATGACAACAAGGACAAGAAGGTCGACAAGCCAAATAGTGATGAAGAAGAAGACAAGGTGGGGCAGATTTTGAAAGAAGATTCAATAGATGATCAGAGAGTAGCTGGGAACCCAAATCAAGAAAATGAGAAACAGGTTGAAAATTTAAAGAGCAATAATAAGAAGAGAAAGAGACAGATCAAACAGAAGCAGTTTGCGATTTTCAAGAGCTTTTGTGAGGATATCGTGAACAAATTAATGACTCAACAAGAGGAGATGCATAACAAGATTATTCGTGATATGATGAAGAGGGATGAAGAGAACGTTGCAAGAGAAGAAGCATGGAAGAAGCAAGAATTGGATAGGATCATCAAGCTTAGGGCAGACGAACAAGCTCTTGCAAGTGATAGACAGTCAACAATTATGAAGTACTTGAAAAGATTCACACCAATTGATTCTTCTGTCGAAAGCCTTGGAGAGAGAAGTGCTTACACACGAAATCTTGGTGTGGTATCAAACAGTTCCACTAGTGCTTCTACTTCATCTTCCTTAGTGTTTGCGCAAAACCCTACTGACAACAGTCAAGCAAATAACCCAAGTGGACTTGAATTGCAGACCAGAAGCAATTTGGTGGCTAGAAAAGCTAACCAAGCACCTGAAAACTTCAGTTCCAGTCCTATCTCAAGCATTCCAAAAGGTCCTAATGCATCAACCAAGGCCCTTGCTCTCGAAAACCCTAGTTATAAGAACACCCCAAACAACCCACTATCAGCACAAAGTCCATTGCCAACAGATACAACAATTGGCTCAAAGTCTTCAGCCAATGATAAGAAAGATCTTGGAAAGAGATGGCCAAGAGATGAAGTCTTAGCTTTGATAAACATAAGGTGCAGTGTCCATAACAATATTGATCAGGACAAGGAAGTAGCAACACCTAAGGGTCCTCTTTGGGAGAGAATCTCACAAGGAATGTTGGAGCTGGGTTACAAGAGGAGTGCAAAGAGGTGTAAAGAGAAGTGGGAGAACATAAACAAGTACTTCAGAAAGACCAAGGATGTTAGAAAGAAGAGGTCTGCTGATTCCAGTACGTGTCCTTATTTTCATCAATTAAGTACCTTGTACAAACAAGGGACTGCACTTACAACTTCGGTACCATCAGAGGAGCAAGAAAGCCGCTTGACTTCGCCTAAAGCCCAATCTTCATTACCAGAAATGAAGCTCAGTTCACCCCTCGATGGGTGGTCTAGTAATGCAACAAAGCATCTAGCCGATGAACAAGGTGAAAGAAGTATGGTCCAAAAACCAGATTTTGACTTCGAGTTCTAATTTTATTACATAACATTTTCCGGTGTTAGTTTGCTATAGTCATAAGCACTACTAACTACATGGAACATTTTCTAGTTGAGGAAATTAGCAATGCTAGAGACAATATGCTTTTTCTTTGACACCTTTGTTTTTATTCGTTTCTGTGAAATGTTTCTTGAAAGACGAGAAATAAAAGATTTTGGATCTTAGTTGGCACCGACAATTTGACGAGTGAAGAGGATTAAACTAGCTATTTTCAGGATCTGGTTTCATTTCATTTTTGCTATTTCCATCCCAAAATTATCTATTTTGAGACGAAGGTTTATTTTATTTTTCCTATACCTATAGCCTTGTCACGATAATCATTTAAAAAAAAAACAATGTGGATTGGGGACAAAGGTATAGTATTTAATTTTAATTACCTAATCTTGTAATCAAACTAATAGTTTCCGAGCCTTCCTTCAAATTTTTTATGCGCAATTGCAGTAATTTCCAATTTCAATTTCAATTTCAAATTTCAGAGATACGAGAATCTTAGTTTCGATATAAATCGTTTTGTTTTGATTCTAGCATATTAGTAGTTTGCTTTACTGTGCTAAGCTAGTCGACATCATTCTTTGTTTAAATTGCATACTCTTATAGTTGAATACTATACTATTTAAAGAATAAGTTAATTTGTTTCTACCAAAAAATTATAAAACCATATATGGCTGTAATTAATAGTAAGAAGCTATTGGCGACTAATATTTGCTCTTCATTAAGGTCTAATTATTTGTCTTAAAATATTGAACTAAATAAAGTTTACGAAACATGGAACAAAATTGGCCTCTAAACTAAATTCAAACATAATAATCTCACAAATTTTGTTACTTAAAGAGTAAGAAAAAGATTCAAGAGTAACAATATCATACATGAATCTCTTACTAGTGGAACATTTTGTCAAAATATTCACTTGTACTGACAGAAGTACACTTATACCCATCAAGATATATGAATAATTGATTAGAATATGTTTAATAACTAACATAAAAATATTTATTTTTCAAATAAGTTATGAGAAAAATAATTTTAAATAAAATATATTGAAAGAATATTGATTATTGTTGTCCTGTGAAGGTGAAAGCGGAAGTAAATCATCAAAATATTTCACCCATCAAGAGATTAACAATCATTTGATAAAAAGAACATTAATAACACCTATTAAATTTCTCACTGGCATGCGGAGTATAGGAAGACTCGGTTATTTCTAAATGATTCACATACATTATTTGATAAAAAGAATATTCATATTCTTCAAATATAAATATTTTTTCATAATATTTTAACAACTAAAAATAAAATAAAATCTCAATTATGTTATGAGAAATTTTTTTTGAAGCAAACATACTGAAGGAGCATTCATATTGTAATCATATATTTAGTGTGACAATGAAATACATAATTTAAATATTTCAAGAAGGACATGTATATGTATACACATTATTTTTACAATGAAATAAATTTATTTTGGGCAGATAAAAAAAATTCATATCATTTCCTGTATTCAATAAAAAATAGAGAAATAAAAAAATTCTTGATACCAGATACGTGTTCTTAAGGATGATATGTTTGTTTGTTGATTTCATAAACATTACTACAAGGCATCAAGGGAATTTCAAAGCTTATAGAAAGAAAACGAGTTTCACTTAATCATAACTCTATAAGATACGACTTGTTATGAGATAAAACTAAAAAGAGAAAAACAAAAAAAAGAAAAAGAAGGGAGTGAGAGTGGAAATAGTCATTTGGTCGTTTACCGATGAACATTTTACAAAGGGCATAAGAAGCTTATAACGACAACACGAAGACATTGACATAATTTTCTGTTGGGTTGGTGGGACCCCCTCCACATGGCCTTACTTAACAGAGAAGAGATCCGGTGCATGGACGCCCTACAAAATTTATTTTGTACAACGACGAACTGGGACCCACGGTCTCGACTCCTGTCCTGTGCTGCTTAGCAGTAATCTGATGTAGTTAACGGCGTAAGGTTGTCCATTTGTGGATTGATTAAATACGCTGCCTCGCACCAGCGCCATGTGTGATGGTGCTCTGCCGTAATATCCAGAGCCTTTTGCACGTACAGACAGGAACGGCCTAGTGATTTTGGACTTCGGATCCACCAATTTAGTTTTAAAGAATTACAAAATCATCTCAACAAACTGAAGTATAATTATTAATAATAATTTAAAAATGAAACGTATTTTATTCATGTGGAAATTAACTATAAACTTTGAAGTTGTCTGTCTGCCATGTGGTTGACTTTGTTAAAGCAAGTGGCTTTATGCCCCACTAAAATTTGAGATAATATATTCATCATGAACAGGAAGGAGGCTACGGTCGCCGCCTGCAAAACTGATGAAGGTGGCGGCTGCGATCAGCCCCGACATCAACGACATGGGTAAGTATGGCAACACCAAAGCCTCTCGTTACAAAGCCAAACAGAGCCCAAAGCTTGCTTCTGGGATAACATTTCTCTATTCTCTCGCCTTCAATGCTCCGTTTCAACCTCTCAAATTGTGACTGTTATTGTTAAATTGATCGTCAAAATATTGTTAAACACAGATGCATTTATCCAGGGCCGTTCCTATTGTTTCATTAGAAATAAAAAAAAGGGACCAAATAAATCGACAATATTTAATTATGTAAATTTAAAATTTACATATTTGTATGAAACATAAATGACTCAATTTATAAGTCTACATACTCAACCAAATATTAAATGATCATAATATCAGCTAATAAAATAATAATAGTAACAACAAAATAGCAATAACAGCAATCAAATAATAATATTATACTGCAAAACACTAAGAGAATTACAATAACAAATACACAGAGAATCATGATTTATGAAAAACAATTTTTCTGTGCATTTCTAGATGAAAAGTCATTAATAATATTATCAAGATCAATATTATCCAACATATCCTTCTCAATACATAACATAGCTAAATCATGTAGTCTTTCTTGTGACATTGATGACCTCAAGTAAGTTTTCAATAATTTTAACTTTGAAAAACTTCTTTTAGCTGATGCTACAGTTATAAGTATAGTCAATAAAATTCGATAAGCAATTGAAACATTTAGATAACAATCTGCACCTTTAACAAATTCTAAAATTTAATCACAAAAATTAAATTATTTATTAATATTTGATTATTTTTATAAATAATAAGTAATCTAAAAATAAAAAAGGAGAAACACAAATAATTACAATATCATTTAATATTAATGTTATGATTTAAAATGCTAATATAATGTCCACGTTAGTGACAAATTACAAATTAATTATAACATAATTAAATATTTAACAAGCTAAAAATATATTAAAAAATCAGAAACTTTACTTTACCTTTAAATTACACTTGGAACTTAGAAGACATAATTGTGAAAATTTTTTCCTGCCAAATTTTGAGTTGGCGTACCGTAGATGCATATGTTAATAAAAAAATTAGAGGGTAAAAATACACCTAAATTCTTTAAAACTATTTATAACTATCATAAGTTAACATCATAAGTTGTCATAAGTTAGTTAACGTTAATTTATGATAACGTTATAAGTTAGTTAACGTTAACTTATTCAAATGATAACGTTAACCCCTCTTTCTAATTTATGTGGACGCTACACTGCTCTTATCCTGTTAAGCAGAGGGCCTTTATCAAAAGTTGGACCTGTTTTTTCTGATTCAGTTTCTAAATATGCTACTTCTGTCTCATATGACTTGAAGAATAAAACTATACCTTCAATCAGAAGCTATACTCTATCTTCAACTGTAAGGGAGGACAATCATGGCTTCCAAGAGGGGCCCCTTTTGTTGATGGGCCCTAGGCAGGTGCCCTGCCCCTTGTTGATGGGCCCTAGGCAGGTGCCCTGCCTGCCCCTACCTAGGGGCAGGGCACCTACCTAGGGCTGGCACTGCATTCATCAGCAATCAAAAACCAAGATCTACATTTTATTTAGAGCATTAACAATACAATAATATTGACATACTTCCTGTCACAAAGGTCTACTTTGGACTTGAACTTTTACCACAAGTCGCAGCCACCTTTACGTGGCAATCCCACTTTGGTTCACTTAAGCAAGATTAAGCCTTCTCACGTAAATGTCGTTGAACAATTTCGTTCGTCCTTAAACACTTCACTCGCATACAAGTGTTTTAAAGTGTTTATCTCACACATAAAAATAACACAAGTGTATAACAGAGTAAAGTAAGTAACAAGAGACATATATATATAGCCGAAGCTACTCTTTTATTAACTCTCCACAAAATGTTAACAAAAGACACAAGTACCTACTCCACAAAGCATTTACAAGGAACTTCGTACTCGAAGCTCTTACAATGAGAACCCCCAAAAGCTCTTAACTCTCAAAACTCTCTCCTCTGAATGATTTCTATCAATGAGTGAACGACTCAATGATTGAATCTCTCTGGATCTTAACTCTAATGGGCTATTTATAAGCTCATCTAGATGACTCAGCTATAATCCTAGTAGAACTCTACTAGCTAAGCTCATAATCTTATCCTGTCCTATCCTTATTAGATTACATCAAACTAACAAATAGATGATATCTACATCCAATTAGGACTCTACCTAATAGGATTAAGTTACATCACATTAACAAGATAAAAGATTACCCTATCTAGGAATGATAATCCTTATCCACGAAGATCTTCTCTATCTTCAGATGATCCTTCCCCATGATTTTTATCTTTTAAAGCTGATGTTGATCCACGGTGATCTTATCTGCCACGTCATTATATGCCACATCATCCATAGTTGCCACGTCACTGCTGATGTGTTTTTCAAGTCACCAAGGCTTATTCGCATATAGGTCTATCAATGCATGTCCATGGACAAGTCCATCTTCCATGATCAAGCTCATTTATGGTAAAGTATCGCCACTTTATGACTAAGTACAAGTCACAATCCGAGTTAGTATAACACCTCGCATGTTTCACATTCCTTTGACCTGCCTCACCAAAGTCAAGTATTTATGTGCTTTTCCTCGCTCGCATGGATTCGCACATCCTCGGATCTCGCATGACTTAGTTCACCAACTCCTAAGAGTTCGCCTTGTTCCCTCATCAACACGCCTTCCTCGTGCCAAGCTTCGTGCCAAGCATTGGCCAAGGCTCGTCAACACTTGCACGATCCCACAGTCTAGACTTAGGGGTCTAACAAACCACCCCCACTAGAAGAATTTGACGCCCTCATCAAAATAATCTGTGGGCACTCCTCCACAAGTGGTTCCCTCAAAGACTCCTTCTCTAACTGTTGAAGACTGGAGCAAGCCTTCTCTTCCATTGGTACCTTTCCCACGTGCCACCTCCTCTTTCCGTCGAGTTTATTTTTGCATAGGTCCTCCTCTACATAGCTCATAACATTTAAACAGGCGATGTTGTTGGTGGCTCCTTTCCTCTAGTCGTCTCCATTGCTCCCGCCTTTGTCCTTGGTGACTGTGGAGTTCATCTGCTCTTTGCCCTTTTTCTTTTTCGGGCATTCTTGAGCATAATGCGGCCCCTCACAGATGAAGCATGCAACCTTCCCCTTCGATTGCTTCTTCTTATGTTAAGAAGATTCTCTCACCTGCTTTTTGCCTTTCTCTTTGTCATCCTGGGTTCCACCATTTTTCTTACCCTCTCCGCTAGGTAGAATTAGCGGTGGCAGTTGAAGATCCACTAAGGCATCCACCGCTGCTACTGTGCTAGGGAGGTCCTTCACGTTTTACCGTCAAAGCTCCATTTGTGCCCAACCTTGTAAGCCGCTAATGAAGTTGAACAACTTGTCTTCCTCCGACATGTTCCGCACGTCCAACATCACCAATGTGAACTTCCTCACATACTCCCTCACCGAGTCGTCTTACTATAACCCCTTTAAAGCTTTCCTCGCAAGCCAGGAAATGTTCTTGGGTAGGAACTGGTCCGTTAGCTCCTTCTTTAGCTTGTCCCACGTATCAATGGGAGGTCTGCCTGCATTGATGTCATTAGAGATCCTCGTCCTCTATCACAACTTAGCATCACCCACTATGTACATTGCTATGATTGACACCTTCTTCGAGTCCATCACCTTTGCCACTACAAATTACTGCTCCATGTCCCACAAATTTTTTTTGAGCTCCTTGGCACTCCACTTGCCATCAAAAACTTGTGACTCTCGCACCTTCACCGTAGTGCTTTTCACTCGAACACCCGTCTTGTGCTGTGCCATCGCACGCTTGAGCACTAACAGATCATAGCTCATCTCCTCACGAGCCTTCATCTGTTCCTCGAGTGCTCTCATAGTTACTTGAAGCTCCCTCTCCAAGGCTGCAATACATTCCAACAAAGGAATAACTCCCTCGATCGTCGGGGCTAGAGACTCAATAATCACCTCTATTCTGGTACCCTTTTTGTCAGATTACTTCCACCAGCCATCTCTCTGGATTGGCTCTGATACCAGCTGTCATAAAGGCCTACTTTGGACTCAAACTTTTACCACAAGTCGCGCCCACCTTTGCGCGACAATCTTGCTTCGGTCCACTTAAGCAAGATTAAGCCTTCTCATGTGAATGTCACCAAACAATTCCATTAGTTCTCGAACACCTCACGCGCACAAGTGTTTTAAAGTGTTTCTCTCACACATAAAAATAATACAAATGTATAACAGAGTAAAGAAAGCAACAAGAGATATATATATATATATATATATATATATATATATATGGCCGAAGCTACTCTTTCATTAACTCTCCACAAAATGTTAACAAAAGACACAAGTACCTCCTCCATGAAGCACTTACAAGGAACTCTCTGCTCGAAGCCCTTACAATGAGAACCCCCCAAAAGCTATCAACTCTCAAAGCTCTCTCCTCTGAGTGATTTCTCTCAATGAGTGAATGACTCAATGATTGAATCTCTCTAGCTCTCAACTCTAATAAACTATTTATAGGCTCCTCCAAATGACTAAGCTATGATCCTAGTAGAACTCTACTAGCTAAGATCACAATTGTATCCTATCTTATCCTTATCAGATTACACCAAACTAACCAATAGATGATATCTCCATCCAATTAGGACTCTATCTAATAAGATTAAGTTACATCACATTAATAATGTAACATCCCGGTCCCACCTAACGGGTCGGATCAGGGAAACGGGTCTACGAGAAGACCAATTAGTGAAGTTAGGAC
>JANZXP010000003.1:25323993-25336391 GCA_027576715.1 Erythroxylum flavicans
TTAAAAATTATCTTTAATATTGTTATTTTATTAAACATAATGTTTAGATTCATGTTAATAATTTGTTTTAAATGCTTAGGATAGACGTTTACTTGAAATCATAGTTATCTAGGAGTCCTTATCAATATTGAATCCCAAATTCAATTTGAATTGTTTCGTATGTAATAAAACTAAATTCAAGTAAATATTACTTACATATTCCGAGTAGAAATTGTAGTAAAAACACAATAGATATTCAATAACTTTTTAGGATAGACATTTACTTCAAATCAAAGTTAATTATCAATATTGACTTCCAAATTCCTTTTGGATTGTTTTCTAAGTAGGAATCCGTGAGTGAGTATTCCAACCTCATTCTTTACATATAAATACCTCATTTACGTCATTCATTAAAAGCTTTCATTTGGTTTATTGTGTATGTACCAATCAAGTCAAGAAGAAGAAGATGACGGACGTGTTGGTGAACTACGCGGAGGAGTTATTTATCAAAAACCAAGTAATCGATGCCTATAGAAAGGCAAAGCTGGCCCAGCAACTTGATCCATTCTACGGCGGCGACGGCGGCATCCTCCTTGCCAGGTACATTGCAGCCTACAGAGTGCATGCGGCGGCCATCAAGAGGAACGAGTACGGAGAGATGGACTGGTACAACGTGTTGGGCATTGACGACTACGACGCCTCGGAGGACACGATCATTCATCGCTTTTGCAAGATGGCTAAGCTTATCGATCCTCAACGTCATTTTTCTGCCGCTGCCCAGGAGGCCTATGATATTATCAGCAGAGCCTTTGAGACCCTACAGCACTCGGAGAAAAGGGCCGCCTTTCACCGGCGTTGGGGTTTGAAACCCCCACGTCCAAAAAGGATGAGACTCTGTCGGTCAATGTGCCCCAAGAACTCGAGGCCTGTGAGAAGTAAAAACACAACAAGCTTTGTAAGGAGAGGGACAGGGACTTAGCGTATTTGTTAACCTTCGGCTCATCTCATGTCAACCTACTTGCCAGACGCAACACGCTTTCTTGATCTCTTGTTTTTCAAGATTTGTCGTCTTTAGGTCCTTGTTACAGATCACTACAATATTGTATTCCTCTTACTTTTGGACGACTTTGTATGCACAGTGTATTGACTCACTATATTGCTTTTGTTTGTAAATTTTGGGTGATTTTGTACATATATGTATCTCAATTATGTTCCTTCAATTTTAGGGATTCTTTTTATTTTGGGGTTGCAACAAATTTATTCTAGTTCTTGCGTAGATTTTTTGATATATTGTTCCTAAATCCTTGTGCTTGCTTCTATATTAAAGGAAGTCCGTCTGTAATACTTGCCCTAAATCATTATATACTTTGTTTCTGTCCAAACTTAATATGGTAAAATAGAGCCCTTTTTGAACACATTAAATATCCACAAAGGGTAAACTGTTATCTTTCATTCTTCTTTACTTCTCTACTTTAAATCAATCTCCAATCAAAAAATAGAGAAAGCTGCACTAGAATATGATCTTTTATTGTTGACTAGAATGTGATCTTTTATTGTTGCCAAGAACCACTCATGTTTACCCATTACCCACATAGTCCATGTTGTTAATGATTTAGTTGTCATCTCCATCATTAGCAGGCGTTGAGCAAAACTGTCAAAATCGTGAAATGAAAAATATCGAAAATGTCAAAAGGTTATATTCGAAAAACATCATCAACAAAGATTCCAAAAAAGTTGGTCTCGAAGATGCAACTAAACATCAGCTTGAGCGATCCAAAAAATGCCCAACATGCCAAAGTCAACTTTCTGAATAGGTCAGGTTAATATCAAATGAGAAATCTATATAATTTAGTCACTATAAACCATAGATTGATATGATGTTTAGATACATACAATCCTTGCCAAGAAAAAAGAAGATATTAAAAAAGGCTTGTTAAAAGGTCAGAACAGCAATTAACCAGTGCTGTTATACAAGTTTAGACAACTTCATCACCATCATTTCCACTCCTTTCTAAAGCTGAATGGTAGTCTATGAGCAGGGTTGCAAAATTATTTGCAGTTTTCTCGGGTTAAGAATCATTAGTCACAATTTTAGGAATACCTGGTTTGCATGCTATTCTTGATCAAAATTTCGTACGCCTGAAATCATTCAAGGTAAGATTCATATTTGTAAATCTCAAAGAGATTTGTTTATGATAAAAAGCACGACAAACATTCAATTTGAAGCCTTTCCTCGTGAAATAAGCTTCTTAGTTGTAGAAGATCTTGTCCAAACACTCGATCTCCTCGTCAGGACCTTAATATAAACACAAAAACGATTAAATGCCTTTTCATAAGATTTTATCAGATCAGATTGTTGCCGATCGCTATCCTTCTTTCCAAGATCCTTCTCAATTGTGTCCAATTAATAATTTAAATGCTAATTCTCTCATCTGCATGTTCTTTGCAACTACCAAGGAACATGCCTCTTAGTCAGACCTGAACCCTAAAGTAAGCTGGAAGCGACATATATGTAACATACCTATACTATATAATGCTCTACGGTACAACAAATCATATCTCGCTCCCCATCGTTGGGACGTTTTCATATTTAGGAAGCAAGTTATCCCTCGAGATCTAAGGTCCCATATTGTTGGCTTTGAAGATAAAAGTCTCCGGCTCTAACAGACTAGTAGCGATAATAAATATCATCTACCAACAAAACTTGGATCACATTGAGAAGTCATAGGAGCAGAGAATGCAAGCTCTTACATCGGGCTATCTTGTATAATGTTGGAGACTTCAACATGTCTGTAATCTTCTTCTTCCTCCTAACACCCTTGAAAGTTTTGGACTTGCCTTGATTGCCCTTAAGTATGTAGCACTTCCACTTTTTTTTTTTAAATAGAATCACCACCAAATGCCTTTGGTAATCTTCTTTGCCCTCTAGGCTATTCGATTCATGTCTATATCTACAAGCAAATAATAACTTGTAAACTTAAAATTTTAACAAGTCTGCAATGTTTATAAGGTTAGCATAACTTATTAGCCTATTTATTCGAAATGAACTTTCAGCAATAACAATTAAGTGATGTCACCCGAGAGAGAGGCTTGCCATGCTCAAGTAAAGGTTTGAGCTCGAATAGATGGTGGGATACTATTCTTGTCTCTCTTGTTTAACTTAATACTTGATTCATTATCATATTCCATAGAAAGGAACATAAATTTCATCATGCAATTGTGGATTCTCTTCAAGGTTTTCTTACCTTAGTCTCCATACTAGGTTTGGGGCAAGTATACTACCAAAAGAACCTCTAAGCAAGCCTAAATTGATGCATAAACCTGAACAACTAAACACAAAAGTCATTAAGTGACAACCTCATGCCACATCTAAGACTATCGTAATAAATATTTACCTCATCAAATTTGCAAAAGCAAATTCTCACTTGGAGCTAGGTTTTCTTTATCCTTACAAACACAAGTGTTAAACTCTAGTCTCATTTTATTTAGGCAAACCTTTAATTCAAACTCATGCTTTCTAGTCTCAAAATCTTTCATAACACTAGAAATAGAATCAAGGTCAGATGGTGATTCTCTGGTAGTACCAAGCTCACCAGTACCCATAACTATAATTTTATGAATAATTGCATCAAACTTAGATATCTAGACTCACTCCCAGACTAACTCTATAAACCCCTCGCCCAACGAACCATATATTATATGCAGACATTTAAAAGAATAATAGAAGCAAAAGCCTTATCGTGAGATGATGAAAGCGAAAGCCTCACTCGACTAAATGATAATTGTTCAATTAGTGTCGAACTTGGTTGGCATATTAGGCACCGAAATTTGCCTAGTAAGAGATGGTTGGCCAATTTGGCCAATCATATCTTCATTCTCCTGTGATGCCTAACATGCCTAATAAGAGATGGCTAGCCAATTTGGTCAACCATATATTCATTCTCCTGCCTACGAATAAAAGATGAATAAAGAGAGATGGGTAGAACAACAAGAGAGACGTGAGATAAGAGAGAAAAAAAAGAGAGAGAATGACAAAATTATTCTGTGTGTTTTTATGGGTCTAGTTTCACTCCTTGTAATTCTCTAATTTTTCAGTAGTAAAATTTTTCTATCCTTGCCAGTAGTTTTTACCCTGATTTAGAGATTTTTTCACGTAAAATTTATGTAGCTATTTTATTTTCATTACTATTCCTTCAGTCCTATTTAGCTGCAAACTAGCTCTAATCCGGTCAATTTTCACAATTAGTATCAGAGCGAAGTACGACAAATTTTTTGGAATAATTCGTTCGGAGTTCAGGTGAGCACAATGAAAATTGGTGAATAGTAACTACAAAAGGTAACAAATGGTCATGCATTTATTTTTGCATTAAACTATGCAGTTAACGTAATTCAAGTATACAGGACTATTCACGTGTATGGTACTATTTATACGTACACATATGATACTATTCACATATACAAGTATTATTCATACATACGAGTACTATTGATGTGAAATAGTGGGAGCTAAATTTTGTTCGTGATAGAAGTAATGGCAGCAAAAATTGAGATTGAAAAGTTCAATGGGAGTAATTTCTCACTGTAGAAGTTGAAGATAAAGGCAATCTTAAGGAAAGATAATTGTCTGGTGGCCATTAGTGAACGGCCAGCTGGAGTCAAAGTTGAAAAGTGGAACGAGATAGATGGGAATGCTATAGCTAATCTTCACCTAGCTTTAGCTGATGAAGTATTATCTAGTATAGAAGAAAAGAAGACTGCAAAGGAAATATAGAATTACCTCACAAAATTATACAAGGCTAAATAACTCCATAACAAAATTTTTCTAAAGAGGAAACTATACACTTTATGCATAGCGGAATCCACTTCGATGACGGAGCACTTAAATACTTTAAATATCCTATTTTTCCAACTCATATCATTGGGGCATACAATAGAGATAAGTGAATATGCGAAACTTCTACTCCAAATTCTACTAGATTCATATGATTAACTCGTCATCAATTTATGAAACAACACAGGCATTCTAGTCTTCGACAATATTGCAACTACTACTTTGGAAGAAGAGAGTCGACATAAAAGTAAGGAAGATAGGCTAGCAAATTTGCAGCAAGCGGAGACCTTGGTCGTGACGAGAGGAAGATCAATAGAATATAGCCCAAGTGGAAGTCATAGTCAAGTGGGAGTCACAGTCACAGTAGATCAAAATCTAGGAGTAAGAAGAATTTCAAGTGCTACAATTATGGCAAGAAAGGGAACCTAAAGAAAGATTGTTGGAATCTGAATAAGAAAGATTCTATTCCTTAAGAAAATGTAACAAATACTTCAGATGATAGAGGTGCAATAGTTTGTGAAGCAGCAACAACTATTGGAGGCAAGAGAAGATTTGTTGATGTATGGCTTCTCAATTCAGCAGCTACTTTTCGTATGACCTCTCAAAGAGAATGGTTCCATCAATATGAATCTGTCTCCAGGGGATCTATGCACAGCTGTAATGATCAAACTCTAAAGATCGTTGGTATCGACACTATTAAGTTAAAGGTATATGACGGGACAACTCAGACTATTAAAAAAGTACAACATGTGTAGGGCCTGAAGAAGAATTTGTTATCTGTAGGACAACTAGATGATCTCAGTTTTATATTTGAGATTCAAAACAAGATCATGAAAGTGAATAAAAGAGCACTAGTATTTATGAAAGCAAAAGATTTTTGTAAATCTGTATATGTTGAAGGGAGTAACTTTGCAAGAATGAGAGGCATATCTCTCAGGTATCTTTCTCTCTTTCAAGCATAACTGTTTTGAATGGTAGTAAATTGTCATTTTAGCGTGCTTATGATTCTTCCACTGCATCTATTGTTGATTATTATGATTTTGCATTTTCACACTGTTTTGTCCTAATTAACGGGGAGACATTAAATTGTTTTTAGCAAATTATTTTTAGTGATTGTTCCATTCAGGGGGTGATTTCAAGGTATATGTGTGACTGTTCGTCTTACTTTTTAGTATCTTTTTGTCCTAAGGAGGAGAAATTTGGATGATTGGATTATTGTTTTTATAGATGTTCTTTGAAACTTTATGTTGGATTGAGAGAGAGTTCATATGAATTGTGAATTTGATACTTATATGTCCAATTATACTATTCAAGAGGAGTTTCTTATTTATGACAAATATTGCCAAAAAGGGAGAGATTGTTACGATATATGGCATATTTTTTATTTTATTTTGGCATTCTTTGTTAATTGGACCCATAACATAATTAGAATTAATTGGATAATGACTTGGATTCAAAAAGTTATTGGTGATAATCTTCTAATTGTGATAAAGTCTTATCTTTAATTAATGTGTATCTTAACAAGAAGTATGATGCATTACGTGTGTGAGTGTTAAGGTGTACTATTGGAACTTCAGAGGTATGGCAAAGGGTTTTTTTGTATAGATTTTGGGTCTTTGTTATGGGAGTCTTTGTTGTGTTAATTGACGGCAATCTTCAGTCCTTTTGTTGTTGGTGCGTTAATGGCATTTTTTTTTGCAAGATAGTTGAATTGAATTTGTGACATCTAGCTTTGGTGACACACGGCTATCTTCAGTGATTTTATTGTTGGTGCGTCAATTGCGTTTCTGTGACATATAGCAGAAGTGACTTTATGGTTTCTTGTTTTGGTGAGACATAGCTGCGTTCTTTTTTGGAGTGAACATTAGTGGGAGATTCACTATTATTTATTGATCATACGAGGATTGGTCACGTTGGACTGTCATCTTTATGGAGTGGGTCATGATTAGACTGATTAAGTGTAACAACTTTCAGATCTCTTGTGAAGGAGCCAAACTCATAAGAGAGTTGTTCTGATTTAATCTCAAATCTGTTCAGATTTTGAAATTAATTGTTCAGATACTTGAGTCTTTTATGTATTGTTTTTCATTAAACATTTTTTGAGAAAATCCTCTGTCGAGGTTAGTGTGAGGTGGTCGTACTATTAGATGTGAAATACTTTCACGAATTGTGAGGATAAGAGATAGTGTCAAAGGTTGGGTGGTGTCGGCTTAGTAAAGCCTTGTATAAAACTATTGTCGATAGTGAAAGTATTAAAGTAGATGAGGGCCCTGTAAACGTAAGTAAGGTACGCCAAACTGCGTTAACGAATCTCGGTATTGATTTATTTTTGGTTATTTTAATTTTTCTGATTTTTTAATTTGGTAGAAACAAATCGGAAAGTTTGCAAAAATACTACCCCTACATTTTTTCAATCTTCTTTTCCTTTTCTCCCCTTCATCTGTTTTCCACTTATTATTAATATCCAATTTTCTTGTTTGTCATTCATCTTAATTGCTCCAAAAACTAATTGCCATCCATAAATTTTCGTCCTCCTACTAATTATCACAATCTTGGGTTTCCTCTCTTCTTACTCTACTTCGTAAAGATCCAAGCAATGATATTTTTTCTATGAAATTGATCGTTCAAGAAATCCACTCCATCGCAAACCCAAAGGGTTAAATTGCCCAATTTTCACTCACTAGCCACAATCTTGCCATGCACCGCCATTTTCCATTTCTTGAACTTAGATATCTTTTATTGGCTTTGATTTTGAGTTTCCTGTTTGTGTATGTTCTAGGCTTTTCTTAGGCTTATAATCAAGTTTTAGTTTCAAATTTTTAAGCTTTGGGTCCAGCTAGATGGTAAATTTTGGATTTAAGCCCATTTTGAAATCTAGAAAATTTTTTTATAATTTTCAGACTAAACTCTTCTTAAACTTTGATTAATCTAAACTTGTTAGACGGGAGAAAGCTGAACTAAGCTAAGCCAAACCAAATAAAGATTATTCTATATTCAAAACAAAGACTTTAGTTTAGCCTAAAAATACCATACAAGTCAGTAGTCTCTATTGTTGTCCTCTTTAATACTTTTCCTATATTATTATATACTTCTTTGTTTCGTTCAAAACTTAATGGTAAAGATAGTCCCTATTAAACCTATTAAATACCCACAAATTGTAAACTCCATCTTTGATTCGTCTTTAACTTCCATATCACACCAATTATATGCATGCACTTACATCATTCCCACCCCTGAACCGTAGACAACTGCAAAAGCAGCAACAGCAACTCCATCACAGTAGCTTGACGAGCAAAATGCTAGCATTTCATCTAAAGACAAAAAGAACCATCTTAGAAAGCTTTTCTTTTTACCCATGGGTTTTGACAAAAGATAAATAAACGATGGTAAGAAAATAGATACACAACTGTGTTGGCTTTGGATTTTGGGGAAAGTATAGATTGTGTACATTGAATAATTTGTCACATGAGATGATTGTATTAGCTCTTACAATAATTCTTTCATTAGTGGTAACAGTTACCGAAAGACTTGGTCTTCGTCACTAGCAGGCGTTGAGCATAACCTTGTGTTTCTAAAAAACCGTCATGAGCAACATGAGATTTTAGTATGCATAAACCCACTTGCTTTACCAAGTTTAAAAAGACTCCATGAAGTGGTAGACAATTTTAGAAAGTCAACATCTTCGCCTTGAATCGTCTTCAAAAGTATTCTCGAAATTTGGATTTGAGATATAGCTAAGGAGAATACAACTGTTCACTGTTTGGACACCAGAAAGCATAAAAAGGACGTTCTGCATGTGTATTTATGGTTGAACAAAAATGAAATTGTGGCTACTGAACGTTACGTAGAGCGAGGAAAGGAGATTATTTAAATTTTGATGTCTAAAATTGAAACCTTAAACTTACAAGAGAAGAATATCATTTAATTGATTGGTAAAATGAAGTTTATGGACAAAAAAATTGATAAAGAGGGATTGCTAAATAAGGATAACAAAGAACTGGATTGTTTGAAGGCATAAGCTGAAAAACGCCTTCCATTGATCAAGTAAGAAAATTAGTTTATCTATCATGAGATCCATATGCATTCATGGTTATTTTTATATATGTCCAAGTCCATATCAATTATTTTGTTTTGTTGTTGTGGTGAATTGTATAGCAACAGAATCAAGTATTCTCTTTAACTTAATAAGAATTATCACTAATGATTGAGCATGCATGAAAATCAACACTTCTTATATTTTATCCATACACATTTCTAGATAAGTACAACCTAAAAAGAAAATAGTGTCAATCAAATTGTTCTCTATTCCTCGTGATTGCCCAGAAAGAAGCCAATAATTAACAATATAACAAGTATTCATAAATCCTCTAGAATTAGCAACAACAACATATATGATAACTATACTACTTATGTTTGTCTAAACTGAATTCAGATAATAACTTTTGAAGTTAGACATTTTTTAATGGTAGATCGCTTAAATAGAAATTGTCTTGTTTTCAATTTGACTATTTGCCTAGAGCTGCTTCTAGGTAATAAATCTTGATATTAGAGAATAAGTTAGTTGGAAGAAAGTTTAAAGGAAAAGAAGAACACAACAAATGCATTTCACTGGACTTGATATTATAGATATTAGGAAAATGCCGAAGTAATCTAAGATTTAAGCATTAGACATGATTAAAAAGTTAATAAAATATCAACAACAAAAAAAGAACCAGTGATCATATGAATACATGTAAAAACTCTAATAATTAAGAGCTAACATGCTATTTGAATTCAAATATAATGGGATGCAAAGATATTAAAAGCTACACAATAACAAACCAAATGTGTTTCAAGAGGAAGTTTCATTTTTTATAAAAACTATAACAAGAAACGGGGAAAAAAAAACAAAAACAAACACCCCTAAATATACTTCTTTGCTTGTTAGAGATTCATTCTCGTGAAAAAAAA
Organism: Erythroxylum flavicans; assembly: GCA_027576715.1. Lineage (NCBI taxonomy): Eukaryota > Viridiplantae > Streptophyta > Magnoliopsida > Malpighiales > Erythroxylaceae > Erythroxylum > Erythroxylum flavicans. Next base: position 25,333,754 of record JANZXP010000003.1, read on the forward strand.
TACTAAGTCGATTATATTTTTTCATTTACTTTAGAAATGCAATTTATAGCCTAAGATAATATTTATTAGATTCCCTAAAATTTGACATATTATCACTTTAAAAAATTAGTAATAACACCCTATAATTTAATTTTTATAATATATATCCCTTGTCATCAACTTTTGTTACGAGCCCTAAATAGGAGATTAGACTTTATCCGTAAAATCAAGGGACATAGTAAAACAATCCACTTCTTTATTATCCTTATCTACCAATTCCTCTTTTCACTTAAACTTTGTTTTACAAATCAATCTTCTTCACAATCCTTTATTTTTTTTCAATTTTAGAAATCAAAATTTAAATAACCTCCTTAATTTCCTCTCCCTTCAATCTTTAAATCAACCTATAATTAAGTAGCCACAATTTCATCTTTGTTCCTTAAACGATTACACACATAGAACTTCCCACCTATGTTTTGTGGTGTCCAAATAGTAACATAATAGTTTATTCTCCGTACCTATATAACGAATCCAATATTTTTAAAGATGATTCAAGACGAAGATGTTGACATTGTAAAATTTAAATGCTCTACCACTTCATGAAATCTTTCTAAACTTGGTAAAAGCTAATGGGTTTATGCTCACTAAAACTTCATGTAAATCATGGCGTCTTTTTAGAAACAGAAGATTGTGCTCAACGCCTGCTGGTGATTAAGATGGCAGCTAAATCAAAAAATCCCACAATCTCAACAGCAGGGACTATATAAGTATTGGGTAAACGTGAATGGTTCTTGGCAATAATAAAAGGTCACATTCGACTCCAGTTTCGTCTATTTTTCACCTCTTTTATGCTTCCAAATTGATTTAACAATGTGTTTTAAGGTTCAGAAATACTGCAAAGAAGAGTGGCAGAATGAATTGGATCATAGAGTCTGGCAAGTCTCTTAGAAGAAAGTGTTGTATTGACATATTTGACATGTCAAATTGAACGAGCCACTATTATCATTCAGCTCTAGCTTTGAAGCAAAATGTTCAAGTTCTCCTTGTATATCAATGGTAGAAGTCCAAATTGTCATTCTTTAACTTTAATTATTATCGTAATACTGTAATTTCAATCATAATTGTTATTACAAATTATTGCAATAGCTTTCTCCTTGACTATTGTCATAATAATCTACAATCACAACACAGTTCGTAATGGGTAATTTAATATATATTTTGATGAGTGGTATAAGTTTTATAAGAAAAGACTAGTTGTAAATATATTAAACCTGCCTAAGGATAAAGAAAAGTTAACAAACATAAATTTCTTCAAATTATCATATACAAAGAAAATTTCAAATAAAGAATAAATAACAAAGTGAGACTATTCTCAAAATTATGGAGAAATTCGGATTGCTATTACTAAATTTGGCTTTCACAACATTTCTTTGCATGACTCTTGCCTTGCATTTCCTTTATGTTTAAGAATTTAATTTAATAAATTAAACTCTTAAGTTACAAGTTTAGGACTTATTTAGTTCTACTTCTATTTTTCTATTTTAGTTTTTAGGTTTTAGTTTTCTATTTTTGATTTATATTTTTTAATTTAAAAACAAAAATATATTTGGTTGATATTTGTAATAATAAAAAATTGAAAACAAAAACTTATTTGATTGAGATTTGTAATAAAAAACAAAAACATGTTTAATTTTATCATCATGCTTTTTATTTTTAAATTATACTACTAGATGTTAATATTAAATTTTAATTTAATTATTTTAATATATCAAAATTTATTCTTAAATTAATTGACTCTCATTATGATTAGTTTTTGTAAACTATAAAAATTACATTATATCATTCTAATTAATAAAGATGTCCATTATACTATAATGCTTTTAAGACATAACTAGGAATATCATTTACAAAAAGAAACATAAATCAATTAGAACTACTATAAGCATTTCACATTTGTTTAGCAATTTCATCCACTTTCGAGACATACTTCAAATTTATGCTAAAGTGATGGTATTAATTATACTCTGCTTTAAACTTGCATCTTCATTTATATTTTTCCTAATTTGCTCTTCATTTTCAACATAACTATCAAATAATTCATCACTTTATCTATACATTCTAATACAATTGTGTATAAAACCATAAGCAATAACAATGTACTTTTGTTTCTTCATATCATAACTCGACATAGTTGAAAGTATGCAGAATCTTGCTTTTAGAATGTCAAAACATCTTTCAATAACATTTCTTAATGAAGAATGTTTGTAGTAAATAATTCATGTGGACCTTGAGGTCTTTCGCTTCCTCTATAATCTTGCAAATGATATCTCGCACCTCAATATGGTGAAAGAAATCCAAGCATACTAGTATTGGCTAAATAGAACTTACCTAACATATAAAGGACTAATATTAACAAAAAACTATTTAAATCAATCATAATTACTATATCTATTTAAAATAATGTTGTAACATCCCCTCACTTATGGAAAAGACATTTTGGTCATTTTAGATCGGGTTAGAATTATTTAAAGTATTTTTGACATATTCATGCATTCATATATGTACATGAATAGTCAATAGTAAATTTTTGCACATGTGAATATTTGTACATGCATTCATGACATTTTCCCGGTTTAAATGTGAATAATTGTGTATTATA
>JANZXP010000003.1:25342238-25363457 GCA_027576715.1 Erythroxylum flavicans
ATCAAATTACGTAACTTAACCGGTAATTTATTTAAAAACCAAATTACAATTAATAACTGTCCACTGAATGGGAAATTTGACAAAATTGTCCTTAGGGGCAAAAATGTCTAACATTCTCATTTCTGATTTTTCTGTCAGCTTCCTGTTACACGAACCTCAACCGAAAAGGCAGTCTCTCAAACTAGGAAAAGCGACATTGCCAAACAAGAAAAAGAGATAACAAAGCAAGCTTCACCATGCAAGCCTAAACCAAAATGCAACGTGTTTCACGTGGATGAAGAGCGGGGAAGCAACTCCTCTAAATGAATATGCAGCTGCTGGGACATCAGACGCCAGGCGTCGTAAGTTTGACGCCTCATCATACCTGCAACATGCTGAAGCTCTGATACAGTTGCTTGAGTTTATTGCTAGACTGATAAGATGAAAGGTAAGATGAGCTTGGGATTGGTGCTAATTGCTAAAGCCGTTTAGAGCAGTGGAAGTTTCTCCCAAGGAAGCTGCTATATGCTTGACAAAGAGCTTAAAAAGGGCACTCTAGAACAGGAAGAATCAGTTCCACGTTTACCGGTACTCTGAAATTATGACAACGGTAGTAAGCATTGACCAAAACCTTGAGGAACATTTCTTTTACCTGTAGAACGAGTATAGAAGCCAGGGAAGAAAAGAAGTTATCTATATTTAGTTAGCTTTTGCAGCAGTCAGCAGAAAATATTAAGAAGAGTATGCATTTATCATATCAAACAACTTGGTAGACACCATCCAACTTTGATTGTGATTGCAATGTATCGAAAAAAGAAAGATTTCTTGAAGCCGGTAAAAGGTCAAAAGGAAGGAACGATCTTTAATTTTGACATTTTAGCTTGGAGAAAGTACAAAACTTTATCAGGTGAGGAGAATCTTCGCAAGTCGTCTTGGCATATGGCTTGATCACGCAAAGCTCTTGCAGGCCTTGATGAATAAATTATGACACAAGAATACAAAGACAATTTACAATCATAAACTATGTTGTTTGAGTGGGGGTCAACTCAATCAAACGTTTGTATTATATATAAATGAGAAGTAAGGTGTTAGAATGGAGAACAAGTCTCTCCCTGCACTTGTAAAATGGTACATTCCATGGTGTGACGCAAATGGGAAAGGCAAGCAGATGGATGATAAACTTCTTGTTGGGCAAGAAGGAGGACAAACACAAGAAGAAAAATGTCCCATTTTGTGAGGACATTGTGTTGACACAAGGTGCAAGTGCACCATCAACTCCTAAGAGAAGATGGAGCTTTGGAAAATCTTCTTCCAAAGGCACAGAAAAAGCTCGTTCCAGTTCCTTTGACGCTTTCAACATCTCCACAATTCAACCATCATCACGGTTGCCTGAAAATCGGCTAAGTAACTCCAGGACACTGTCATCGTCAAACAGAGTTCTTAAAAGATCCAGCCGTATAATAACCACTATAAGCAAAGCAGTTGAAGAAGCTGCTGCCACCAGGATCCAGGCCGTTTACCGTTCTCATTTGGTAATTTCACAAATTTAATTCAGAAATAGAAGGAATTCACAGGATGACTTTAGGAAGGAATATGATACTCAAGAACTGTATGTTTTGTGCAGGCAATAAAAGCGTTAAATGCTTTAAAGGCACTAGTCAAGTTACAAGCCCTGGTGAGGGGTTATCTTGTGAGGAAGCAAGCAGCTGCTACCATGCGGGGAATGCATGCACTAATGGCAATACAAGTTAGAGCTCGGTGCCAGAGGGTTCAAAAGGCTGAGAAATCAAAACTTGTTATAAGAAAAAACCACAAAAAACATCCCGAGGGCAATGGTTTGACAGGATTGCAAAGAGTAAGTTTCCAATTTCTTCCACTACTTTAACCTCAAACAGACAAACAGCCGCAAGGATGTTGGCAGATTCCCTAATTCATTGACTCATTAAGACATCTTAAATTTTACGTATACAGGAGTCCTCTGGGTTGAACCTTTACGAGACCAGTAGACGTTTGACCAATGGCTATATGCACCATTCACAAATTGCAAGAATACAGAGGAATAGTTATTCTGGAGAACTATCGATCTCGAAGAGAAAACATCAATATGAAGAATTGTATTTCTCCTCAGAACAGAAGAGTTCAGGAAGAGCCTCTTTCAGCTATCAAAAAGATGCCTACGCGCCCCTTGTCCCTCGTCAGCATCCCTTTGCACCAAACTACATGTCCAACACAGAATCTTCAAGGGCAAAAGTCCGATCAACCAGTGAACCGAAACAAAGACCAAAACCAACCAAACCAGAAGGCAAGCAATCAGCAGCAGTGGATGGAATGAAAGTGCAACAAGATTCTCATACACAATGCTACTCATGCTCACACTCACCAAATATTGCTCGTGATGACCAGGAGCCATGGTTCATCAAACTCTATACATCAACTAGGCTAAGGGGTGGTGAGCACGACACCATGATGGAAACTAGTACCAGCCATTCAAACAACAGCAAATTGCTTGATACCTATCAGGTAAGCACAAACTCTCCAACTTAAAAAGAAGAAACTTTCCAGAAAAAGATGTTTCTCAAGTTCTTTTTACTCTTCTGTTGCAGCCTCATCTAAGCTTGTACTAACCATCTTCCCAAGAGTTTGATGCTGCCCAATGATTGTTGGATGTATAACTGACATACAAGTCGACTGCAGAGATCCTAACAAGGACAAATGTAATAGCTCTTCCACTACAATCACTTTCTCTTCATAATTTCTACCGTCTGCCAAGGTGTAATTGCCGAACAACCATAATGAATTCATTCCTACTGAAGCACTGCTCACTTAGGTAGAAGCATAGTCATTAAAATTGACTCGAGTTTCCTCTTTAGGGGCAAAAGAGAAAAATAAAACCAAATAAGTGAATATAATAAGAGAAATACTACTGATAGTTAGATTAGTCAAAATTGAATGCTCTGCTAACTCTATAGTAACAACTATCATGGTCATCTACATTGAAAAAGGTATAAATGAAAAAGAAAAAGTTGCACAGTTTTTTCCTTGTTCATTGCTTGAATGCAGGCTATTGGCTATCAATTCAGTAACTTAGCCATCTCCTAAATCCAATCTGGCCAGCGACTGCACTTTGAATTCATGAATTAATCTTTCAGCTACACTTTAAATACTCTAACAGTCACTTAAACATGGGGAGACAGATATTGTGGATGGGCTCCTCTACTCACTGAAACTGTAGGATTCCCGTCAAACAAGTTTGAGATCATGTCTGATAGCTTCTAAAGCTGATTATCACATCTCATCTAGCAAAGCTTCTAACCTGACATAACATAAGGATTAATTAACCACAGACGCATGGGAGAATTAAATGTTAACATTACATGCTTGTATGGCTCCGTTTGGTGGGCATGTCACGATTACAGGTCATAAGTTGCTTTTTAAGTTTTGGGTTATTTGGGTAAATACACATATTTATCATAAACAAGTGGGAGTTCATAAGATGATGCAGAAATGAGATGACGTTTTAGCAAACTGGAAATAAATGACAAAACCAGGTTTTATTCGTTAGGATATTCAGCTCTATGAGAAAGGGAAACTTCCAAGTACAGAGAAAAATGCCAAACCTGTTAGCTCCATAAATCACGAGGCACAGCGAAACCAGAAAATCTCTACAAATTACTTGCTCACTGATTCAAAGTCTTGTGAAATGCAACCTGAAAATTCACAAGCTGTTTAATGACACGCATATATATCTTACTGTTTATGACAGTTTCCTACTGTTAGTTATATAAAAGTATGAATCATGGAATGATAAGGTTTCCTACAAATAGCTACAAAGTATGGATCATGGTTATTGACTTTTGGGACGGTCAACTTTCGTAGATGCAACTAAATCCACTAGATACAGAAGGCTTTTCAGGTTGGATTAGTCAGCTTGACTATCTTTTACATTCGTTTGGATAAAACATTCAGGCAAGTAGTATCTGTAAAACTTGAGTTCTACAATATTATATTGTGCTACTAACTACATACAGGTAAACATACACTCACTTCTATGTGTGTGTGTGTGTGAGAGAGAGAGAGAGAGAGAGAGAGAGAGAGAGAGAGAGATGACTGTTCAATTTTAAAGCATAGCACACCCATACTATCACAGGACTCATTTGGTCTGGAATTTTCTTAAGAAAGGATTCTCTAAATATTCTAGCATAGCAAGTTCTTGACTACCAAGCTAGCCACTGTGATTCGAATCTTTAACTCCTAAAACTATAGATGTGGTCAGAATAATTGAACCATGTCGACTCTTTTCTTAATATAAGAATGCTTGATAGGAGACCTACCGACGTTGATGTTTTCAACAGCTCTCTTACAGCCATTGTTGCATAGCAAGAAGCTGGAAGCGTAAAGTTTAACTTGAGAGCCAACTGAGATTCTGGTGATTTGATTTGTGCAAGATCTACTTGTCTCACATTCTCAACCTTGTTATCACCCAATGACAGTTCTAAATTATCTTCGGGCATAATTAGTTGCTCACTGCAATAATATGGAGATTTGGCCTCATATTCCTCATTTTGTCCTTGTTTGATCACAGTCAACGATTTATCTTTGACAATTTTATCCAGATCTGTCTCTGTTAATGGTTCATTAGTGACAGTATACCTAATCAACTCCCTGAAATAAGAGCAAACACTCATGGCCATTTTATCCTTTTTTTAAATCTATATCTGCTCCAAATAAGTACGATGCAAAAGATGATACAACACACCACTCAAAGTCCATTGGCTTCTGAAAAACACGCCTATAACTTCCAGTCATACTCGTGATAGAAAATTCCCTGCCAAGAGAAACCAACAAGAAATTCTAATTAGAAAAAGCCAAGAGAATTGCGTCCAAATTGTGCGTGTGTGTGTACGAGAAAGATAGAGAGAGAGTATTACTTGACACCATGTACATGTTCAGTCAACTTGATACCATCCTGATCAAAACAAAGAATCAATGGAAAGTAAAAACACAAAATCCCCATCGTGATTTCACTGTAATTAAGAAAGAAGAAGAAATATTTATTTGATTATAATAATATTATCAAAATAAAATCTATGATAAAGATCTCATCCATCCCAATTAAGGACATTATCCCAATCAACACAAGCTCCATGATGACACACTCTTGCTCATTACACATCCTTACTTGCTTAAATCTAAAAAGGATAAGGGTGAAAATGTCACAATGGTGGTAAGATACACCTTCTTTGCCAAATCATGATAGACATTGGCAATGTCATTTGCTGGATAAATAACCCTGAATCTGTAAGAAGAAAAATGAAAAGATATCAAACGAGAAACTAAATTACTATAAACAATCTAAAAACTTACCCAGGCATAGGAAGGATGACATCATCAATAGAGTAATTCCCATGAGCAACATCTTCAGTTGTTACAGTCTGCCAGATGATTGAAAGCCCCCATAAATTTCCCAGTAAGTAAATATGCTCCTAATGCAAATGACTAGAAATGCACTATACCTACTAAGCATGTTAGATACAAACACCTGACCTTAACATGAAAACTTTTTCTTTTCTGGAAAATCTACCCCTGAGGTTTCGTCAATGTGATTACAATCAAATGACTAGAAATGCACTATACCTACTAAGCATGTTAGATACAAAGACCTGACCTTAACATGAAAACTTTTTCTTTCTGGAAAATCTACCCCTGAGGTTTCGTCAATGTGATTACAATCAAATGTGTCATCAGAACCATCATTATCACAATCAACATTGATGCTTGTCACTTTTTTGGTATCATCTACTTCATCATATACCAAGTCCCCTGGCACAACTTGCTCAGCTCCTGTACATGATTGAAGAATAAAACAAACAACTGATCAGTTCAAATAAGCCCAAAACGATGGTCATCCATGACCATTACAGCTTGTGGACCACCTGCTCAATTTAAAGTTAATATACACAAAACACAAATATTAAAAATTGCATATGTCACAACAGCATACCATAATTTTTCACCCTCATACTGGCAGCATGATTCCACAAATAGCTTTGGTAACTGTGCACATACCTAAAGAAGAGTAAAATGTGATGACCTTGTAGACATTGAAATTCAGAACCATATATTTACAGCAAGGTTTCCTGAAGCATTTTAAATCATCACAAACGACATGCATGTAAAATTATGGTCATAAGTTACAAGATCTTACTGCATTAATCCTCAGGCACATGAATAAACACCAATAAGGTATTTCCACCCTAACACATTTTGAGAATTGGTGTGCTTCTATTGTACATCCAAGTATGTTTGTGTTTTCAAGGCCAACTGAATCATAGATTGAATATAATTCTTGTTCGTCTTACAACCAATAATACAAGGCATGTAAAGGTGAATTCATTTACAACGACACTAATGTGTGCAAATCAGTACTTTAAACTAGGTAAATTTCTTCTGCTTATAACGAAATAGTAGGTCAAAAGAAAAAAATTATTAACCATGAAATGAAAGATATCCTCAACTCACTTGGAAAGCAGGCCATTTCAAAGTGAACTCTAAAGGCTTACATCTTGACATTATCAATTAACCACTTACATCATTCTCAAAGTCCTCGGTATAGCTTTCAGAGCTTGCAAGTAATTACCAGGACATTTCTTCAAACATTGAAGCTGTAACATGTTAAAAACAGGTAACAGAGAAAGAATGGCTAATTACGAAGTTTAAGAAATTATGCGAGTTCTAAATAAAATAAACAAACTATGCATCTCTATTGATCAATAAGGAAAGCTAATAAGTTAACGAGCATTAATATGAAGAAAAATTTTTTAAAAAGCAAGTTTGAGACCAAGAATTTTTCATGTGAAACACTACCATAATTATTATTAACAGAAATAGCATAAGAAATTTTGCAGAGGGGAAAACAACTTACTATGGCCCTCTCAGCAACCAGATGTCGAGGTAGTTGCTTTAAGGTCCCTTCAAAATCATTACTTTGTTTGTAATATTCGCGGGCTTTCCTCACTACATCTCTTTGTATCTGAAGATTTAATTTAAGAAACAACGATACTGAAGTGTTACATCAATAACTCTAAAGTTAAATGCAGCAAATTTGCAATGAATTATACAAAATAGTTGTAAAAGAAAGCAGAAACACATGATAATCAAAGGATATCCCCTTCTCTTGGATCAAGGATCAAGTTCACAGTAGTTTTCCACTCTCCTCGTAGTAATGCAGCTCCAATAAGATGAGTTGGCACAGAACCGCTTCCAAAACGCTGATAAGAATAGCAACTCATGAGGTGCACAATAAAAATGATCTGGAAACAAAGTGTTCCAATGAGATATTAAATCTTGGAGTATAGTAATTTAGGAGAAGTCAGGATTCATTTATACACAGCTTAGCAGATATTTGTCACACATCAATTGCGTGATCATGGTTCATTCAGGACCCAGAAATAAAGATTCAAAAGAAAAGAAAGTATGCATAATGTGACACAGGGAAGAAGCCAATAGATTTAGGACTTAGAAGACTTGACTGAAATAGAGCAACAATCTAGACAGGGTTAAGTTCAAATACCATTGTTTGCTTTCTTAAACATAAAGACAGCAGCCAAAACAAATTACACCTTAACCTAACCCTTAGTCTCAATAATCCTAGGACATCCAAGCCATTCAATCTTATTCAAGTCAATCAACTTTACGAATAGAGCTAATCAAAAAATTTTTTTTTTTTTTGAAAAGTAGTGATAAGTAAAGCTTACCAACTAATAAGTACATAATTGGAAAAATAAAACACTAAAGTAGGTTAAAACAAGAGAAATATGGAAGTGACACACACATGCATGCATGCACATAGAGAGAGAGAGAGGAATGATCAAGTACTTGTAAACCAAAGTAGTTAATGAAACCACTGCTCCCCAAGGATTCTGCAGATGCTTTGACAATGTCTTCAGAATCTGCAACAACTCCTCTAAGGAAATGTGCAAAAGCTAAGAGTCAACAAAATAAGATTGCAAATGAGTAAAGCCATAAAAGCTCACTCTATGCATCATATGGTATGGAAGTTTAGTATATGAATAAATTTTACCGCAGTGTAACAGAAAATCTATTTCCCAGAAGCTGTCCAAGAAGAAGTTCATCATTGACATAGCTGAATAAACAAGCAATTATTACTACATTGCATAAAAGAATTTCCATGGAAAGCGACAAACTCAAAATGCCCATACCAGAAGTCACCCACTTTGATACCAATCAACCGATCATTAAGAGCAGCCAATCTGCCTGCATGCTGCTTGAAAACAGTGACCTGGATCCAAACAGGTACTCATATGTATAAGTAAAATTTTATTCATAGATCATAATTAAGACAGTTGATAAATTTACAGTAAATGAATTTGATTCCCATCTAGAAGGACAGCAAGGCAAAACATCCAACAGGACAAGACAGTCCAAGTTGGTGCAAATGTATTATGTCAATCAACTGCCATGGATTAGTGGCAGCTAAGTGACAGTAAAAGGACTTACCCTTTGAGTTGAGATAGAGCGCTTGTCCTTTGTACCAGCAAACCCAAATGATCTTGGCTGTCAAACAGGAAAATGAACGTAAAGGAAATAAACATTACAAGCGTATGCAAAAGAAGTTTTGTAAATACCACAACCAGATACAATCCAAACATAAGTGAAAGGAGTTGGCTCGAATTGACTCTAGGAAATAGAATCACAGGCATAGACAGATCAACGAGGTGAAAGTACTCGCATCTATCCACTTAGAACTACAAACTTGACTCAAAGAATCAGGCAGATAACAAGCACACTAAAACAAAAAATCCCAAACAAAAAGAATGAGATACCTGAACGCCAAGCATCTTCCCTATCAATCCTAAAGCCTCCTGTGTATCCTTATTCTCTTTGTAAAGATGAAACCTAAGAAGTTCCATAGAAAATGTCTTCAAAACATTCACTACCAAAAGATCTTCACAATAACAAATTGGATATAGTGCAAATTGTAGAGAATTGGATGAAAAATTGAATTCCATTAGTGTAAACACACACAGATGCAGACACATATTCACAGTACTTTGGAACTAATATTATTTATATCAGGATGATACAATTTCATGACTGCTATTTAAACATAGCATATGAAATAACAGAAAGCAATCAGAATAATTTGGTTAGTGCATGTGCCGATTGCATATATCTGAAGGGAAGAAAAGCACAATAAGAAATCTGATGAACAAAACATCTTTAGCGACAGTCTCCCCAAAAGCAGATTGAGATTCATGTGATCACATAAATTTTTCAAAATGATGAGTCCAAAGGGATGGTGAACTCTGTTTGAGCGCTAATTCATTACATCATTTTCCTATTTTACAACCATATCCTTTGTTATCAAATGAGCTACTCCTTAATAACAGCCAGGCATTCTCCAATCACACAAAAGAACAGCCAAACAATAGGGGGACAAAGGAATGCTTGACTTTCGTAATTCAAAATGGCTGAACCCTTTGAGAAAGCTTTTGCAGGCTCACTGGAGAAATAACAGGTTATTTATTGTTAAATTTAACAGGTAAGCCCCCTCATTTGTTTAATACCTTAGAAACTTGCCAAGATGGTCTGGCCAATTATTTGAGCCTCTGCTATCAAAAGGCCTATCACCTCTGTCTTTACGCTTCCTGGGCTTTCTCCCATTGTTGCTCTGTGCTCCAGAGCTTAATCTAACACGAATGCACTTCAATGCAGCATCTGGCCCCTCAACAGTATCAGTGACAAGGAATTTGAAATTCTCCTTGAAGAAATTGTGCACTGCCTGAAAAATTAAATTAATTAGCAGTTATCGATAGGTCAAACTTAAATCAGAGGATTAAGTGTAAGCTAAATGCATAACCAATCCCTGTCATTGAAATCTACCCTTTGACACCTCAAATTAAATGGTTACAGTTCTATTAAGTGTGATAGCTTATTCTTGTAACAACTTCTTCACTTCTCATTAGGAGCCTGCCATCCCCTAGTACAGTCGAAACTCCAGACCAATATTTAATCCATTTTCACACTTATGGGACACAACTGAGATGCAAATCAAACCAACAAATAAAATATTCTAAATGAAAAAACTAACCGTTCGATGAGATTTATCAGAATCTGGGGATAGAACAATAGGTGAAACACTATCTTCACTTCCAGAGGTAGCTTGAATGATAAAAGCTCCCAAACGCTCTGCATCAGAGTCTCCCACAAGTGATCTAAACGATTCAATTTCAGCTTCATAACTTTTCTTCATTGGATCACACACCTTTGTCTCACCCTCATCCACAGCCTTTGAATGAAAAGGGAGAAATAAAAATATACATACCAAAGTTAGCAATCACCGTCAATAACCCAGTATTATAAAGGAAATTCCAATTCCATAAGAGAAAGTATCCTCCACAAAACCCCCTAGCGCAATTACAATAAAAACTCACTTTAACTCAATGACCCACCTGGGGAGGAGCATCCAAACACGTTAAGTGGACAACATTTCCATCAGTATCCACTTCGTTCACAATAAAATCAGCATATCTACAAGAAAACCAGAAAAAGAACAATAAAGTTTCTTATTTTAATCAAAAGATACCAAACTTTAATTTACGAAGCTCCTTGCTTGTTCACGGACCTTTGTTTGAGTATTCCACGAAATCCGGTGATTTGAGAGATGAAGCAGAAAATACCAACGTCGCATTCTTCCATTGATTTAGCAGTTGCCATTGTTAGGGTTCTAGAGTAAGCAGCAACGGTTAAGTTAAAGTTGCAGGACAGGTAGGACAGTGACAAATGCCTCCACATTACGGAGTTCATCACTGCCCTGGCTAAACGCTGCGTTTTAGCAACTCGAATTAAAACCCAATAAAAATTTATTTTAAAAAAAACTCAAAATCCAAAGGAGGCCTTTCGAGATAAGACTCACGATGGGTCCCAGTACATTGTGATCAACGTTGGCGATCTCATCAACCGACCAATCTGATTGGTCCGATGTTCTTCTGTGGACCCCACAACAGGACAGCCACAATCTCATCGAGAGACACTGGATCACAACTGAAACAAAGACAAAAACAAGAACAGCACTTCCTAGTCAGGTAACTCTGTTTCCTGTTTCAGTGAGCAGATCAAAAGAACCGGCCACCCCAGAATCGGAGGAGAGAGACAAAGTAATAAAGCTCGAGTCTTTGGAACCTACAGTGACTCCAGATATTGTCGGAGAGAGGGAAGATAATATGGTGACAAAAACAGAGGAGACCCAATTGAACAGATTGGAGAGTCAGGTGGAGCATGGAGGAGGAGGTATGTGGGAGTATCTCTGCTTGGTTAGGAAGCTTAAGGTCAGGCGTTCAGACAAGGTCCTGAAGCATGGACTTTCCATCTTGAATGACCCCAAGAAGCGATCTAGTCTCGGCCCTGATGGTGCGTTCTTATTTTAGGATCTTTCATTGATCTGTTCATCTGGGTATTTGTTATTTACTGGGAATTACGGTTATTTGAACGTGGCTCAGTTTCTGATTTGGTTTTTGGGTTTGTTGATTGGTTCTGAAAATTGGAGCTTGAATTGAATTGGTTCTACATCATCTAGTTTATGATCTTTAAGTTTGTTATGTTTGAATGCGGCTTTTAGTTATGTTTGCATGTTAAATTAGATACGGAGGATTGACAAACTTCCCTTGTTTTTCTTTTTGTTGCCTACTTCTCCCTTTTTCTCATTGGCTTTTGTGTGCTTTTCATACTATAAACTTAATCTAAAAAATAAAATCGTTCAATTTTGTGTGTTTGTTTCGGGTAAGGGTTTTTCATTGGCTTTGTTTGTAGATGATGATTTTGTTTACTTAGACGCAATACGGAATGTTGAAGGCGTTGATACCTATGTCATATTTTTTTAAATAGGTGTCTTTCAATAGGACTCCATAGAAGCATTAACTTGTAAACTTATTCAGCCTGGGCAGCACAATTCCAATTAACTAGATGTATGCATGAACTTTTGAAGGCGCTGTAGGTTCTTTTCGTTTTGTAATGACATAAAATTCAAGACACCATTTGTAAGCCGCCAATGTTGCTTTATATTCTACTACTTGTGAAACTATTGACATGAAATTTGGGGCACTATTAAAACCCGCCAATATTGGTAGGTATTGGAAGAATAATGTATTTTAAAAAATGTAGGCCACTAGAAAGGTTTAACTTGAGTTAACAAGGGGATCCACTAAAAGTTACGCTCTCTTCTTTGTTAACCTTTGATAACATATGGGAGAATACTTGATCGTGTATATGGAAACTGTAATCAGTTGTCTATTTATTTGAACTATATACTTGATGGACATACCATTTGTTAGACAGTAAGTTCTAGAGTCCATGTTATTTATTTTATGGTTGCATTGCATTTGTGAGAAATTGAAAATCAAGTTAACCAGTGGCTTTAAGTGGTCCTGCATTGAAAAAATTTGCTTATACTTTGCCTGATAGGTTGGGTTGGCTGGTTCCTACCTAGTTTGTTAGGAGTTACAGAAAGATAAAAAATGAATAAATGGAGGTATAAAGAGTTTCAGATGGTTAACAGTGGTAGTACTACTTTACATGTTAGTATGATTCTGGTTGAAAAAAAAAATTATTAAGAGTTGATTCAGTCTATAATTGATAGTGCTCCTTTTTCTGTGCTATTTATGGAATATGCTTAACAACTTTCATTGCCAACCTCTTACCATTATATGGTGTAAGCTGAATTGCTAGTCTGTCCATTGTTAATGTGAGATATATTCAGTAAAATGGAAGAAAATATTTCATTTGATGTACTACCTAAATTTGTTATCAAGATACATAACCTGATGGCTGTCTTCATAATTTGATTCAGCTCCCACTTTGCAAGTAGCAAACCTTTGTATTTTTTTTTTCTGATCTATTTTATTCTTGTTGTAGAATGGACTCTATATGAACAAGTTGCAGTTGCAGCTATGGACTGCCAATGTCTCAATGTCGCAAAGGTATAGTTTATAAAGTTTATTATGGGGATAATTTTAGTCAGTTCCGCCTAAACACTGTGTTCTACATCTTCAGATGTTCCATGGTGTGCATGTTGGATATCTGTGTATTGACATTGTGTCACGGTTCAGAGCATATGTGCATATCTGTTGCTTGATGGATGTTATCTGATTTTTCATGGCTCTTGCTGCGAGCAATTTTATTTCTATATTGACCTGGAACTGTTATGAAGACTCATTTTACATTTGTACATCAAGTCCTCGTGATTTTAAAACCATCAATTTGATATCTTTTCTTTTGCTTTGTTCTTTTATACATACCCGACCTGTAAGAAAACGGAAAGAAGAGAAAAGGCACTTTTTTAGATATGGTGCTGCCAAGACTACTCCTCTCTCTCTCTCTCTCTCTCTCTCTCTCTCTCCCTCTCTCCCTCTCTCTCTCTCTCTCTCTCCCCCTCTCCCTCTCTCCCTCTCTCTCCCTCTCCCTCTCTCTCCCCACTGTTCTAGACCTTTCAATCTCATGCTCCTAGGTTTGCAGCTAGGCTTGTTTGGTTTTGACGTTTGTCATTCACTGCTTGGAATTTTCATCATCGATTTGAACTTTCATATGCTTTTATTGAGTGTTTTAATGCTTATTTGAAACTAAAATTTGAGGAAGTTATCCTTTGTTTTTTACAGGACTGCATAAATGTGTTGCACAAAAGATTTCCAGATAGCAAGAGAGTCGGTAAGTTCAAATGACTTGTTGTTCTGCATGCTCCAAAGGGTACATTTGAGCAAAAATTGAAGTGGTATTATATGAATAATAATAGCAAATAAGATTTCATTCGTAAGAATTGCCTATGATGTTGTAGATGCAGTGGCAGTAGCCATATCTAAGCTCTTTTATCTTTTCGTCATTCTTTTTCTTTTATGTTATAGGCTGTTTTCTTGTACAAACAGTCATATCTATCGAGTGTTATATCTCAATCTTTACCTCCTTATCAAATAACTGTCAAATAACTTTCTCCAAAGTGGCCTTGGATTGTTCACTCCAAGTGATGAGAGAAGGATGGGATGTATAGGTCCATCATCTGTTAGACATCTACGTAGGCTTCTCTGATGCATGGTGTGCAAGTTACTGACAATCAAATTGATATGAGCTATAATTTTGGTGACTTGCTTGCCTTAGCTTTTAACATGTGACAACTTGGTAATATATTTTGTCATAAATCACAGGAAGGCTAGAAGCAATGCTCTTCGAAGCAAAGGGTTCTTGGGAAGAGGCAGAGAAGGCTTATTCAAGCCTTCTGGAAGATAATTCATTGGACCCCGTACCAATTTTGATAAACCCTCACGATTCCCTTATGATTATCGTCTTAATTTTCTCCAGATCGATGTAGACAACTATTAAGCTTGCTTGCAAGAATCTGATTTCTGTATCTCACTGGAGGATTAATTATCTTGTACAGGTAATACATAAGAGAAGGGTAGCTTTAGCAAAAGCTCAGGGAAACATGTTGATGGCCATTGAATGCCTCAATAAGTATCTAAATATGTAAGGCAAATTTGAAACCACTTCTTCGTTTAGTTCTGGTAATATTGTAGAGGGAGGCTTGCTGATGTTTTATCTTTTCCATTCTCCTCCTATCCGACATTGATAGCTTTATGGCAGATTATGATGCTTGGAGAGAACTTGCTGAAATATACATCTCACTGCAGATGTGAGTCTTTCCTTCCTGAGATTGGCTATATAAATACATGCATGTAGAGAACTTGCTAAAATATATATCTCACTGGGGTTTCTGTGCAACTTTTGCTTTGCCTTTTCTTCTTTAATTAGGTACAAGCAAGCTGCATTTTGCTACGAAGAACTAGTATTATCGCAACCCACAGTGCCTTTATATCATTTAGCTTATGCTGATGTATGTATCTTCTTGTTCCATAACTTTGTTAATATTTGAGAATACAAATTTCAACTTTCTTGACAGCTCCCTTTTGTATTAAACAAAATGAATTTTCAGAAGGCTACACAAACTTATGGTTAAGAACATTCAGAATTCTGGTGAGAAGTAATTATATCTGAAACAGTATATACCCGTAAGGAACCTAAATGACATATTCAGCTGATCTCTGAAGTACAAAACGTTAAAACTGATATCTCTGTGGCTCAACTTTAATTGATGTTCTATAAGTGATGTACTTGTCAACAGGTCCTTTACACTCTGGGTGGACTAGAAAACCTTCAGACAGCTAGGAAATACTATTCGTCCACCATAGATTTGACAGGTGGCAAGAACAACAGGGCGCTTTTTGGTATTTGTTTGGTGAGTTCTCTCTCTCTCCCTCTTCTGGGACAAACAGATTTTTTGACTTGCACTTATAGATCCTTCATTACTTGGATAAAAGTGAATTTGACTTCTGTTGTATTTTCACTCATGCCAACCATATTATGGTGATCCAGGCTTGTTTACTGTTGTCTGTATCTAGATGAGCTTATAGCTATCTTTCTTATGTCTCTATTGCACCACTGATATCAAGTTCTGATCCCTATTGCCAGTGCACCTCTGCCATTGCACAGCATACAAAAGGGCGAAATAAGGAAGACAAGGACAGCCCAGACCTTAGTTCTCTTGCAGCATCAGCCTTGGAGAAAGTATACAAGCAGGGGGCATCGGACAAGCTCCCCATTCTTACTTTGGCATTGAAAAACTTGAGAGTTTCTTCATAATATTATTGAAGAATTCTGTCACCAGAAATCTAGACAGAAGCTTATAATTTCAAACGGTTATCTACATGGATACTCTTTTTCTTCTTTTGGATTACTTCTCCCAAGAATTTCTTTTTTCCTTGTTTGTTTGAAATCCTAAGCAAGAGGACTTGATGTATCATTTCAAATGCTTCATTGGTGGATTAGAGAAGAGATGAGTTGTTCTTTGCTACTTGTTATGGTCATGGTGTTGTAGACTTATTTCCTTATTTATACTTTACAGTGTGGACCATCAATCAAAATTTTGGAAGATTAGCTGAAGCTTTTTGACATCTATTACTTTTTGAGTGGCAAAATAGGTTGTTGATCTTGTTCTTTTCAAGCATGATTAGAAGATTTTAATTCTACTCACCCTTTTCCCATCCTAATCACAGGATAAGTTTCCTTGAGGTTCATGCAAATGCAGGATTAGGATTAGGATTATCACGAGCTGATAATACTTTAAAGGATTAGGATACTTTAAAGGATTTGTAAGGTCGAAAATACATAGAAGTATTGAAATATCTTGGATATGGATGTGTATTATTTAGTATTTTTAATTTAATTGATTTATCTATATAAGTTTTTGGATAATTGTTACTGTAATTAATATTTGTAAAGAATTAGCTCTAACTTTTAACTCCATAACTGTAGTTACGGAGATATTCCAGTCATAAATAAATTCTTTTGTGAGAAATTTCCGACTTAAAATGTAGGATAGAACTCAATGTGAGCATGGAGGGGTGAGTCTTGCGATTAGACTTAAAAAAGGGTTCTTTCAGTAGTATACAAGATTTTCAGCTTTACAAGAGTCAGGAGAGCATCATCAATTGTATGTAGCTCTTTTTTTATATTTTATAAAGAAATCATTTTTGTGATTTGAATTTGTGACCTTCCCTACAAGATTAGACTTAGTAAGATGATACAAGACAACACTACCAGTTGACTCAAATTTGTGACCTTCCGAGTAGACTTAGATGATACAAGGCCAGACCACATGAGGATCGATCAATGGGAAAGAGGATCATGATTATGGACTGCATCTAAATAATAAGTTTTGCAGACTTCCAACAATACATTTTCACCAGATGAAAACAATATAAAGGAACTGGAAACGATCAGTGGTTTGATTTGCTACAGACTCTGAAAGGTAGCAAAAACATCAAAGCATAAATAACGATGTTCTGAATATGAGCAAGGATATCATGCTTCTGCTATAAAATTGTTGGGATCAAGGATATCAAAAAAGGTTGTTAGAATGAATACTCGTTAATTAAATTGGCCTAGAGAGACTAAACTTTTGGATGACTACGCCTTGATAATTAAAAACTATGAATTGTGTGTGAAATAGAAAGGAAATGGTTTTTATTATTGTAGGACCATTTCTTTCTCAAAATCATTTACTAAAGTAGCCATACTGACTGAAGATTACTGGGAGGAATTGAAATAAAGTAGGATGTTTTAAAGATATGCTAAATTGTCTGGAAGATACAGAATACTAAATGAAAAAGAATGAAAGAGGAAATCACCTAAATTGAAATGCTAGCCAAAGAAACTCCAAAAGAGATAAATCAGACTTGCTATTGTGTGCCACTTTTTCTCTATTGTGCTATTATCTTATCCTATTTACAGCGTCAATATTTCCATGGTCAACCATCCAACACAATCCTTTCTCCATCCATCATTTCAAGTCTTTCAAAAGAAGTAGAACTTCGGAATCAGATATAAAAATGGAAGAGGACCAAACGAGGTCTCAAAAGACCTAGCTAACCTGTCAGTGAGTTGAGTGAATGTCCCAGAAGGTTGTCATCCTTCAAGGAGACGCTTCGGAAAAACTCAAATGATTGAAGTAGTGAGGAGAATGCAGAAGCTGATTTCGCGTTACTGGAGGATCAAGACGAATTAAGTGTCTACTTAGACGTATCTTCAGGTGAAGAATATCTAGATGACTCACCGTGGCCAAAAATCAAAATCACTACGACGATGAAACAAATAACCTGAAAGGCATAGAATTCTTTCGCAAATGTCTTATGTAGGAATATTGGATTCATCTTGACATATAGACATTGTGGAACCTTTAATGCAACCTAAAAATAGTTGTAGATAAAGGATTTTGCCTTCACTACAACAAAATAACCCTTTAGCTACTTTTTTTTTTTGGCAACAAATTTAAAATCGTAACTGAAAGTAAGCTTTTGGTGACGATTTTTAAAAAATGCCATCAAATTTTAACCCAATGGCAATGATTTCCAAAAATCGTCACCAACAAGCTTACCTTTTGGCGACAGTATCATAGATATAATCAATATAAAAGAAGAGTGTACAATTAAATAAGGAAACAAAAAAGTATATAAAGTTATATGCAATTAACAAAATATTCACAAAAGAAGCAAAGTCAAAGCTTAATTTTTTAGCTAGTCAAAAATTCCCTACACAAGCACATTTTAAGTTTGTCACTCACCCTTAAAGATTAATAAAACCCAGAGTACATGCTATAGATTAATAAATGATCTGACATCTTTAATAATACAAGACTTCTTATTTGAATATTCTTTTCACATCTGACGCACTTCTAACATTATTAATGGATATTAATAATTTAGTATATTTGGTTGAAGTTGAGTTTATAACCTACTCATGTAACAAAAGAAAGTTTCTATTACACACATAATCAATACTGTTAAACATTGTCTATTCCAAACATAAGTCATGACCTACATAAATACACTACCAAATTATGCACCATAGTCCATATACTTTTTTAAGTCTTCTATCATCAAATCTAATACAAAGATGCTTATCAATCAAGGTAAAATTCACCATTTATCTTTGTGGTTGTGACCAATCCATGCATTAATTTTGAACATGGGTATAAATATATAATGCATTATTTCTGACTAGAAGCATCAGCAAGAGAGAACATCTTAAACCTGAACTTATAACAAATGATAGATGTAAGAAGCGAAAATTGTGAATCGATAACGTGATAGGGAACACAGATACTTATAAGTTAGAGACATGATCGTTAAATTGTTAAAGCATCGCGTAAGTGTTTGGTAACAGCTAGGGTTTCCACTGCGACTCCGATCTCTTTGGAAAGTGCAGTTCTCAATGGGGCAAACTATGTAGAGATTATACTTGTGTATATATCAGGAGTGTAGTGGGGATCTAGCCATAGATAATAACCCTAGGCCTGCCCATCATGGACCTTAGGGTTAGGCCTACACCATTAATCGCATTAACGATATAAAGTGCTTAAGTCTAATAGGGATCACAATAGTAGTAGACTATAGGCATCTCAATATGGATCATATCATTAGCCTGTTTTTAATATAATCAAAACGATAATTGATTGTAGCCCATAAAATATATTCTAACATTCTCCCACGTGGGCAAAATCAATTGTTTAATTTTATTTTTGAAAAACCTTTGAAAACGACTCTCAGGCTAATAAACTAAATTTTGTGCAATGTGTAGCATGAAAATAGCATATAAAGGTGATCCATAATTAATGTAAGGTGCTATTTTCAACGTCAGTTCTTATAATTTCTCTTAAAGTAGGCTTAAAGCAAGGTAAATTGTATAGTTCATTATCAACTATAATGCCTTGAACCCCAATATGATGTCAACCACCAACACAATGATTGACAAGGACACTGAATTCTATAATAGTGTTTGTCGACTCAAATATGGTGTTAACTAGGAGACATTCTGATCTAATAGAGCACTGAGTCCAAAAATTTGTAAAATGTCTCTAACTCTAAGATGGTGCCAATTACGAGACATGATGATATAAAAGGACATCGAGTTTCGAAATAGCAATTGATATATACATACAAAATAGTAATAAGAGAATAATTCAAATCAATTGCATTAAAATAACATAATCCATGCAAAATGAACATTCAAGTATCTAACAATAAAGGTCAAACAGGACAAGGAAAAATCACATACATTTCAAAACTCCCACTAATCAAGCTTATTAAAAGAGTTTAAAGTCCCTATGTCTTCAACGTGCTTCTGGAACACTATAGGTCGAAGACCTTTGGTTAAGGGATCAGCTAGTATAGACTCTGTAACTATATGCTCGACGACTATGTTTTTATTCTTCACCAGGTCTTTGACAGTCAGATACTTTAATTCCACGTGCTTAGAACCACTAGAAGTCTTATTATTTTTAGTGTAAAACACTGCTGCACTATTATCACAATAGATTCTGAGAGGTCTAGCAATGGAATCCATAATGTGAAGTCCGGTCACCAGGTTTCTTAACCAAACAGCATGAGTAGCAGTTGCATAACAAGCAATAAATTCAGCCTGTATAGTAGAAGACACAACCATAGTCTGCTTCTTGCTCTTCCAAGATATCGCACTCCCAGTTAACATAAAGATGTAACCAGAAGTCAATTTCATATCATCAGGGCACTTAGTTAGATCTGAGTCATTATACCCTATTATCTCTAAGTTGTCAACTCTTCTATACATAAGCATATACTCCTTAGTTTTCTATAAGTATCTCATCACTTTCTTAGCAGCTACCCAATGAGCATTACCAGGATTAGACTGGTACCTACCCAAAACGCCAACTATATAAGAAATGTCAGGCCTAGTGCAAACCTGAGCATACATCAAACTCCCCAATGCACTATCAAATGGTCTGTTCTTCATCTCTGCCTTTTCAATTTCATTCTTAGGATATTGGTTTTTATTGAATTAGTCACCCTTGACGACTAGTACATCCCCGATTTTACAATTTTGCATGTCAAATCTCTCCAAGACTTTATTAATATAAGCCCTTTGAGACAAGCCAAGCAAGTTACAAGATCTATCCCTGTGAAGTTCAATTCCTAGCACGAAACTTGCCTTACCAAGATCCTTCATCTTAAAATGCTTCATTAGCATATGCTTAGTTTCATTCAGCAAGCCAAGATCACTGCTAGTAAGTATACTGTCATCAACATACAAAACGAGAAAAATGAACTTACTACCACTGACATGACCAACTTTATTTTCTTTAAAACCTAAGGAGGTAACAACTTCATCAAATTTTAGGTACCACTGCCTAGAAGCCTGTTTCAGACCATAAATAGATTTCTTCAATTTACGCACTAAATGCTCATTACCATTTGACTGAAAACCCTCAGGTTGTAGCATGTATACTTTCTCAAGGAGATCACCATTAAAAAAAGCTATCTTGACATCCATTTGATGTAACTCCATATCAAAATGTGCCACATGAGCCATGATAACTCTAAATGAATCTTTATTGGACAATAGGGAAAAAGTTTCAATGAAGTCAATGCCCTCTCTTTGCGTGAAACCTTTCGCTACTAATCTAGCTTTATATCTCTTAACTTGCCCCTTCAAGTCCTTCTTTGTGACACCCCATTACCCTAGGATACGCATCGGGACGCCCGTAGGTTATTCCGACACATAACCTAAAATAACGGAGCGTTACGTGTAATTACTATCGAACTCCACATGGCATCACATACATTAAAAGAATAAGAACCAGTAAAT
>JANZXP010000003.1:25363557-25379437 GCA_027576715.1 Erythroxylum flavicans
AACAAACAAATATCACATGCAATTAATAAATACATATAAGTTATGATTGAGAGAGAGTGAATACTGTAAACATATCCAAAATAGGGTAATAATAATTTCCAGGGTATCAGGTTAAATAAAAAACCTGGAAAATACATAAAATATAATATGTAATGTAATATTTTTATAAAAAAATTACATGAAGCGGAAAAATTATGAAAAATATATAGAAAAATTAGGCTTAAAAATGAAGCATAAAAGAAAAATCAAAGCACAAAATACATTTTATGGAGCCCACATGCGCCTGCATGCGCCACTTGTGAGAGTGGGTGTGCGTAGGTAGTTTCTTCTTCTTCCTCCAGTGGGTCAAGTGAACTAAAAAAATGGGTCGCACGGGTCGCGTGACGGGTCATGCTTAAAAACCTTGTTTTTGTTTTAGTTTTCGTGCTCAATTCGTTATGGAGCCCACACGCGCCTGCACGCGTCACTTGTGAGAGTGGGCATGTGCAGGCCCTTCTTCATCTTCCTCCAACAAGTTGGGTGAACAAGAAAAATGGGTAGCGCGGGTCGCGTGACGGGTCACGCTAAAAAACCTTATTTTTGCTTCGGTTTTTAT
This sequence comes from Erythroxylum flavicans, assembly GCA_027576715.1. Taxonomy (NCBI): domain Eukaryota; kingdom Viridiplantae; phylum Streptophyta; class Magnoliopsida; order Malpighiales; family Erythroxylaceae; genus Erythroxylum; species Erythroxylum flavicans. Next base: position 25,364,153 of record JANZXP010000003.1, read on the forward strand.
GCTCAATCCATCAGGAAATTTGTTTAAATCTAGTTTCTATGAAAAGCCCTCAAGAAATTGCAAGAAACTTGATGATTTTATGGATCAAAATTGGGTCAGAAACGGGTTACAAAGTTCGTATTAGGTTCTTCGAAAAACAACCCCAAAAAATCAATTTTTTCTTCCATTTAAACGCATATCATCAATGAAAATCATAAAGAAAATGTAAATAAACACAAGAAGTAAGATTTCATGTGTATTTTGTAAGATTCAAGTCGAGTTTAAGAACCCTAACCGTGGTTTGTTTTGTAAAATTCTCAGTGCACAGTGCATAAAAAATTAAAAATCATATATCAATAGACTTATAGGATTAAGATCTACAAAAGCCCTAAGGTTTTAGGGTTCAATTTTACGAATTTATAGTTACCCGAAAATCACACATATGAACATATAAGTGTGAAAAATATGATCCTCATTTTGAATCATTGACAATAATGATCAGATTCCAAGTCACATAATTCTTAGCTCTGATACTATATGTAAGAAGCGAAAATTGTGAATCGATTAGATGATAGGGAACACAGATTCTTATGAGTCGAAGACATGATCATTAAATTGTGAAAGCACCGCGTAAGTGTTTGGTGACAGCTAGGGCTTCCACTGCGACTCCGATCTCTTTGGAAAGTACAGTTCTCAATGAGGCGAACTGTGTAGAGATTATACTTGTGTATATATAGGGAGCACAGTGGGGACTTAGCCACAGATAGTAACCCTAGGCCTGCCCATCATGGGCCTTAGGGATCACAATATTGGTGAACTATAGGCATCTCAATAGGGATCATATTATTAGCCTGTTTTTAATAAAACCAAAACGACAATTGATTGTAGCCCATAAAATATATTCTAACAATAGAAACATTGGAAATAAGAAGAAACAGTGAGGAAATGACTGTGTAGATCTAGGATAGTAATTCATGCATACAGATATCTCACTTTCTCACAAATTTTGAACATCAAATTGCCTTAATCCCCATATCACCATCATTATACACTTTTGTTTTCATTTATTTAATTTGGAAAGTTTGTTCCAATAATTTCGCAATGTTAATTTTGTTTATTAACTGAGACAACTTGATGAAAATTAAATGAAAAATAGACTGACATGTAGAGACAACAAAGGTTTACACTCACCCCGATGAAGTCCAACACATTATGTATAGGTATTATGGAAATGAATTCCCTAAAAAACCAAAACCCTTGTATGGAGATGAAGATGAAGATGAAGGTGAAGATGCATATTAGCGACGAATACGAAGATGAAGACCCACACTAGAAATGAAGACTAACATTGGAGATGAAGATCAAGCTAGGAACTCCAGCAATGCAGTTGCTAAAAACTTAATCGCAGCTAGGAAGAGGAAGACAGGATAAAAATGATAATTTCGTCCTATCTTTAGGTAATTAGGTTTTTAATTTTATAAAACAACGTGATTTAGGCACAACGAATACAAAAACCATCGCAAAATGGTCAAACTTAACTGACAGTTTTTAAAAACCTTTGGCAAAAAAGGAAAACTTATGTGGCTATAATATTAATTACAATTATTATCTATACATTCATATATCATTATATTAATTACCATATATAATTAGAAACTACTTACAACATAATTAAACAATAATTACAATATAATTAGAAATAGCCTCTCTATTAGTTAGGAGTAAGGCTGTGTATTACTCCCCAGACTCCGCGCCTCAGCAGGATTTATATTGAGTGTTGTTGTTGTAATAATTGCAATATAGAAAAAAATGGAAATCAATATTAGATATCAATATCAAATTCATAAAAATCAAATTTATTATTATTCACAATGATTGTAAGTCTAAAAATAAATTTAGCTAACAACAATGTCATTTCAATAATTTATGAAACTATAAACTCAAAATTAATTAGTATTACATATATTTATCCTTTTTATTTTTCTATTTTAAAATATATTATTTGAAAATTTTATGTGATTTCACAAAACTTTATTTATTATATAAATTGTATAATATTTTATAGAATTTCTATATTACATAAAATTTGTTAAATATATAGTGTAATATATGTATATATATTGATAAGATTTGGTGATGATTCTATAAATTGTCACCAAAGCCTTTAGACTTTGGTTATGATTTAGGAAAAACATTGTCAAATGGCTAGCCTTTTGCTGTGCTTCTGCTATATCGATGCAAAATAATTAGCCTTTTGTGACAGTTTATTTTGCGACGCTTTTTCTAAATCGTCACAATTAGAAAACCATTAGTGATAAATTATGTAATTGTCACAAATTGTTGATGTAAATTATCTCCACATACACATTTCTTTGGCAACGTTTCTTTAAATTTGTCGCCAATGGTCAACCTTTGGTGACGTTTTCTTGGAATCGTTACTAAATGTTGGTCATAGTAGTTCAGAATTTAACCTAAATGACGTCATTTGTTCCATAACAAAGGACGTTGTTTTCCTATTATTTTTAACCCAATGATGAAGTTATCTTCTTCTTCGTCAGTCTTTGTCGTTTTTCCCTCTGATTTTTGTGTTCTAAAAGCCTTACACGAAGATTCTCTTCAACTTTGATTGGAAGGACGTTTAATGTTTTCAAATCAATTCTAACTTACAACCTACATCCAAACTCTCTTTGTCTCCATTCCTCAATGCCACGATAGATAGGGTTTAGGAAATTAATCCCTGCAATTTTGGTAACCATATTTACCATTGAATGTACCCATTGGTAGGGTTTAGCTAGTTAGTCCCTACAATATTAGTATCCATGTTTTTTATTTACGTGGAAAGTGCTTTTCTGTCTTAAGAAAATAAGTGTCTACCATTTCAGAAGGATTTTTAATATCTAAAACTAATAATTAAAAATTCAACTAGTTTGATCGATTCAGCTGTAAACTTTTTTATTTTGATTTGATTTACTTTAATAGCTTTTGTTGTTAAAAAATGATCAATTTATTAATTAATCAGTCGATTTTTGTATATTAATAAATTTTTATAAATCAAAATTAATTAATTAATTAATTTTCATTTACTATTCTCTTTTTAAATTAAACTTCAAATCCTTTGAATAATATCTTTCAATTATATTTCAAATTCTTTAATTTGATTCAATCTTGTTTGATCCGATTTTAAAACTAAAACAGAAAGATGTGACAGTTAACTAACATTAAAAGAGTCAACAAATTCTTGTTGACACCAATGATTCTTAATATAGAGTACATAGTATATATACTCACAAAAGCATATCAGACCATCTTAGTGTCTTGGCAGGGAGGTAATGAAAGGAGTAGAACTTAGTGTGGAGCTAGTTTTAGTTTGAGAAATAAGTCATCACCTTACAAAGGACGAGCTGAGTGGCAGTTTGTTTTCTATTGGAGTAAGTGGCGGAGAGATCAATGGGGCATGAGTGAAACAATGACTTACTTTGACAACGTTTTCGACTGAACCTTGGATGCCATTTCATTTGTGGAATGTTTCCAAAGTTCTAGTATCATCTGCAAACATTTTTGAGGTAGTGAGTTTTCCTTATTTTCATGAGGTATTGAAGAGATTCTTATTTTTTGAGAAAGCTTTCTGTAGTTGCCACAAAGTGTGAAAATATTTTGTATTCTTAACCTTCTGCTCTCTTCCCCAACACCTAAGTTTGGCAAATTTAGCATCCTAGATTTTTGTGGAGAAAATACAAAAGAACATGAATTGTAATTGACTCTAAGAGTAGGGCCATCAACCATCTGCTTGACCTCTATAAGTTCTTCCTCCACTACCTCATCTTCCACATTCTACTTTTACTCTTAGGAATAGGTTTATGGTGATTACTCGGAGGATATTGGTACAAAGTTGGAGAGGCCTATTGATAAGCCGATGGTAGAGGGAGAAACTGAAGTCGTTGGAGCTTAGTTTGAAGTAGATAGGGTGATGCTTCATTTTCGTTATCAGCCTTTTGAACTAACTTTAAAGGAATTTACTCTAGTGAAGTTCTTATCTATTTTTGTTTTCATAATTAGATTGAAATGCAATAATAGCTTAGCACATATTTGTTAGCTTAAGGTTTATATCTAACGATTTTGATGATAACTATATAATATTCCAAAATTTAAATTGGATTTGTTTCTTTGTATCGATAACGGTATTTTTTGAGGAAATAAAATCATAGGAAAATTACTTTCTTTCTTGCAAGAACCTTCTTAGTAAACTTTCCATATTAACATTCGGAGGATCTTTCCTTTTTAAACAATTAGCTCCAGAAATTTTTGTTCTAGAAGAGAAGATATTGAAAACCCAAAGTGAACTCAGAATTAAGATGAATCAACGGCAAGTTGCAAAAATAGACTATTTACAGGGCAACAACACTTGTAGGGTAACGAACATACACAGACTTTCGAAACATTTGAGCAACATCTATATTCTTGAGAGTTATATCATTTTTATTGTGCCTTAGAAAATGAAATCACTATATCAAGAGAGAAATTCTTATTTGAGAACTTACTTTTGATTTTACATTTTATTTTTCTGTGAGCATTTATAAGCTTGTTATGCACTTCTAATGTGTAAGGTTGGAGAACCGTGACAAATATGTGCTTGTGAGCTTAGAGAGGCTCATCAAATTTAATACTCAGATTCTTATAGTGAAATGCTCAAGTTGGAAACTTGGAGACCGAGCATAGACTTGGTTATTAACTGAACCAGTATTAATCTACTATGTCATTCTTTCTCTCTTCCTAACTTTTAAATTTTCATGTTATAAGTTTGTGTTTTGAAGAGGATTTTTTAGCCTTTCAATAGGCTTCTTCTGTTTCTATAAAGCAAGAGATTCTTTTTGTTTTAAGAGTCAATAGACTCCTATCAATTAACAGACTTATTTCTATTTAAGCTTTAGCAGGCTTCTATCGATTAACAAACTTCTTTCTTTTTGAGTACTAATAGGATCCTTTCGATTAATATACTTCTTTCGTATTTTAAATAACTAATAGGATCCTTTTTTTAAAACATTAACAAGTTCCTTTTGAAGTTTAATAGGACCTTTCCATTTACAACCCATTTTGTTTAAGAAGAATTTAAAGATTTAACATACCTTGCAATTTGTTTTACATACAATTTACCCCCCTTTTGTGTGTGTTTGCTTTATCATTTAGTATCAGAGCTTGGTTTCACATTTATTGTGTTTTACAACACTTGATAGATCATAACAAACAACTTAAGAAGCCTTAAAGGGCAATACATCTTAAAGCCTCCTTACTTCAATGGAAACAACTAATCCCATTAGAAAGAAAGAATGACCATCTATCTTTAGTCGGTGGATATCAAAATCTAGCAAGGTATCAAAGCTGGAGCTACACCTCCTGCTACTGACAACGTAGAAGTGTAGATTGATGCAAGACATCATCTAATATGTGCACTATCTCCAGAAGAGTAAGAAAAGATATCCTACTATTCTGTAGCGAAAGAAATATGGACAAGCTTTAAATTACTTTTGAAGGAAAGAATGAGGTAAAAAAATATAGAATAAGTCTTTTAGTGCATCAATACGATACTATTTGCATAAAACAGGGAGAAATAATAGACAAATTCTTCAGACATCTTAACAACATCATCACTTCCTTGAAAAACTTGGGTAAGATATATCCAAATAACGAGCTAATAACGAAAATTCGAAGATCATTACCAAAGGAATGGAGACCTAAAGTGATAGATCTAGAAACCGCAAAAAGATCTCAACACAATCTCACTTGACTGGTTAAGAGGAAACTTAATGATTCACAAAGTCGACCTTAAGCAAGATGAAGGATCCTCATACAGAAGATGAATGGCACTAAAAGCAGTTAACGAATCAAATCCATCAAATGATGATGAAAGTGATATTGAGTTGCAAATAGATGGAGATGACAAATTCAACTTCATGGTCAGAAAATATGCTGGCTTCTACAAAAAGAAACCTATGAAGAAAAGAGAAGGAAACAAGAAAATTGGAAACAACAGGTTCTTATCAAAAGGCAGATGCAGTAATAACAATATACGAAATAATCAAATTATATGCTATCACTGCAAGAAGCCTGGACACACAAGACTAGAATGTCCTCTTCTTTAAAAGGACAAGATAGAAAACAAAAAAACCAAAAAGCATGTTATGACGAAAGTTTGGTTAGATGAGGATTTTGAAAACTTTTGAAGAAGAAGAGCCTGAGGAAGGTAGCAACATGTGCTTTATGGTCGAATCAAAAGATGATGAGGTATATTATTCTGACTATGATATTGAAATTGATGAATTGAGAGATGCATATCATAACTTATATGATCAATACAAAAAAATAGCAATGTAGTATTTCAAAATGGTTAAGAAGTCAAAAAATAATGATGAATCTTTAACAAATAAGATTAAATTATTAAAATCGAAAAACAAAGATTTCTTATCTGAAGTCACTTCTCTTGAAAAATGATAATAAACAAATAGTTTCTGAAAAAGAATTCTTGGAAAAAAAAAATTTAATTAAAACTCATTACTTGAAAATGTCTCTACTAAGATAAAACAATTAGAAGAGAAAGTTAATATTTTAAAACTCGAAAAATAAAAATGTACTAAGAAAATTGTTTCACTTGAAAAAGATCTTTGTAATTTTGTTAATGGAAGAAACAATCTTGATGCATTACTTGGGAGTGGTAAATGAGTTTTTGATAAGGCCAAAATAACAATATCAGGCCATACAAAAACTACTTTGTTAAATCCAGCAGTAATTATAGCCAAAACAGCAGGAACCTGGTAAGTGGCAAAAATCATAACAATTATCATTCATTTGTTTTATGCGATTATTGTGGTAGCCATGGTATATTAGTCACTCCTGTTACTTTAAGAAAATAAAAAAAAACCATCTCAAATGTAAGTTTGGAGACCAAAAGGTCAAACTACTAACATGAAATGACCCAAAAAGTTTTGGGTGCTTAAAATGAGATAATACACTATGCAGAGATGCTTTAAAACGGAGACAAAAGAAAGTCAATGGATAGTTGACAGTGGCTGTTCGAGACACGTGACTGGTGAAATATCGCATTTCAACTATAGTGAAAGGGAAGATAGAGGTAATGTTGTCTTTGCCAATAAAAACAAAGCAAAGGTCATTAGAATTGGTAAAATCAGTGATTTTAACTCTGCTTCTATTAATAATGTTTTTTTGTTGATAGATTGAAACATAACTTACTTAGTGTAAGTCAATTACGTGATAACGGTTACATATTTACTTTCTATGCATCACATTATGAAATAATTGACAATCTTAATAATAATATTGTATTCTTTGATCCTAGAAATCAGAACATATACTATGCTCAATTGGAAGATATATCTTCCCAAAGTGATAAGTGTTTGTCTTAACAGAAAAGGATTCACTTATTTAGCACAGAAGATTTGGACATGCTAGCATGAGCATTTTATCAAAATTTGTCCAAAAATGAGTTAGTAAGAGGACTACCGAATTTGAAATTTGAGAGCAATCAGGTTTGTGAAGCTTGTTTAAAAGGGAATTCAGAGGAGAATCAGAGAAGACTTGGGAAACAACCCAGGGCCACGATCGTGACAGAAGCTTAAACATAGGTGTAACATCCCATTATTCCATGTTAAGGATTAGGACCCTAAAATATAGTATAAAAGAGATTATCAAGAAGCTAGAAAGTGCTTTTCATGCTCATATATAATATGACATACATATATGTGTGAATATTAATTTTTGCACGCATTAAATTGATTGTACACGCATTCATTGACATTTTTCGGGTATAATTGATTTATAAATGTGAATTTTGATATTAATTATGGTTTATGTGTATTGAAAATTTCATTGATGTGTATTAGAATTGATCTATCATTTTTGTGAAATTTTGGAAATTTCTAAAAATTTTGGTATTTTTGGACTAGGAAAAATACTAAGTGGTAGGATAACTAATAGTGGTAGTAGAAATAAGAGTCAAATGGCAGTGTAAATTTTTATAAATGACAATTGGAGTAGAAATTGGAGTTAAATGGACTAGTTTAATAAAAGAACCAATTGTGAACCTATAGGGATGCGACCTGTGGCAAGTGACAAGTGTCACTTGCCAAGCTATGTCCTTATCCCACGACTCTCTTAATTACTAGGAAGACAATTTAATTTTTTGAATCTTACTTTCTTCTTCTTCTCCTTCGTGACCTTCTTCTTTTCTTCTTCTTCACGAAATTTTTCTTACTAATTTCCATTCACGTTGAACCTAGCTGTTTCCTGTCACTTGCTACTCTCATCTTGTGGTTTTCTTCATCTTGTCTCTAAAACCTAACCTAATCCACCATAGAAAGTTGATGATCATGAGCATGGAGGATTAGGGTTTCTTGGTGATTTTCAAAGAAGCTTAAGAGTAAAGCAAGTAAGTTATGCCTTGATCTTTATGGGTGGTGTTAAATGAAACTAATATGATGAGTAATTTGAGATTGATAATCATGATCATGAAATTGATGTTTTAGTGTTAACATGGGTGGTAATAATAATAAAAAGATTATGTTTCAATTTTTGTTAGTTGATGATATGCGTGAGCTATTTTAGTAAGAAGCAATTATGATGATAAAATTTAAGAGAAGATTGATTATGAATAATGAAGTTTGAAAGATGATGGAAGAGTATATAAATATGTTCTGTTTTAGTGTTGTGATCAATTATGGGTTTGAATTGTGTACAGATGATATTGAACTGAAATTTAGATATAAATGAAGAGGTTATCAACTTGAAATGATGGAATTTTGACAATGAATTGTTTGATACTATGAATGTGATATTATGGAAAAAAGACAGGATTGTATGAATGATAATATATAGTTGAAGATGCTAAATCAAATGATTAGAGGTTTGAGAGATTAATGCAATCAAATTGGTATTTGAATTAGTGTGGAATGATGTTGTGCTAAAAGTAATGAACTTTAGAAATTTGGTGTGAAATTGGTGTTAAAATGTGTGTTAAATTCGGATGAATGGGGAGGAAAATAGTGGGGCACGATCATGGCTCTCACCCCCATAATCGTGACCTGATAGAAAATGGTTCTGTCACGATCGTGGCCCTTCCCCACAATCGTGGCCTGATAGAAAAAGTTTCTATCATGATCATGGTAGGAACGCCACAATTATGGCCAGCTCTAAAAGTTTCTATCACGATCATGGCAGGGACACCATAATTGTGGCCAGACCTATAGAGAAAGAGAGTTGTCTTTTGAGTAATTTATGAACCAACTAATACTTGGGTGTTTCCATATGTGGTATTTAGGCTTAAATGAGATCTTAAAGGAACCTAGTTGATGTTAAATAAGGTGATTAAAAGGGACAAAGTGAATTAGGTATTGGAAGATGTTATTAATTGATTATAAGATGTGAATTAAGGAAATACACCCGGGAATTTGTCATTGAACATGCATTAAACATAACAAACATATATGTGTAGATAATTAAGCATTCATGTGAATGTACAAATTAGTAATGTGTAAATGCGTGTGGTTGCATATTATAAAAGAGAAAATTGAGCGACTGCTTCCAGACGTTGCCTGGACTTCAAGGCAATAAGCTAACAGGAGCAACCTGTGAGTAACTTAAGATGGTCTCACCTTGATTGTGTGTTTGTTAGATTATGTATTGACTGTTATATGATGTTTGTTAGATTATGTATTGACTGTTATATGATGCGTATACATTGATTTTCGGATATCAAATATCTGAGGCATTTGATGTATGAATAATATATTGGAAATGCTCATTGAATCTGAATTTGATTGAATAATTGTTCTCAACATTTAAGTGTTGAATGCCAAACTAAGGTCTAATAACAAATTTGAATGAAACAGAGAATGTGAATGTGATTGATTGAACATAATGATTGAATACATGTACTGCAATTCATTACATGAATCCATGAAACATAAAGGCAGTTGTGATTAGAGTCGCTAGTGAAAAAGAGCTTAAAGCTCATAATGTGGTAAGAGCCTCTGGCTCGCTATGTAAAATGAGCCTTGTATCCCTAATGGATAAGGGACAATATTAATGATGTTGGTATCCACAATGAATACAGGACAGTGAAAAAGGAACTCGGTCACACCTAGGAAATAAACGAATGTGAGTCTCATGAACATTGTATATACACATGAATTGTATGATTTGAATGATTGCAATGTAATGTGAATTGAGTTGAATGAAAAATGTGAAAACTTATAAACAAAGTGTTTTATGATGATATATGAAAAATGAAATGATGTGAATTATGTGATTGTATGTAATGATGTGTTATGTGATATGGGTAAACCATCGAGGATAGTTAACTCACGGAGTTCGCAAAATTCACCCAAAATTATGATGTTGACATTTTAGGTTCGAGAGAGACGATATAACTTCTAAATCAATTTAGAAGAGAACTAACATTGCTTTTGGATTGAAGATATAGCTCAAAGGTCAGTCAGCTGGGACTGAAGGATTTAGACAAAATTTGTGTATAATTCCTCATATATGTAGCATGTTTTATAGACAGAGCTGTAGACTCTAATAGGTTGATGTTATTGTACATATATGAATGATGTTGTAACGCTACAATGTACATATTGTTTATGAAATGAAATAAGGAATTTGGGTTTTATCCATTGTGATTCTTATGATTTTAAATTTATGATGCCATGAGTTAAGTGAAAGTGATATAGTTAGCACGACATTTCTGTTGGGCATACACATGAATGTCTGATAGGTGTCCGAGAAAATGTATGATGGGAGTGGGGCACTACAATAGGGCCAAGATCGTGGGAAGTCAGCCACGATCGTGATAGAGAGCAGATAAACTGGCTACGATCATGCATAAAGAGCCACGATCGTGGCCTGTGCGTAGACAGCGTAGGGTTGTTTCCAGATTTGAGTTTTCGAGGGACTTTTTGGACTTTTAAGGCATGGGAATCCTAGGGTTTACCCTAAATGGAAAAATACTATATAAAGAAAGAGAAATGGCCTAGAAAGGGGAGTCTCCAATCTGCCACTTTAGAAAAACTCTAAGAAGAGAGAAAGGCTCTCAAAATCTACAGTTTTTGGAAAACTCCAAGAAGAGAGGAGGAACCAGAAGAGAAGGTTTCGTATTTTCCATAAGCTTAGCTATTCTCTTTCAGTTTTAATGCTTTATTTGCATATTCATTTCATTAGTTTAAAGCTTTCTTAGTGCTAATTATATTTTTACATGTTCTAGAATGTTAGAATGAATGTTTGATGGATTTTATAAATAAGCTTTATAAATTTTGTAAGGAATCTTTATGTTATATCAATGGATGTTTATTCCCTCAATTTTCCAGTTTTAATCTTGGTTGTTTGAGTTTATTTATGTGTTTTTTCAGATATGAATTTGTTGGGTATTTGAATGTTTAATGGTTTATGTTATGGGTTTTTGCTTATTTGTGATGCTTTAGATTAATTTATGCTTAATAGTTTGGATTTATGCATGTTCTTAGATTCATGATCAATTAATTTGAGTTTTTGTGCAAGTTATATATGCTGGAATTTTTATTTGGATGCAATTAGTTTAGAGTTTGTAATTTGGGTTATGATTAGTTATTTAATAGCATAAAGAGTTTTGATTTCTATTAAGTTAGTGTTGAATTTTGGTTTTTATCACTTCTTTTATAATTTCCAGCCTTGGTTTTATTTAATTAAGTATGGGTTTTGTTTATGTAATGTCTATTATGCTTAATTTAAACATGTGTGGCTAGACTACTTAGGGGTTTGGAGATATTATAAGGATGAAAGGATGGAAATTGTGAGAATAGTGTCGAATTTGTCTTAAATTGGTGCTTGTAGGTTTAGGTTGGTTAGGGATCCAGGATAAATGTCATAAATTAGGAATTGATTATAGGCTTGATCACCCTTTAGGTAACTTTCTAATCTGAAGGCTAGGGATGAGAGTGTGATATGTAATAGTCCATAGTGATTCCCGAAAGTAGCAATAAGTTAGTTGAATTTGTTAGGATACTTAATCAACTAATCTAGGATCTCATACCTTTAGGTTGCACCTTCCGAGCTTATGAGTAGGTGGCCTAAGTTAGTTGTTTCTTAGTACTTAATACATCTTCACTATTAAACTTAGAGAGTCTATTCTAGGTTATAGTGGAGATCGGGGCATTTCTAGAGCTTATTAGTTTTGCCTATTTTAAAGAAATTAAGGGTTCGAGAGCTTAATCAAGTCCATAGGCTAACACCATAATGAGAGTACCTTTTATTTAGATTCAAAGATCAATGCACATCCTGGAATCCTGAAGATATCTCCAACCCACTTCTTTACCATTGTTATTAGTACTTTCTAAATTCGCTTTGTGTTTGTCTTTTTGTTTACATTCTTTACATTTTAGATGCCTCGTATCATCATTTCAGGGTGTTTTGTTTTCTTTTGTTTGCAACATTTGAAATAACATTTGCATCCTAGCTCTCAGTGGTTCGACCTTAGCTCGCCATTTACTGCATAGTTTGGTAGTTAGTGACAGGCTATCAAATTTTTGGCACTATTGCCGGGGAGTTAGCATGTGTTAATTGTTGTTTTTATTTTTGTTTTTGATGATCCTTGTCATTCTTTCATCGGTTTGCATATCCTATAGTTCCTCAAAGAACATTTGTTTGCGTAAATTTTCTAAGGAAAATAGAGGTTCATTACTTTCTCCACTTAACCCTTTCTCTCTTTTCCCTATTGTAGGTTGCACTAAACTTCATTAGAGAGAGCGAGGAATGCATACATATCTTCCTGAGAGCGATCGTTCCTTATCCTTTAAAGAAGAAGTTGATAGGAGTTTAGAAGAATTAAAAGAGAATATGGAACACCATCAGAACACCTAAAAGGAGCTTATAGCTCCTTTTTTCAATCCTAATTTGCTTTGTATCAATTATTTAGATGGTGACCTGGAAGTTGAAATTAAACTTGGACTAATACGTGCCCTACCTACTTTTATAGGTTTTCATGACACCAGCTAACTGGAATCAGACTACATCACACATCCCAACTAGTTCCTGAAGGAGTTCCACGTCATATGCTCAAGTATGAAACCAGCAGGAGTCTCAGTGGAGCAACTCAAGCTAAAGACATTTCCCTTTGCCTTAGCAGATGCAACCAAGGAGTGGTTGTATGACTTGCCTGTCAGCTCGGTTAACATTTAAGAGCAAATGCATCAGGCGTTTCGAGAGAAATACTTCCCTGCCTAAGCCGCTAATATTAGGAAGGAGATTTGTGGCATTCAACAAGACATAAGGGAGTCTTTGTTTGAATATTGGAGCATTTCAAAAAGCTCTGCAATAGCTATCTAAACCATCAAATAAGTGACCAGTTATTAATTCAATATTTCTATAATGGTTTGCTTCCTTTGGATAGGAATATGACAGACGCTATGAGTGGTGGAGCCTTAGTGTACAGAACATTAGAGGATGTTAGGAATTTGATAGTAACAATGGCAACAAACTCCCAGTATTAAGGTAATTGCAATAATGCTTACTCCTCAACAAAGCAAGTGAAGGAGGTCTCCATTTCCAAGTTGGAGCAGTAAGTCGCAAATTTGACTTCATTCGTATAACAAGTAGGGATAGGAAAAGGGCCTACTAAGGTATATGGTATTTGTGCATTACCTAAGCATCCTACAAATGCTTGCCCTTCCTTGCAGGATGAACAACACGTCAAGGTAGTTAGGGATTCCAAGGATAATAGTGGAGTTATGACCCTTTTCCCCCCCACTTACAATCCAGGGTGGAAGGATCATCCCAACTTTAAGTATGGAAACCTACAGTAAGGAAGCAATTCTAATGCATGCTAACCTAATTATCAGTAGCAACCATAAAGATTCCATGCACCATCAAGTTTCCATTAGAACAACCACAATTTCAACTAAGGCTATCACCTCCATAACCACCACAAAAACATCAAGCTAAAGGTCTGTCCTCAAAGGAAATTGTTAAGAGCTTAGCATCTAACACTCTCCAATTTCAGTAGTAAGCAAGGAGTGGTTTGAAGAATTTAAAAAATTAGGTTAGTCAGTTAGCTGATGACATGGGGAAATTATAGGCTCAAAGTTCCACAAGGTTGCCCAGTCAACCTGAAAGGAACCCAAGAGAAGATGCTTGCGTCATCACCTTGAGAAGTGGCAAGGAGGTACAAGGGCCAAAGAAAGGGAAGGAGAAAGAAGAAGAGGAAGTTAAGCTAACAAAGAAGAAGGATGATCACCATCCTCAGTAAGTACTTCACACCTTATTGTCAATGATTCACCTCTTGTTCCATTTCCAAACAAGTTAGCAAAGAATAAGCAACTGGAAAAGGAAAAGGAAATATTGGAGGTCTTTCGCAAGGTGGAAGTTAACATTCCTCTTTTGGAAGTAATTAAGCAAGTTCCATGACATACTAAATTTTTGAAGGAGTTATGCACCAACAAGTAGAAGCTGAGGGGAGATGAGAAGATCAGTATAGAGGGGCAATGTGACACCAATCTTATAAAGGAAGTTATCGCCCAAGTGTAAGGATCCAGCTATTTTCACCATTCCTTGTAAGATTGGTAACATAAGGTATGAGAGATGTATGTTAGATTTAGGAGCTTCAATCAATGTTATGTCTTTATTTATTTTTAAAGCTCTTAAATCTTGGTTCACTAAAGGATACCCATGCTATCATTCAATTGGTTAATAGATCTAACACATACCCTGAAGAGGTTATTGAGGATGTTTTGGTGCAGGTTAATGAGCTTGTTTTCCTTGCAGAATATTATGTGTTAGATATGCAAGATGAGGGCTCTTCAAGCCCTTCAATGATTATGTTAGGCAAGCCATTTTTTAAGATATCTCGGACAAAAATTGATATACACAGTGGGGTGTTGATGATGGAGTTTGATGGCGAGCTCATTCATCTCAACATCTTTGTTGCCATGCACTATCCATAAAATTGTGAGTCAATCACCAAGGTAAATACTTTTGACTCTTTGGTGGAGCAGTGGTCTCTTCTTTCTACATGTGCCTTTGGAAGTAGCCTTATGTTGGCCCCCAATTTTTTTTGTTGAGTTAAGCATGATTTAGATAAATTATGAGGTCATGATAGAATTATTATTGGAGTTTAATTATTATTGCATTGTTAGTAGGATTTTATTTCACTGGTTAGTTAGATTAAAGCAACAGGAATGTATTGAGGGCAATTTTGGCATGTCACTTAAGATTAAAAGGCATGAAGCATTAAAGGAAGGGTAGGATTGACTTTTAGCACTCATTAAGGGT
>JANZXP010000003.1:25383956-25396600 GCA_027576715.1 Erythroxylum flavicans
GTAATATAATTATAAAACTATTTGTAACAAATTATATTTAAAGATTAGTCATTCCCAAAAATTAAGCAAATGAAGAATAATTGCATATATAATTGAGAAGATTAAATTTTCTTTTTTATTGGTAATAGAAAAACTAATATATGTTAATTAATTAAGAAGAAAAGGCTTGGGTATATTTTATGACGTTTACAATAATTCGTAGTGCAATTATTAAGATTAGGCTACGCTTTAAGAAATTAGTAGCCAAATGTTGTATATTTTACGACGCTGTAGGTATTTTATAGCTAAATTGTGTCATTTGGCGATGAATATTGGTATCGTCGCAAAATGTGGCCTATCAGAATAATATATCTATGTCATTTTTTGCTTTTTGCCAAACCTATTGGCGATGATGATTATATATTGTAGCTAAAGGTTGGCATCTGACGACGATTCCTGGGTTCATCGTTGAATGCTGCAATGTTAAAAAAAATTGAAGTGACAAATGATGTTGTCCCACTTCAATTTTTATTAGACCCATCAACCTTCCCCCTCCTTCTCCCTCGAGTGTCTGTTTTCTCTGAAATAGATCGAAGCTTGCAGTCATTTTTTCACCACATCCCTCTCCTATTCTTGCCGATTTTTTGTCTCTATCTTCAGTTGTTTTCTATTCTTCACCGTATGTGGTAAGTTTTCATTCATTTTTTCTGGGTTTGGTTGTGAATGTGTTAATGTCTCGAATAATGAATGTGTGTTGATGTCTTCAAATTTTTGAGTTCTTTCCATGAATTGAACACAGATATTGTTTGGTTTGTGTTGCATGGTGTTAGGGATGATGAAGAAAGGGTTAAGAATGAATGAATGGTTTAATTTGGATGTGTTTTATGTTCTGCTTAGAAGGTGTTTGATGAAAGTCCTCATCCAACATTTTTATGAAATGAATATTTTGAATACTTCATCTTCTGATTAGTTGTGATTTGAATGGACTCCATTATTCTTCTTATTGTAGAGTTATTCATGAAAGAGCATAATTTTATGTTCTTGATGTTTTAGTTATGTTAGTTAAGCATATTTTTAATGTTTCACAAAATGTTAATTTTATTGTGCAATTACAATTATACGTTATGTTCTTAATTCGTTTTACACAGGTTCATTATAATGGAACCTGGGCGAAACAAAGGAAAGAGGGTGGTCACAGTAGATGAAGTTTCTTCCACAGAATAACCAACAATTTCATCATTAAATGAGGGAAGTCAGTAACAACAACCTTTACCAACATCGTCTGGTAGTCCTGAGAGATCTTCAGTTATGTTTTTGATAACCAAACATATTTATATTTATGCTCTGATTACATGTTTAGTGTGTTTTTATCATTATGTATTTTTTAGGTTCCAATACTAGCCTCAGAAAATGAGGTAAAGGTAAGACAAAAGGAGTTGGGTTGCAACAAATGAATGTTGCAATGAATTTCAAGTTGTCAGTGACGATTGACCCGACGCAAGGGAGCCCATTAGATAAGATATAAGCTACAAAGTTGGCCAGTGAGTTAGGCGTCGTTGTTTGGAATGAGTTACCTTGACTTCAGCATGTTAGGCAGTTGAAGGAAGACAACTTGCTGCAAAATACTTTGGATAAAGTTTCGGTAATATTTCTATTCATTTCATTATAAGTATTGCAATTTTACTTAATTAAATTAATAACTTATCTAATACGTGTTTTTACAGAAGAAGCTCAATATCGTTGATATCGACACGCCTGAGGATTCAAGCAGTGTTAGTTCACTGTTGAAACAAAGGGTAAAGGATCACCGATATCGACTTCATAAATATTATCATTCTTTTCCTTCCGATGAAGAGGCAAGAAGACATGTTCCGGAATGGGAGACTAAAGAAAATTGGAATAAATTGTGTGATTATTGGGCTTCAGCGAAGGTTTAGGTTTATTTTTGTCCTCTTCATATTTCGTTCCATTAATTATGTTTGTAGATCTCATAACTACTTCTCTTAATTTAGGAAAAGTGTTCCAAAGCCAAGGCCAACAGAGCCTTAATGAAGACTCCTCATAACACCGACTCCAGATCATTTGTCGTTGTCCGACAAGAATTAGTAAGTGTTTGTTTTCAATTTATTATTCTATTTTTTAATACAATAAATTCTAATTGGTTATAATTTTTAAATTCATATTATAAAGTCAAACAGAATTCCAACGACAAGAGTGTGATAGGATCACACTGTACAAGCACACACGCTACAAGGAAGGTCAATGCTGGAAGTCTGAAGAGGCACAAAGTAATTATGTAAGTACAAATAAATGAATATTATAATTTATTTTTCTATGTACTAGTAAGTAATTATTTTTTAGTTTACTCGATTTTCTACTTTAAATTGTAGGACAAGATGCAGGAATTGTTGCAGACGTCATTGACTGAGGGGAATGAACCCAATGTCAATAATATTTGCAACAATGTCCTTGATACACGATCGGGCTATATCAAGGATCTTATGTATGACCCTAAACCTGTAGGTGCCTCTTCGTCACAAACAGCATTGTTGAGGGCACTTCAAGAGGAGAACAAAACACTGAAGACTACGTTAGATCGTAATATTAAAGAAGTTAAAAAGCTTTAAAAATCGGTTAAACAAATGCTAGGTTCTGCATATGTTAGTGGTAATGACTCAAATGAAGATTCTTAGTTTGTAAATGATGTGGAAATATTTTATTGTTAAAAATACATTCCATTTTATATGTTTATTTTATTTCAATTTATTATTATTTAAAAAATATGTCACTAACATTAATTATAAAATGTAACATATTTATATTTCAAACTATCTTAAAGTTATAATAAATTAAAATAAATTTGTTTCTAATAGTTATAATAATATTTAAATTTATAATAAAATTTTGTCACTAAATAATATTAGCTACCAAAGCAAAATCGTCACAAAAAGTTATTACCTACGTTTACCTACAACAAGAAATTAGTAACTAAAACTATTCTGCTACAAAATAGAATCGTCAATAAAAACTACGAAATGTTGTTACCTACGTTCACAACGTCTCTAAAAACATTTACCTACAAAAAGAAATTAGTAGCTAAAATTATTCTGCTACAAAAAAATCGTTACTAAAAATAATTACCTATAACTATGGTTTAGTAGATAAAAACTTTTATCTACAAAAAAATACGTCGCAAAATCCTATGTATGACGTTATTGGTTATCGTTAGTTATATGTTTGACCGACAAAAATATTGTGTATTCAAAAGCTTTTTGCGATGATTTCATGAATACATCGCAGATATTGTTTTGCTATCGAGATTCAGTAACTATTTGAGCGATGATTATTTTTCTTCGCAAATTAGTATTTGCAACGATGTTTTAATGTATAGCGACGTTTATTTTCGTTGCCAATAACCTTATCTGTTGTAGTGTATCCTTTAAATGGCTATCAATCAAAGCTTGTTGACTATGAATAAATTCAAAGGCATCCAACCCAACATGATATATAAACTAAATAGTCAAATTACTTGAAATTATCAATCATCTGCATCACACATTCTGCTTCTCTTTTGCCTTCCAGAGCCAATCACTTTAGTTATGTATGTAAGATCTGTTTATTTGAACTTGGCCTCATTTCATCTCTTGAATTGAACAGGCTGAATTCACTCACAAAAAAGACCTAATTGTATTTAAGCTTGTCATAAATTGTGACGCCTATGCCTTTCGAAAGGAGAGATGTGATAGAGTTTTCAGAGGTGCTATATGTACGTAAATTCAATTTACGTTGTCTAAATAAACAGGAGCGTGCGAAACCTTTGAGCCATGTATACATACAGATGTAACAATGGACCGCCGTAATTTGGAAGTGGGAACGTGCATTTAACCTGGACGAGAGGCCAGTCGCCGAAAGGAATGCGATTACTATGTCCGGATCGAACGAAGCAACTTGCGCAAGTCAACCAAATTAAGCTTCTAGTGAAACGATGAGTTCATGGCCGTACTTTTTTGACCCAATCGCTCCCCGTCCAAGAACACCGCTAAATGTAGCTTACTCGATAGTTGGTAGAACAGTTGAAATCAATTCCAAAGTCGATTGAAGCAAAACTTTTGTCGCCAGGAAGGCTCTTTCGACTAGTCTTTGACTTCTTTAAAACGCGTCGTATTGCTGTCACTTGTGTCTTGTATAACCTAACCCAATGATGTATCCTTTCCTGTGTAAAAACTGTCTTTATGTTCAATAAGATCTAAAGAACTTGTAAAATATACATGTCCCAAGTCTCCCTAATGCTCTGATGTGATTTTCTAAGATATTTTTAAATCTTATTATTAATACACTTGGAGAAGGTAAATTAATTTAAATTCATGTAGATAAGTATGGTAAAAGAATTAACATTTTTTAGCTTATTCCATTTATAATTGGAGCTTTGACTGCCTCCATGTCCAGGTATCAACACCATCCCTCAATATGTAGAGAATGTTCCCAATACTTTAAAAACTTAAAAAGAATGCTGTGAAAGCGCCAATTTGGACACTGAATCTTTTCTAAACTATTATGGGAAAATAATGGCATCCATGTCCATTAATATAATGACAAGTGATATATAGTGATCTTTCTAACTAAAATCGATTTGCAAGTGTAGGACCACAGGCTTGACGGTGGAATGAACAATACAACCCAAAAACTATTTTCTATATGCTATATTAGGGCGAGGAAAGAAGTCTTCACATTAGCATGGAGTTGCTTTTAAATGAGTTTGATATAAGTGAATTTAGAATTAAAACTTATTTTATTGTTTTGACTTGACCTTAAACTCTAATCATCCCATATATGTGAATAACTACACGAATGTGAATACACAAAGTAGAAATGGGAAAGGCTTTACCGTGAGGATTGAATCGGAAAAAGATTTAATGTCTTTAATTTACATACCATCTCGAACACGTAATGACCATTGACTTACAAATGTAACCTATGATGTGACAAAAGATAAACAAGTACGCTATAACAAGTTAGGGATTTGCAAAAAGCAAAGAAAAAAAAAGAATTAAACAACTTGAAGAAAATGGAAAAGCCCTCACGAGCAAGCACTCGATTTCAATTGACAAATCCAACCCACCACCCATGATAGAGCTGCTGCACCAATGCATGCACACCACTGCGTTAAGTTCAACTTTTCAGTATTTGCCACCTTGTTCAAGGCCTCCACTATCATCACCTGAAGAAATACGACTACACCAATTATCATCAAGAACACCTTGTTCTTTACTATCCCTTCCAATCTCTTGTTCTTCTCACTCACCCTTGCGTTGAACACACTGAACAGTTGGCAAAGAGCAAAAGTATTGAAAATGACTGTCTTCTTCACATTCTTGCTCATTCTGAAGATTATACTACCTTTAAGTTGCAGAGTCAACAAGATGGCGGCCTGGTATAAGGCCTGAACTAGCAGATTCTTCCACATGCTATCTGAAATCAATAGTTCTTGTTTATCAGCTGGCGGATTCCGCATGAGATCATCGGTGGGTTGGTTTGTGGAGAAGGCCAACACTCCCAGGGCGTCTACGAGGAGGTTTAACCATAGTACTTGTGCTGCTGTCAGAGGTGCTTCACTACAATAAACAGCTGCGATGAAGTTGAAAACAAAGGCAGCAATGTTGACAGTGAGCTGAAATTGAATAAAGTTGTGAATGTTGCTGAGGAAGCACCTTCCCCAGCTTAAAAACGTCGCGATAGATGTGAAGTTATCGTCCAATATTACTATGTCTGCGCTCTCATTTGCGGCTACAGTGCCTTGAACTCCCATGGAAAACACAACATCTGCTTTGGTTAGTGCTGGTACATCACTTGAACCATTTCCTGTCACTGCCACCACGTGCCCTTTTCTTTGAAGACATTGAACCATCAGAAGCTTGTCCAGTGGTGACGATCTTGCCATTACTCGGATTCTATCAATCCTTTTCATTCTCTCTTCAACCGAGTAACTTCTGAACTGCTCACCTTCTACCACCACTTTTGCCGTCTCTTCCTCTTCATTCAGAATTCCACATTCTATTGCTACGGCTGTTGCCGTGTAAACATTGTCCCCGGTGATCATTTTAACATTCACATTCGCGTCCTTGCACAAATTGACGGCTTCTTTAACCCCTAGTTGACATGGATTCTCCAATCCGGAAATTCCTAACAGGGTGAGACCGGACTGTTCGAGTTTCTCATAGACTTGATCGTTCTGTTCTACAACTTTTCTGTGCGCGAAAGCGATGCATCGCAGGCCTTTAGCTGACATTCTCTCAATTATTGCCTCAAGTTCCATTCTTTCTTCTCCATTCATGTCTTTTACTGCTCCGTTTCTCTCATAATAATATGAACACATGGGTAGTATAATCTCAGCCCCACCCTTCCAATGTGTGTGAATTGCCTTTTCGTTTGCCTTCCTCATCAGAATCCCACTTCTCTTTCTTTCAGAATTGAAGGCCTTTACTTCAATCACTTGGCAATCTTGCTTTATTTCCTTGATATCCATGCCCAAACATGTTGCACCCCATTCAAGTATTGCCTTTTCGGTTGTACTACCAGAAATCTCAAGAGTTGATCCAGCTTTTTGCTCGCCAACTATGCAGGTGTTGTTTAAAGCAAGCCCTTCCTTTAGCAACTTGGATACGCCAGGTTCAATCTCAATCAAAGAACCGCCACCAAATGCTTCTTTTCCAATCCAAAACTCTGCAACTTTCATCTGGTTTAAGGTAAGTGTGCCAGTTTTATTTGAGCAGATGGTGGTAACTGAAGCCATGGTTTCAAAAGAAGAAAGCTTACGAACCATGACATTTTCGTCTTTCATTCGCTTCATAGAGTAAGCAAAGGTTAAAGTCACCGCCAGAGGCAGACCTTCAGGAATCGCCAAGTTCAATACAGTCATTGATGAGTTTAAAAAGCCGACCATTGCCCTGAGCATGTCAATGAAACTCTTCTGCGTGTTGTTGAACAACAGCACCATGAAGATCACCATAGCTACTGCCAATCCAGCCTTCCCAATACAAGAAGTCAGCTTATGGAGACTTTCTTGTAATGGAGTCTCCTCAAGGTCCATGTTTGCAGAACTCTTCATCTCTCCCCATGAAGTGTCCATCCCAACAGATGTGACAATCATGGAGCCAAACCCATCAATCACCTTCGCTCCAGATAGCAAAAAAGGGTTTCTGCTGACATCAACACTAATGATATTGTCTAGTTCTCCTCCGTTGTTGGATTCCTCCACTTGCAAACAATAACCTTCCAGTAACAAGCCATTAGCTGGTATCTGATCTCCAATCCTGAAAGAAACGACATCTCCGACTACAATGTCAAATATTGACACGAGAAAGTGCCTTCCATTTCTCACCACTTGCACCTTTATGTCATCGATTGCACAAGAAACCTCTCTTGATTCATTTGATAGCCAGAAGTTAGCTCCGGCGCAGAGAGCAACAACTAGAAACACAGCGACGATGTTGCTTACATCGTTGCACCAGCGGGAGTAGCCATGTTTAGACTCTGACTGTTGTTCGAAGCTGAATCCAAGAGACAAAACAGCCCAGACCAAAAGAATGATCATGATTGACTCCTTGAGAGCTGCTAACGAAAACCCAAGAAAGGTTCTTCGTGGCGGTTTCGGATATGTATTTGCACCAAAAACATTTCTTCTGTGAAGAAGGTCGTTCTCAGAATCTGAGATGCCCTCCTTCACATTACTTCCAAGAATTGTAGCAACTTGTTGAACTCCTCCCAGTTCATTCAAGAGTTCAATACTCTTTTCTTTTACCATGTTAATGAGGGTTTTGCGTGCAACGTCGTTGAGATGTGAAAGGACATGATATGGGGTATCATGATCATTACTACTGATATCAATGGCGACATGCGAAACTGAAGCTTCCTTGGCAACTTTGTTTGCAAAGTGACGAATTGTCCTCAGAAAACAAATTGCAGTGAAAGCAGTGCGCCACCGTCGTTGGGGGCGTTGCCCGGAAGAGAAATATTTGACAATCATCGGCTTTGTAAGAGAAGACTACTACGAGCAAAATTGCAAAGAAAACGTATAGAAAAACCAAGGCAAGTGAAACCAATGGATATTCTGATTGGAGAGACTATCATCATCTGGTTGAATTTGGCTTTATAGGAGGGAATTTTGAACTTGTCAAGACCAGTAAGGAAACTGACACGGACAAAAAAGTGTTAGTGCCATCTTTTTCCATGTCGATGTTGCACACGTGAATGGTTAACCGAAGGCAAGAAGATACCTTGGGAGCTAATGATGTGTTCACACTTTTTTCCATCTGAATCCGATCCGCATTTCCAGCATGTTGCTAACGTCAGCAAAGTAGGAAGTGAGCATGCAGGAAGCCAAATTGGACTTAAGAGGAAGTTGACTGGGTCAAAAAGTACGTGCCATGAACAGAACTTATGTCCTCCAGGAGAAGACTTCAATTTGATACTCTGTATGTCCTCCAGGAGAAAACTTCAATTTGATACTCTATAACTTGCTCCGAAAGACAATGTATGACGTTTCTTTCGCCTCCACGTCTCAGGTCGCGCCCGTGTTGACCTCAAAGACGACGATCCACGTACTAGCGATGATTTTTCGTCGCCGCGTTGAGAAGTTTCTCCTGCTCCTTAGACAATAGTACTTAACCCATATATATATATATATACATATATATATAAGATGGACTACTCACCTTGATTTTCGATCGCTTCAGTCTTTGTGGGTGTAGCAACTTCAAGTTATATGGCTACCAAAGTCTGAAGATTTCAACCACTACAACAAACAGACTATTTGGCGGCAATTTCATTGGCGACGAAATTGTTTTCATCGCAAAAATAGAACATATTACGACGAAAAAATGAGACGTTACTAAAATTTGTCATTTACTAACGTAAAAATAAAGCATCGTCGAAAGAAAATATTTAACGACGAATAAAATTAATAGTCACAAAATGCTTAATATTTGGTGACGCTAAAACTATATCGTCGCCAAATATAGAACAATGGGTAACATTTAACGCTATTCGTCGCCAAATACGTCACTTTAGCTACGAACTCTGTCAATCGTCACTAAATATGTTGTACATTTCGCGAAGATATGTTTTAGCGTCACTAAAAATCCATATTTGGTGACCAAAATTCTGTTTAATCGTAAAAACTTTAACATCCGGCGACGATCTTTCCTAAGTGTCACTAAATATCTAGTATTCAGCGACGATTTTTTTGTAATCGTCGCAAAATGTCTGACATACAGTGACGAATTATGCAAAACATTATTGAATGCTTGCAATTGGTGACGATTTTATAAATCTTCGTTAAATGATTTACATTTGCAAAAATTTTAAAGCTAACAGTTTTTATAATCTATCATAGTTAATTCAGATATGTTTTATTCGAGATTTTATTTGAATGTCAACGTATTATTAAAAGAAGTCAACATAATTTTAAGTGTTAAACGGTAGTATTAATTAATCATTAGTATTTACGAACTTGGCAAAATAAGTTGTAAAAAAGTTAAATAATTTTATGAATATAATAATATGATATAGCAGAAAATACAGTACGAAGTTTTTCCTAGAAGTTACCCAAATCATATAGTTATAGAAGTAGAACAATAATAGCCCACAATCAACAGGTTGCAAGTTGACCTTTAAGTAGTAGATATTTTGTTTGACAAATTATTACAGATACAACAATAAATAAACTTTAAAGCTGAATTCTGTTGATTGACTCGCTAACTGACAATGATATATTTATTTTTTTGGATTCTAAGTAACATGTAAGTCGGTAAAGGTAAATGAGTCTCCGATGTCTGGATTCCCTAGAAGGGTCTTTGTACGTTCGAACGTATTAATTAAAACAGTAAAACTTGTTCCCACAACTGTAGGGTTTTTCACACCCTCTTGCAATAGTTTTTTTGCTATAGCTAAATTTGTAGAGGATGGAGTGAATAAGTCACTAGATTTACTACCTAAAATACAATTAGTATAAAAGTTAGATATTTTCATATTAGTAAACCATGAAATGAACTAAAATTAGAGTGACATACGTACATGAGCAGACGACGTATTTGGAATTGATGAATTTTCAAATCAATCGATTTTCCTTTACAGACTGTTGTGATATTGCTCTCGCCTCCATGGGCATACATGTCACCTTCAAGACTGGAGGAAGCTTTAAACAAGCATGTAGTATAAACCATCAAATGTGAATACATATAATAGCTTCATAAAAAGAAATGAGATGTACATAATAAGGAAAGTGACATAGTTCAGATGATCCTAAAAACTTTGAAGCAGAAGATCCGCCATGAAAGGCAAATGACGATTTCTATAGATACCGGAGATTTCTTTTTTCAGTTTTGGTTTGCTCAGCAGGGACAATTTTGTCACATTCCTCCCAATGGTATGAATTAGGGCTATCCGAAACTAGTCTCCATGTCGACATTCCTTGATGAGATTAAACATTAAATGCAAGTGGGAAGATACACATTAAAAAATAACAAAGATAGACAGTAAATCATCTTCAAAACACAACCATAAATACAACTCATACATCAAACGCATAATTAAGAACTAACAATAAACACCCAAAGGGTTTTAGTGAATAATCACTATAAGCATGAAGTTAAATGAGGAATAAGTACTAGACAATGCAACTTTTTTGAGATCAAGCGCCCTAAATTAGGACAGTAACACACAAATGAGGCGCAGTCTACATAATTTGAGTTGGCTAAGAAAATACGCATGTGTTTTACAGGACTAGAGGAGAGCCCAAAGTCACATATGGCAAGCAAGATGCATTTACATAAGTTGTTCAGTACGTAAAATCTAGAAACATATGAGGTACAAAAGTTCAGTAACAGTGAGGTAAACAAAATCATTATAAACAAACAAATAACTTGAAAATTAGAAAACATCATATACAAAAGACAAAGAAATCAACTTTAGTACACACAAAAAAAACCTATGTATAGATCTACAGAAAGAACGTCCAGATCTACCATAGAAGGATAAAAATCACAACTTTTTTATTTAACAATTGTTAAATACTTGTATTCGTTAAAAACGTTGTGTTGAGAGCCAAATGCAAACATCATATAGCATCTACCTAAAAGTAGACTACAACTTGTGACAAACTCAGTTTGACAAACAAAGACCCGATCTCATCAGTTAAAGATGTAGAAGAGCTTGATAACTATACATGAAAATACAACAGATAATAAAAAAGAAGTGACAGGAATACCATCCGTGTTGGGATGAAGTGAATGGTTTTGTTATGTGAGAAAGGCGTAGGCGATCGGTGGTATGTAGGAGGGGTTTTTGTTGATTCAGAAGGTTGCTTGAACGAGAATGCTAAGAAGGCTTTTATGTTATGTTTATTTGAAAACTTAATACAAAACAATGTTGTTTCTGTAGTGAAGGTAAACAACGTCGATCATTGTTTGCTGTAGTTATTTGGAAGTAGTCTTAATTTATTTGCTACAATTTGTTGTATTTAGTTGATAATCGTCAGATGGAGCGACTAATAGATTGTTCGTCGCTAAAGGCCGGCAGTTCATAAATACTTTTAAATAAATTTATTTTCCTATTCTAAATAAAAAATAATTTAAATTAAAAATTAAATGATTCATTTCAAAACTATTCAAAATTTAATAGGTTGACTATTGAAATAAAATAAGATAGTCTTCAAATTATACATTTTCATTACTATAATTTTAAAAACTGATTTGAATAAATAAACATTTTAATTTTTTAATTAATATATGAAGACATGTAATATAATTATAAAACTATTTGTAACAAATTATATTTAAATATTAGTCATTCCGATCCCAAACATTAAGCAAATGAAGAATAATTGCATATATAATTGAGAAGATTAAAATTTGTTTTTGTTATTGGTAATAGGAAAAACTAATATAAGAAAATACTTGGGTATTTGCGACATTTATCAAAATTCGTAGCGAAATCATTAAGATTAGGCGATGATTTGGAAGATTAGTAGGGAAATGTGTTATATTTGGCGATGATTTATATTTTTCGTAGTTAAACATGTCATTTTGAGACGAATATAGTATTGTCGCAAATTGTGCCCTATCAAAATAATTGTAACTATGTCTTTTTTGCCTTATGCCAAACCTTTTTGTGACAATTGTTATATATCGTAGCTAAATATTTGGCTTTTAACGACGATTAATATTTTTGTCGCAGAATGTTGCAACGTTAAAAAAAATTAAGTGGGACGACTTCATTTGTCTAATGAAAAACAACCCGAAACCCTTCCCCCCTTCTCCCTCGTTTTTTCTTTCGTTTTCTCTGCTCTCTGCTTTCGTTTTTGCTTCGTCTTCTTCACCACGTTTTTCATCTGTTGTTGTCAATTTTCTATTCCATCAACGGTTGTGTTCTCTTGTTCACGGCATTGGGTAAGTTTTGTTTCATTTTTTGTGGGTTTGCTTGTCACATTTGCAAGGGTCGTACCGAATGTGTGTTTTGTTTGAATTTCTTCGATTTGTTGAGTTTTTTGTATGGATTGATGAAGGTAATTGAGGGGTTTGTGTTGATTAGTTGTAGGGATAGTGAAGAAAGGGAATTGAAATGTTGAATACGTGTATTTGCTTGTGTTTTATGTTATGCTCACAATGTGT
>JANZXP010000003.1:25396700-25413491 GCA_027576715.1 Erythroxylum flavicans
ACGCCACCCTCGCGGGGCACGGATCCGAGTATCACTGTCGATATCGGGTTCGGGTTTTGCGGGAGTGGGGTGTTACAATTTGTGTCCAACATGTAATGCATCATTGAACAAGTCAATTAACATGTCAAAAGATTTTTTACTCCAAAAGTAACAACTTCACATCAAAAGATAGCTGTGAGAATTTCAAGTACCCTGGATATAATTCTTCTTGAGTAACTTTCAGTAACTTCCCAAAATTATGTTCTATAATGCTACCAATTATGTTAGGCAAATCAGTTTCATTCATAGTCTCCATATAATTTCCATACTCTTCTAAGATCTCGCCAATCCCATTATCACCATCGTCGTTAATATCACAAACTTTTACATCATTATTGTTACTATCATCAAAGCATGTATACACACTTCTACTACAACTTGCTTCAAAATGTTCACCATGATAAATCCATAACGTATAGAATTTATCTATGCCTTATATTAGCAAGTGATTATATACCACATCTTAACTTTGAATGTTCACATTTAAGCAATCTATGCATAGATAACAAATACAACATTCTACACCCATTTGATTTTTTATAAATTGCATAAAACTTTTAACCCCTTCTAAATATTCATTGGATCATTTCCAATAAGACATATAACTTTTGTCCATATAGTTATACAATTAAAAGTAAATTACTAAATGCAATTTAATTCCTAAATAACATAATGATAAATCAATACAATTTGACATACTAATTTTTATTTCAAACAAACAATAAAATACAAGTTGAGATACTAAGTTTGAAATCATAATATAGCCAAGGTATATGGCATTATTATATCACATAAATCAAGAAAGGGTCTTATCAAGAAAGGATCTTCTCGCTATGACTCCTAGGCTCATGAAATATTTCACTGATAAGTCTCAACAAAACTGTATCATAAATTTCTACCCTATATACCATCCAACTGTTTTATACAATAAATCATCCATAATTATAAGTGTATTTCTTATGTTACTAGCCTAAAATTATAAATTATAGTTGACATACTAAGTTTGAAATCATAACATAACCAAAGCACAAGACATTGTTAAACAACATGAAGAAAGAGTCTTCTCGCTGTGACTCTTAGGCTTATGGAATTTTCACCTATAAGCCTCAATAGAGCTGTATGATGGGTTTCCAGCCTATATACCATCTAAATGATTTATACATCATATCATCCATAAAAAATCAAACTTATTCCACATATAGTAAATAATTATGTAATTCGTACATCTAGTCATTAATGATTATAACAATATTCTAAATAACAACACACAAAACCGAGACCCTCCTTCCATTCATACAAAACCCAAACACAGATTCTTCTCTATTAAAGGAAAATATAAAAACTAAACAAAAGTTGGACCTTTTACCTAGATGGACGAACAATTGAAGATGACGAACGACGAATGACGAACGACGAATTACGAAGCTCTAAATAACATAATGATAACTTATTAGAATTTATCACACTAACTTTTAATTAAAACAAACAATGAAATTAAGCCTGCTAAGAATAAGAAGCATGAGCCTAATATAAAAGTCATCATGTACATGTAAAGAAAATGTGGAAACACTATACATAATAGCAGAAGATATATGAAAGTAATAGTAATTATTGATAGTAATGATCCAACCAATGGGATCGAGCTAACTTAGGAGAAGTATGTATTATTGGTAAACTTTATCCTTAAGGGATGGAATTGGTTTTATGGTTATAAAATGAATAATAAAGTTATGGAATGAGTATTATGGTGCTTTATGGATATTGATATGGAAATGAGATAAGTTCTATAAACATAGAATGAAATTTATAGTTGTGGACTAAGTTTTATGGATATAGATATGAAATGAGTTTTATAGAGATAGAATGAGTTTAAAATGAGTTTTAGTCCAATTAAATGAGTTTTACAAATTTGGATATGGAATGTTTGTGGTGCTCTTCAACGAGGCACATCTTTTATTAGTTATGAAGATGATCTCAATACTTTCTTATGTTTGATGCATCAAGTGTTAATATCTATTTACATCCTTTAGGAAATGTCTTTTTACAGTTCAATTTGGGAAATCTCTATCTCTTTTCTTAATTTCTTAATTATGTCAATAATCTTTTACGGAAACTTCTCATCAAAGATATGAATACCATTTCATATTAGTTAGTACCTACCGAAAGGTATTGTATTGGCCCAAAAATAGGACGGTATTACTCACTTCAGTACTAGCCTTAGGTATTGGCTGGTACCGAAAGCTTCTTCTAGTACCGGTCAGTATTTAAATTATTGTTCAAATACCAATCGGAATCGTGAATTTTGAAAAAAACAAGGACTAAATAGTAAAAAAATTTAACAAAACCACCCTCGTCCTCTGCAGTCGTACCTCTTACCTCTCTCACTCTTAACCACTACCCTTCTCCACCGTGCCTCCCCGCTTGCTGGTCTGCTTCCCTCTCCAGTCCTCACCTGGCCTCCCCGCCTACTATCTACCTCTTTCCCTATTGTTGTCCTCCATTGTCCATCATAGTTGTCGTTACTCTTGCTCAGCTTGAAAGTGAAACCAGATTTTCTAGACCTAGTTTTTGACCTGAACTGACCCAAAAACCCTACTCAACCCACCGAGGCAAATTAAAATTGTGATTTTTTTAGTGTGTTTTCAATTGGTTTTTTCTACTCTTGAATTGCATTTGTGAATGGTTGGAATTGAATTGTGAATTGAATTTGTGAATGGCTGGAATTGAATTGTGAATTGAATTATGAATGGTTGGAATTAAATTGTGAATGGTTGTGATCAATGTGTTGTGTTCGTCTTTTTGGAATTGTTGGAGTTGAGATTTGAGAAATTTGAGTTTGAATTTTGAAAGTTAGGAATATTTGATGATGGTTAAATCCAATTGCAATGTAAATAATTTCTTAATGTAATAAAATGAAATTCAAAAATTTTCTTCATATGATGGTGTTAATCAATTAATGTGATGAAATTGGTGAAGAACATCCAATCATATTTAACCAAATTAGTCCATCTTATATAATTTAGTAGCTTATATAATATATAGTTGTAAATTTGTCTCTTTTTAATCCATTATATTGATAGTATTAAAATTTGTGCAGGAAAAGTTTTTAAACATACCTGAAACTAGCAAGATACTCATTATCGAAAATATTTCCTAATAGGAATTACTTCTATTTCTTGTTTACTAATTTATTTATATTTTATCTTTGTGTTTGTAAAGTAGTTTGATGACAACTTAAGTTATACAATGACAATGATGATATTGTTAAAAGTCTTCATATGATAGCTCATTCACATATTTATGTATAGAAGTTGATTACTTAATTTTCTCTAGATATATAAAGGAAAAATTCAAAGCATCTTAGTGCGGTACAATCTTACACATAAATCTAAAAAGAGTCATTTCTAATTGAGTATTTTACCTTTTTTAACTTTTCCTTATGATTTTACAAGTTAGTAATTTTTTATCTTTATCTCTTTGACTTTTTTTATTTATTTGTTAGGTTTCATTACTTACGTTACTTTTAGTTATTCCTATTAAAGTAGATATTGTTTTAACTCTCACTTTTAATATTAATAATGTTACAATGCTACTTATATAAGTAATAGAAAATATTTAAAAACTAAGGTATAAGAAAAAAATTATTTCTTTTTATATAGGACTCTAAAAGTTTTGTATAGCCAACTTTTTCATATTTTGATGGTCAATATGTTGTACAAAACGGACATGCGTATTATGTAATTGTATGTGTTGAATTCTTGAATTGTTGGTTAATTGTGTTGGATAAAATTGAATTATGTATGATATAATCTTACAAAATGAGTTATAATATATGAGATGGGCATACGTATTGTGTAATTGCGTTAGTTTGGACTTTTGAGTTAAATAATACAAGTTTTATGATAGTAGTTAATAATGCAATTTTGTGTTCTTCATTTTGATATATGTCTTTATTTATTTTTACAAATAAATGGAAGGAAGTTCAAGTGCTCTTAAACATTTAACTGCTAAAATTGAATTATGTATGATATAATCATACAAAATGAGTTATACTATATAAGATGGACATGCGTATTATGTAATTGTGTTAGTTTGGACTTTTGAGTTAAATAATACATATTTTGTAATACTAGTTGATGATGAAATTATGTGTTCTTTATTTTGATATATGACTTTATTTATTTTTAGAAATAAATGGAAGGAACTTTAAGTACTCTTAAACATTTAACCGCTTCAGGAAGATGCAATGATCTAGCTTAGGATCATACTACACTAGTCCCCGATATGAAAAATTATGCTATTTGCTTATTTTATAACAATCATTTGAAAGGTGAAGGAATCACCTGATTAAAGAAACATTTAGCTGGGGTTAAAAGAGATGTGGAACCTTGTAAAAAAGTAAGTCATGATGTGAAGTGGCAAATGAAACTTTGTTTGAAGAATATCAACACGAGAAAGATAGAAGGTAGAGATTGAATTATAAAATTGGTAGTGGAAGTTTATTTATGCAATCAAGAGATGCAACTTACAATGCAGATATGACAATGACTAGATGGTGGCATGATATAGGTATAACATTGAATGCTTCTCAATCTTACTATTATCAATGTATGGTGGATAATATAGCCTTTTATAGTCTGGGACGTAAAGCTCCTTCTATTGATGACTACAGAGGTAAACTTTTAAGTTGCTTAGTTTCTGAAATTAAAAGTTACTTGGAAGAAAGAAGAATGTATTGGGCTATTTATAGGTGTTCAATCATGTGTGATGGATGGACAAATAGGAGACATGAGCCTATTATTATTATTTTGGTTTATTCTGCAAAGGGTTTAATGTTTCTGAAGTTTATTAATGCATCTAGCCTTGTTAGGAATACTAATACTTTATTTGAGATATTTGATCAAGTTATAAATGAAATAGGACCAGAAAATATTGTTCAGTTCATTACTGACAATGATTTTGCTTATAAAGCAGCGAGAAGAAGGTTACAAAATAAGTATAATTCTTTTTTCAGACTCCTTATGTTATAAATTACATTGACTTGATGTTGGAAAATATAGGGGATGCTAGATATTTTCCTATTATTAATGAGATTATGCTAAATCCAAAAAGGTGGCCATGTTCATTTATAATCATGCGTCGGTCTTAAATTTAATGAGAAAGGATTTTACCAATGGTAGGAATTTGAGTCGTTATGCTATTACAAGATTTAACTATGAATTTCTTATCACTTTAATGTTTTGTTATGATTAAGAAAGAGTTGAGACAGATGATTACAAATGATAAGTGGGTTGCATCTCATCATGCTAGGTCTAATGCTGGATTGGAGGTTTCCAAAATTATACTTGAAGATACTGAATTTTGATCTTAATGCCAATTTATTATACTAGTTTGTGAGCCTTTAGTGATGATGCTTTGTTTGGATGGAATTGATGGAAAGTAAACAATGGGTCATTTTTTTGATGCCATAGAGAGGGTGAACGAAGCAATTAAGGTCAATCTAAAAAATAGGCCTTCTTTGTACATACCTTATCTTATAGTCATCAATGACATACAAGAATTTACAAAGAAAACTGAAGTTAATAGGGGAATGTTATTAACTATTATAACAGTTGTTGCCCATGAGATGATGCAAGATCTCCCGAGATCACAAATGGAGCTTTATAAATAGTCTTCTAAGCATTTTTTTATGCCAATTGCTATTCGATAAAAAACAAAACTTTCTTCAGGTATATATTTCTTCACTTTTATTACTTATTGAAAATTAATTATTTCCTTATTTTATTTATAACGCTACTTTTGTTGTATTACAACTTACAGTTTCTTGGTGGGATCAATTTGGAACTGGTGTTTCAAAATTGCAAAGGTTTGCAATTCAAATTCTAAGTCGATGTGTGAGTGCAACAGGTTTTGAAAGGAACTGGTACACATTTGAATTCATCAATTTCAAGAAAAGGAATATATTAGACCAAAAGAGATTGAATGATTTAGTCTTCGTTTGTTACAATTTCAAGCATTAGGAAAGGCATGTTATTATCATTATTAATTTACATATAATTGCTTATAATTTTTTAATAATTACATTTTATTATTTATTAGGACTCTTAATAGAGCAAATAGTTCAGTAGATCCAATTTTTGTTGATAATATCAATCTTTTGCCAGATTGGATTTCTAAGGAATTGGGTTTAGTAGATATAAGTGACTTGGAAGATAATCGTGGATGGGAAAGCATTGACATGTCATTTGGTGCATCAAATTTGAATGATGATGATGATGAAGCTTCTCTCAATAATGAAGATTTTGTATCAAATGATAATTGAGGTTACTGCAGTTATAGCAAGTATCCTCCCGTAGACAATAGAATGAAGTTCCAGGTTTTTTTTTCCTGTTCTTTTAATTTTACTTATATTTGATGTATATGTTAAATTTTATAAATGCAATGTAATTGTAAATGTTTTTGCTTCAGGTTTCACTTCTACTTGGTTTTTTTCCTTATTATGAACTCTTCTTATAAATTGTGATATATATATATATATATATATATATATTATAATATATGGTTTCTAAAAATTAGTATATAATTTATATATAATAAATAGAGTTTTATGACACCACACTAAATTGTCAAAACATATATTTTAAAGAGAATAATAAAAAGTATAAATTTATGTAACATAAATTAATTTTGTGTTTTTAGTTTTTCTAAATTTTTGAAATGTCGTTGTTGTTAGCTAAATTTATTTTTAGACTTATAATTATTGTCAATAATATTAAATTTGATTTTTAAGAATATGATATTAATATTCTTTATTAACAACAAACGAAATCGTTTTTTAAATAAAAAACAACATCATTTTTCATTACTTATTAACGCCAAAATGAGGCTCTCTTCATTTTTGTGTTAGTTATCGTATTTCCTCTCAGTTCACCGATGAAGAAGCATCGTCTCCTCTGTTGTGGACGTCTCTTGTGTTGTGGTCATCACCATCGAATAAGCATCGTGTCCTGTGTTGGTACTATTCTTCTTTTCTATTTGCAAGAACCCTCCTTGTTATGTTCTATTTTTCTGCTATGTTTTGGAATTTAAGTGGGTTTTGTGTTCTACTTATGGCGTATGGGTTTTTGTTTGTGTTTGTGTTTGGAAGATGGTGAATTGTGTTTCTGTGTTAGTTATGTATGAGTTGATTTTTTCCCAACTTCCATGCTTGTTTGAGGAAAGCCTACTAACTATTTGATGAAAGGTCTGTTAGAGTATTTAACTTCTGCGGGGGATGTTTATATACTTCACTCTATTTTGAATTCCATTATAGTAGCTCTCTCCATATCTGAGGAAGGGCTCAGGGGACCTAACTATTTTTATCAAAATAGTGACTTTAGAGGAAAGCACACTTAATTATACATCCCCTAAAAATAATACATACATATTTAATATTCTCAACCTTATCATACGAAGTAGTCTCAGTTAATAGATCACAAAATTAACATTGCTAGAATGTTGGAACATTCAAATAAGAAGTCTCCTATTGACTTTTCAAAATAAAACTGCTTATATAAATTCATCACGAAATGTTGACATGGAGACTAGTTTCTGATGGTGGAAATGAGCTTCGATGGGAGTAATGTGAAAATTCTCCCTAATGAAGAGCATATCGATTCACAACAAATCTCATCATCAAAGTCTAATCACCCCTTGCCTTCAATGGTTGATTTTCTTCCTTAAGGTTTTTAGTATTACTCGAATTAGCTCTCTTTCTTTATTATTTGTACCTCATTTTCTGTTGGAAGCTATTAGATAAACGTTTGATTGCATATACTATATGTTGTATAAAGCTGTCATGACCCCAACCTTGGACTGTGATTGGCACCAAAGGAGCAGTAAATTCAAGGTTTACTGGACCCTTAACAAGCCTAAAATACCGTCAAATCACTATATCTATAATAAAGATAAATTTTTAAATTGATCAAACTCATAATTGTAATAATCAAACAGTTCTAACAATATACAATCCTCAATTTGCTACAACATTGAGATAGTCACTGCAAAGGAAAATCTAAAACATACAAAATTACTACGACTCTAGAGTTAAAGGTCACTAACAAACATACACCAAATCATCAGAGAGGAAGAAAATCAACGAAGTATCTTATTAAAAAAAGATCTGAAAATAAGATCCTAAAAAACAGTTGAGGGGAGTCAGACCTCACTTAGTGAATTAATACTATGGTTATGTTATGCATTCCTAAGGATTTTAAATGATACATATATATTTATAATGTATTATATTCATAAATGTATTTTCATAACATATTGATTTTGTTTATAAATATGCATGTATTTTCCATATCAATATCATATCATATAATCATCACAATCACAAATCACAAATCACAAATAATAGTGGAGGATTGATGAATGACCCTATAACATTTCTCTTACCCACATACTATAGCTATAGGGGCTCTCTTGTTCCACACGTGTCACTTGGTCCAATATAGTGGACTATAGTGGACTATTGCCTGAGCCACCATCAACCGAACCGCCACAGCCTCACTATGACATGATTATCATCCAAGAGCAAACTCGACCGAACCTCCACAATCATGCTACCTCTTATGTACCATATATCGGTTAGTGTCTGAGAGCAAGCTCGACCAAATTGCCCCAAATTTATACCCGACTAATGACTCACTGTGCGCACAACGTAGTGACACCCATATGTAACTCATACTATAACAATCCTTCACATCATCACATATCAAAACAATTATAACATTTCACAACAAAATACATATATATGTGTCAATCCATATGTATGAATGCCATACGTGCATATGATAATGATGGTGATTTTCATGGTGAATATGAGAATGAATTCTAATGCATGTTCATAACTATGGTAGAATTCACTCCTTTATACCAAACCTAGTGTCTCGAATTGTAAGGTTTTGCTTCGGATTGATCTACAGAAAGAAAAGTAGGAATGAACATTAGGATTTAAAACTTAAACCAATTTTAGACATCCCAAGAATAAGACCATGACTCAATATTAAAGAGCTTTATTTTTTATTTAAAAATGACGATGTCACATTTTGCGAGGAGCCTACTAAAAATTTGACAGAGTTCCCCAGTAAAACAAACATCCCCCTTCCGAAAGAAGGGTCATTCCTGTAATGAAAAGACACTTCAGTAACTACCAATAATCACAACTCAATTTGGGCCTCTAAACTACATGTCTGTGCCTAATTGATCCATATTTATTTCAAAATAATTAATAATAAATCCAATCATAATTCAAATATACCAACTTCTAACCTATACACCCTTATTTATACTCAATACATCAAAATATTCTCAATTCTAATCAAACACAACTCAATTTAATCAATTTCACGCATTTCTATAAAAAGATAACCATTTTTCAATTTTTATCTCGCAAACTATGAAGAATTTCAATATGTTGCTTTTATGAAAATTGATTTACATAATATTTGGGAATCTTAAAAATTCTTTTCAATCATTTTTTAGCTGGTCAGAAAATCACTACCATCACCACAGCGTGGGGTCACCACCCACCCCAATATGACGAGCTCACCTCCAAGAATCCAATGGCACTGGTCTTGTATCGAAACTCCTCCCAGTTTATGAGAATCGAAGGTTTAAAGCTCAAAGGTGACCCATTTCTATTCACTTACAAAATGTTCCGATTGATGTCGGGTTTCCCTCCTTTCTTACATTTTTAGGGCTGTCAGATACGATGGTAGCATTAGTTTTACCAAAAAAGACTAAAAATAGAATATCGGTGACTTACCTAAATGAACTTAAACTTTCAGTCATGATTCGTCCAAATCTGGGTAGTTTTTAAAGAAAAAAGTTTAGGGGTTTTTGTAGAACATCCTGAGTGCTTTCCGTAGAGCCCTAGACCATAAAAAACGGTGGACGAACGGTGAAGATATGAGTGTCGGAAGTTGGGAGTGAATATTAACCTATAGGAAAAAGACTTTAAGAGAGAAATGAGCTTAAGCTTTCTTAAGCTCAACTTATACTGTTATAGGCTTTTCTCCTTATTGATCCATTATGAGTAATTTAACAAAAATTTGGATCATTACAAAAGCTTCCTCGAATCTTCAAGAAAATATAAATGAAAATGGAGGCATTGGCAATGTCTCGATGGTCCGTATAGGATTAGAGAAATTAGTTATTTTGGAACAGTCATCAATTCCAAAAACTATGTCTACTCAATTAGGTATGTATGTTTTTGAATTTGGGTTCCTTTATACCATTTGACATAGCTATTTAAGTCTTATACTATTTGTTTCTCAGGCAAAATGCATTGTACATGCGGTTCATATAATTTAGTGATCCATATTACATTTGAGGATTTAGTCATTGTTTATTCTATTAGTTTAGTTAAAGCCAAGAAGTTGATGGAAGAGGGTGACAATAAACCAACACTTGAGGGAAGATCTTTCACTGTTATAATTGATGCCTTCCAACGTGCAAGGAGCTTTCTTGCGAATCCAAACATAGGGTACTCCTTTACCTTTTCTACTGATTCTCATGTCACTTAGAATCCAAAAAAACTAATTATTTCTTTTCTTTTTCGATGGAGTAGGCGTGAAATTTTTTTTATTGTTTTGCCTATAAGAATTGTTCAATTTCTAATTAAAATCTTCTATTACTTACCATATATCATTATATTATTTCAATATTTATTGTTTTTTTGTAAGAATCATATATGATCATTATATTACAAATTTCATGTTAAAACTATCTGAAAATTTTGTGACATCATAAACAATTGTCAAATCATATAATTTAAAAGATAAAATAAAAAGTATAAATCTATGTAATATTAATTAATTTTGACTTTATAG
This sequence comes from Erythroxylum flavicans, assembly GCA_027576715.1. Classification (NCBI taxonomy): domain Eukaryota; kingdom Viridiplantae; phylum Streptophyta; class Magnoliopsida; order Malpighiales; family Erythroxylaceae; genus Erythroxylum; species Erythroxylum flavicans. The sequence continues at coordinate 25,407,617 of JANZXP010000003.1, forward strand.
TTGCATAAATTATTGAAATTATTTGACAATTTTGGTAGCTAAATTTATTTTACAGTTATAATCATTTTCAATAATATTAAATTTGATTTTCGTTGATTGAACTTTTGGCAATGATTTAAAAAATTTGTCGCCAAAAGCTTGGTTTTTTGCAAAACTTTAAAAAAATCCATCGCCAAAAATCTAGCTTTTTTTGACAATTCACAAGATCGTCACCAAAAGCTTGACCTTTAGCGATGAAAATGCTAAATCGCAATAAAAGCACAAGCATTTTGTGACGATTTCGATAAATCATCACAAAAGACATGCAAAGATTTCGATAAATCTTTTTTCGATAAATCATCACAAAAAGATAAGCATTTGGTGATGTTATTAAAAATCTTCACCAGAAGTTGATTTTTTGTGACAATTTTCAAATTGTCATCAAATAAAACTAACTAAAAGTCAACTTTGTTATAGTGTTAGAAGGTCACAGGTTTGAGTCATAGAAACAGTCTCTTTGTGAAAATGCAAAAAGAAGGCTACGTACAATTGATGTCCCTCTCCCATATTATCTGAAGCGGGAAACCTTGTGCATTGGAATTCCTTGACTAGCAAGATAGACTACTCTCCTTTATTTTCCCCATACCCTCACAAAGCGGGGAGCCTTGTGTATTGGGGTTCTTTGTCTAAGAAGATGGACTACTCTCTTTTATTTTCGATCGCTTTAGACTTTATGGGTGTACCACTTCTCAAGTTATATGGCTATAGTCATAGATTTCAACTAGTAAGATAACATGCAATTAGGGATGAGTAACGTCATGATTTAGATTGGTTCCTATTTAAATTTTAAATAAATCCATTTATGAAACAATTTTATTTTTTAAAACAGATTAAAAGCTTAAATCTAACCAATCAAATCAATAAAATTAATTTGGTTTAATTAATATTTTGTATTGGTTTAATATTTTAAAATTGTAATACTTATTTAAAGAAGAAGAAAGTATGTTAACATTCCTTCAAATTTTTAATTAAATAATATTTTAATATATAAGGAAGTTATATATACATAAAACAGAAAATTTGATTATGTTCACCTAGTTTTTGAATATTATTTAATAACAATAAAAATTTTCAACAAAAAGTCTATATGAAACACAAATATTTAAATATTTAGCAGACAAAACTAATAATTTTATAAATTAATAAGCCTGAAATTCTATTATAACGTACTCTTTATGTCAATAAAAAGTTTAAATATGAGAATGGTTAAATATTTTATATTATACCAAAAATCATTATTTGATTTTATTTAAAATATAATAAGAACAAAAGTATGAGATTGTAAAATTAGAAAATAAGTAATTAAACTTAAAAATTATTTGAAATAATTGTTGGACTAATTGAGGTTCTAACTCATAGTTTTAATAATAACAAAATATGTTACTAATACTTTTATTTTTCATGATATTAGTAGGTTATTTTGTTAAAGATTTATGTGGAGCACAAAATGTAACTTTTTTTTGAAATATTGGCAATGTTAATAACTGAAGCAGTAGACGCCTTAAAATGGGGTCGTATATATGTTTAATCTACAAAAATCCTTAAGGCTACACCTGGATGAACATACTTGCGTGTGCAGACAATTCCCTGGCTAAATTTTTCTTTCTTGATCAGCTTCTTACTACAATTATGGAATTCAACACACGCTATCATAATTTATCTTTATCTTCTTTGTTTAAGTTGATACCCATATCCAATCTCTAATTCTCCTGTTTGTCTCCTTCACCATGTGTTCCTTACTTATCTTTTTCTTCTGAAATATTCTCCTATCTCTCTCCCTCCATATCATGTAAATGATGCTGCTTAAGATTATGAAAAATAGAATCTTATGCGAGCTAGTAGTAGGGATGGCAAAAGGACCCAGGCTTGACCTCACCATATCGAAAGTCATCAAGCCAGGCTTGGGTTGGCCGAGCATCAAGTCGGACTCAAACTTGGGCTGCCTAAGCTCAACACAAAACAAATCGCTTTGCTTTTTAAGAAACAAAATAATCCCTAATTGGTGGGAAATCTATAGGTTTTGAGCTAAGCCAAGATAGCTTCCAGCTTACTAGCAGGGCAACTGAGATCACTCCATTTAAGAGTTTGATTCCAGATTTCCTTATTGTATTCATAGGTAAAGAACAAGTGATTCACTATTTCTTACTCTTGATTACAAAATACACGTGTTTGGTTTAAATATATTCCTCTAATTCTATTCCTAATTGGTAGTTTACTTAAGATAGTTGTCTATAGTATAAACCCAACTTTGGGGCTAATATAATAAATTCACACTCCCTAATGCCAGCTAACTTCTTTACTATATATCCTGAAGAGATTTATGCACTGCTTGTTCTCAAAATCCCCATTTATACCACCTTTTAATGTAGTTAGATCATTCATGTCAGATTTAGGAGAATAGTCTGGTTCATTCTCCATCACAGTCCTAAAATCCCTCAAATTGCTAGCCCAGTTACTCCATCTAATAAGCTCATTCACTTTGGCTTGAGAAGGCAATACATGCTTAAGTTGTTTGTAAATTGGAGTCCTAAAGAAGGGCCCTAATTTGCTCTAGTTCTTAAACTATAGGAATGATTCATCACCTCTCCCAATCTACTTCACTATTCTCTCATATATTATATCCCTTAGCTTCATCATGTTTTGGAAGGTCTATGAGGATTTAGCTTAAGGAACAATGCTCCATAAGCTAGTATTTTGTAATTATTGGCTATGGACCAATCTCACCTATAAGGATTCTTTGTCTACAAGGATTCTCCATTCCTATTTAGCTAACAACATATTATTGAAAGCTTTAATAAAGTTTATTCCCAAACTGCCCCTCTGGCTTAGGTTTACAAGCTTCCCTCTAAGATACCTTAGCATATTGGTAGTTAGTAATTAGGTTACCAGTCTATAAGAAGTTCTCATTGGTCTTTCTAAAGCTTTTATCACTCCCCTGGGAATAGCTAGGTGATTAGATCAATGTATATGTAAATTGTGCAAGGATGAAATTATCAATTAAAGTCTACCTACAAAGGAGAGATTCTTGTTATTCTAGCATCCTAACCTTCTGTCCATCACCACCAAAAGTGGTTGACATTATCTTAAACTAAGTCTCATTAGGGAAATAGGGACTTCGAGGAACTTTAGTGGAAGTTTCTTCTACTTTAGTCTTGAAATTCCAACTAAGTACCTAACTCTTCTACATTCTAGTCCAATGACATAAATTGAACTTTTCACTTATTAATTTCCAATCCAGACATTGTATTGAATTTTTTCAAAGTCTCCATAAAGACCTAAATTGAGTCGATGTCTACCTTACTAAGAAGTAAAACATCATTTACAAAATCCAAATAGGAAATTTTGTTCTTCTTACACTTTGAATGGTATTTGAATGAGTTTCTCTCCCTGAATCTCTTGTTTAAGATTCTAAAGAATATTTCCATGTCAATTATGTATTTTCTAACCCACCTTTTGAATTGATTAGGAAACCCTATAGCTTCTAGTGTGTCTAGAATGAAGTCATAGTAGATAGAGTCATATGCCTTGTGTATTTTTAGCTTGGATTAATAAAATGTCATTCCCAATTCTTCTGTATTTTAAAACGCACATTGGTTATAGATGATTATGCTTTCTAAGGTCTCCTAAAGCTTTATGGATAAATTTTTGGCCATGATTTTGTAAAGCACATTATGAGAAGATATTGGCTTATAGTCCATAATGCTTATTAGATTAGGGACCTTAAAAGCTAAGAAAATGTTAGTTTTATTTATCTCCTTCAACATAGTTCCCTTATTGAGCAATTATAGAGTAACTTTATTGACTTGATCCCCTAATATGTGATAAGATTTCTAGAAAAAAAAAACTAGCATTCCAATCATCAGGGTATGGGGATTTTTTAGGGTTATTGCTCCATAATGTTGTTTTATACAATGAATTGGGCTAATAAGAAAGCCTTTTATTCTTTTGAGATTAATTTGGAGCAATATTCCCCTATCTCTTACGCATTGGAGAGGAATTCCTTATTTGTACCAAGGAATTCCTTAAAATGATTAATAACTGCCCATTGAATTTCTTCCTTGGACTTAAAATTGTTTCCCCTTGCATCCTAGATTAAAATTATAATTTTTCTACTCTTCCTTATCAGGATTATGTGAAATATTTTGAGTTTCTATCCCCGTTTTAAAGCCATAAAACTTTGGATCTTTTCTTGAGGAGAGATGAATGATATTCTATAGCTTATGAACATTCTATAAAAGCAATTTTCTAATTCAACTTCAAATAATTGTCTTCAAGTCAACTCCTTTTGAATATGTTCCAATTACATTCTCTTGTTCTTAAGTAATGCTTTGGTGTTATGGACTTTCATCATATTTAAGGATTTAAGTCAATATTTCATGGCGTCTAGCTTACTAACACATTTGTAAGCTTGAAATCCATTCATTGGACATTTCATACCTTTACCAATAGCTTCCTCATATCCTTCCGGTTCCATAAGGTATTTGTTGAATATGAATCATGAGAACTTGGGTTTTTAAGACCATAATTATCCCATTCAAATAATTCTAATGATAAGTTATACTCTAGTTTCCAAAAATTCCACTACTATGGGTTTTTAAGACCACAAAAGATCGTGTCCTACCTACTGGTTTATGGGAGAATTCAAACCCCCTTATATTCCATATTATAATTGACATAAAGAGTCAGTTTATGTGCTCCTTGGGGCCTTTCCCTCTTGCTTTCTTCCTAAAACTCATTTTAGGTATAAGGCAATTGGTTTCTTCTCCAATTTTGTTCTTTCCATTCCCTTAATGGGTGTGGGAGAGGGATCCCTATCTTTATATGTCTATGACCTCCTCAATCTCAATTGGGGGATTACTAAGTTCCTCATGTGCTGTTGGGCTCACCCCATATTGCATTCCCTCCCTTATTCCACCTTCTTTCTCCAGTAGGAGAATTTGTCATTTGGAAGTACCTCTTGTTTTTCATTGTCTACTTCCTTATTGACCTCATCTGTAAATCTCTCCTTAGACTTTAATGTTTCCTTTATATTAACTTCCTTTACTTGTGGAGAGTCCTATGTCTCTGATTTTTCCTTTTCATCCTCCTTATCAACTCCACCTTAGATATTTTTAGCTTGGATCCCCTTTTGAGGTTCCTCAATTCTTTCCTCCTCTATCTACCCGACATACTCTGCTATTTTGAAAGTTCTTTCTATTAGCTTCCATTCCTAGTTTTCTTTAATTTTTCCTAGTTTCCATAAGTACATGACTTTGACATCTTGCTCCACCATTCCTCCTTCCTCCAAGAGTCTAATGACCATAACCATTTCTGGTAGTTCTTTCTTCACATCCATTTCCACAAACACTTTGTCATAGCCTATTCTACTCACTGAAACAGTACTATGGTCCAAACTTACTGGTTTGCTAAGAGCACTAGCCAAGTAGCTTAATCTAAGGATGCTACAATAGTCTTAAGGGATATCATAGAATTGCACCCATATAGGTAAAGATTTGAAGTTATTCCTATCAATGGTGAGATTAGGCCTTCTAAGTTACAACATTAATGGCTTATTTCTATAGTGTCAAGGACCTTATTATTACGTCAATTAAGAGTTCGTGAGTTAATTATTATGTTAATTGTATATATATAACATGTTTTATTGGGTATTTAATCAACTATTTACATACCTAAATTGATTCAAATTTTAGACTTGTGAAAGTCCCATATAAGGTGTAACATCCCCTCACCTATGGCAAGGGTATTTTGGTAAATTGGATCGGGTTAGGAGTGTTAAATATTGCATTGACATATTCATGCATTCATATATGCACATAAGTAGCAAATAGTGAATTTT
>JANZXP010000003.1:25436510-25456312 GCA_027576715.1 Erythroxylum flavicans
TCATTTTTAGAGAATAATGATTCCTTTTACTTGAATTCATGCTTGAAGATGATGATACAAGTATGTAGGCCATATTACACTTGGTTAGAAAAATCAAGAATCATACCACTAAAATCATGGAACATATTTCTCTTAGTCATAGACATTTAGTCAAGCACATTTAGATATCTTCTAAGATGCTTAATTTTTATAAGTTAAATGAATCTAGTAATACATCCTCAAAGATAGAAGTTTCTATCTAATCAAACCACAAGCAAGCTATTCTTAGACTTTTAAGAAGTTATTAAAGCATAAACCATGAATGAGTAACCAAATTTATGACAAAATTAAATATAGTCCCTCCATCTATTTTTAGTTTAATCAATGCCATCTCCTAGTATCATTAATCAACCAGTTTTTATAAAGTATCCTCTTTTTAATTTCTTTCTAATTAGTTATATCAAAAGTGATTGATGTCCAAAGAAATAATGCTTAGATATGAACTCCTACAAATTCAAGATTCCTAGCCAATATTGAAGCCAACATAAAATCCTCTTCACTCTTTTAAATAATTTAATAACATTTTAGGTTAAGAGTCATTCAATTCAAAAAGGTCTTTATTGAGTTGGTATAAGCTGACCTTTAAAATTATCTTTACATCCTAAATGACTATTCTCTACAAGTCAAAGATTATGTATTGATTTTGCTTTATACCCTTTAAGAGTTGAGCATTTTACAATATAAATAATTCATTCTCTATAATTGTTGTATTATATTAAATACGAATTTGTTTTTTTCGTAGGCTATAATCTGTGTTTTAGAGCATCAATAACTCACCAACCTTTTTGTTCTTCTTTGTACTCTACTGAAATATGTCCTTCCAAGTGAGTCGTCCAATTAATGTCCACATATGTTTTGATTTAATAGTATGCTATTTTTCCTAGGTTGTGTTTGATTACAATTAAGAACTAAGTTTTGTGGTATGGTTTGCGACTTGATTAGAAACAAAGGATAGTATATAAGCTGGAAATTGGTGATGTAGCTCTAATGAGGCTTATCAGTAAAAATTTTCACGAGCCTAAGAGCGACAACGAGAAGTCCCTTTCTCGATTCACAGGTGCAAACAACGTAACGTACCTTAGTGTTTTCTTTGCTTTCGATCTATGTGAACGAACTTGAATGAGGAACCAACTTTAATTAGTTTATCATTTATTTTGATAGAATTATTGAAATAGTTTGTCTCTTACTTTAAAACTTGAACAATCCATCTTTCCATCAATTTAATATGCTTGTTAATTAATATTCCATATGTATCATAGGCATTTATAAATTGCTTTATCGTAGTTATGTAATTGATGATTTCCATCACTTTCTTATTGGACCAAAGTCTTAGGCTTATCACTACAAGTTACGTTAAAGAGATCACATTTAGTTCTTGACTAGATTTCATTAGTAATAAGATAATATTCATAATAAACCATATTGTGTCTTTAAATACACACCAAATGATGAAATAAAGTCAAAACACGACTTTATGAACAAACTTTAAAAAAACCATAATTTTAGATAGAATTATTGTCACGTTAAATTGATATGAATTTAGTGGATAGTAACTTCAACCTTATGATGGTATATAGGTTGGAAACTGGTGATGCAGCTCCAATCAGGCTTATCGGTGAAAAATTTCACAAGCCTAGGGGCGACAATAAGAAGTCCCTTTCTCGATTCACAGGTGTAAATAACATCACGTACTTTAATTAATAGTACCTTTGATTGTAACGTAATATTGAACGAGAAATGCATTTAATAATTCAGTTATCTTCTTTTATTGTATAGCTACATAGATAAGAGTTGGATGTCTCATCAAAAATAGTCCACTAAATACATAGAAGGAGCTAAGAGTTTTATGCAATTTGTACAACATCAAATAGGTGATGAATGTCATTTTTGTTGTCCTTGCATCAATTGATTAAATGTTGACTTTCAAAGTCAAGATGTGGTATATAATCACTTGCTAATATGAGGCATATATACATAAGGAAGCAAGTTGTAGTAGAAGTGGTGGTACAAGTTATGATGATAGTAACAATAATGATGTAGATGATTGTGATGTTAATGATAATGGTGATGATGGGATTAAGCAGAAATTAGACAATTATGGGAATTATATGGAGACTATGAATGAAACAGGTATGCCTAACATAATTGGTAGTATTACAAAAGATAATTTTAGGAAGTTATTGAAAGTTGCCTAAGAAGAATTATATCTGGGGTGCTCAAATTTCTCACAACTATCTTTTGATGTCAAGTTGTTGCCTTTGAAGGTCTATAATAAATGGAGTAACCAGTCTTTTGACATGTTAATTGACTTACTGAACGATGCATTACCTATTGGACACAAATTGTCCAAATCTTACTATGATGCAAAGAAATTGTTAAGGGACTTTAGATTGGGATATATTTTAATTCATGCTTGTAAGTATGATTGTGTTCTTTTTTGGAAGGAAAGTAAAGATCTTGAGGAGTGTCTAATTTGTGGTACATCAAAGTGGCAAATGGATCATAGGAGAGGGAAAAAGATACCAAATAAAATCATGCAATTCTTTCCTATTAAACCATAATTACAAAGAATTTTTATGTCAACAAAAACAACTGTAGATATAAGGTGGCATAGACAAATGCATTGATAATAACATTATGTGTCATCTAGCAGACTCAATGGCATGGAAAGAATTTGATAGAAAATTTACATGGTTTGCACAGGATTGTCTTAATGTTCAAATTGGATTGGCCTCAGATATATTTAATCATTTTGGTAATATGAGTACCTTATACAGCATGTAGCTGATAATTCTAGTGCCATACAATTTACCTCCATAGAAGTGTATGAAGTAGCCTTTTATGTTGATGTCTTTACTTATTCTAGGACCTGTTGCTCCTGGTAAGGATATCGATGTATACATGCAACCATTAATTGATGACTTAAACAATTTATAGAAATTTAGATTACAAACTTTTGATGTTGTTGAAGGTCAAACATTTGTAATGCATACCGCTGTTTTGTGGACTATAAATGATTTCCTAGCTTATGGGAATTTGTCCAAGTAGAGCATTAAAGGATATATGGCTTGTCATGTGTGTAACCATCAAACTTATTCAATGAAGCTACGAAGTAAAATATGTTATACCATTCATCGTTGTTATTTAGAACATGAGCATAGATGGTGAAAAAGTAAATTGTTTAATGGCAAAATAGAATCGGGTGAAGCTCCGTTGCATTTGAAAAGAAGAGATGATGGGTCATACATTATTCCCCCTGCTTGTTACAACATGTCAAAAAGGGAGAAGCAATCTTTCTGTTAGTTTCTTCAATCAGTGAAGTTTCTTGATGGGTATGCATCAAATATAGGCCATTGTGTAAATGTTAAAGAGGGAAAAGTATCAAAGTTGAAAAGCCATAATTGTCATGTACTTTTGCAACGATTACTTCCTGTTAGAATACATGGGTGTTTGTCAAAGGATTGTCGGTAACTTTGGGTCAATTGGGAGAGTTTTTTAAGCAATTATGTTGCAAGACACTTAAAATTAATAAGCTTGACAAAATAGAAAAAGACATAACTTTCATTCTATATAAGCTTGAATTAGTATTCCCGCCATCATTTTTTGATGTTATTATTCATTTGCCAATTCAATTACCTTATGAAGGAAAAGTCTATGGACTGATTCAATTTCGATGGATGTTCCCGATTGAAAGGTAATTCGTATTAACTAACTTTTTTAAAAAGTTATTTGTTAGCAATAACTCCTAATATTTTATATTTTGTTCAGGTTTTTATGTTGTCTTAAATGTTATGTACGTAATAGAGCTCAACCTAAAAGGTCTATTACAGAGGCTTATATAACAAATGAACGCTTGACATTTTGTTCAATATACTTAAGTGATGTGGAGACAAGATTTAATAGACCAGAACATAACTTTGATTTTGATAAGGATGGTGGGTTGTCAATTTTCTTCCAAAAAGTTAGGCCACTTCGTGTGGGTAAATATGTGGAGTTAACTAAAGACGAATTCCAAATCGCCCATTGGTATATTTTGAACAATTGTGAGAAGTCGATATATATATATATATGAAGAATATATATTCCTTTTTATTCAAACAATCATATTAGAATTTTGTTCATTGAATCTCATTTCCTTACTGTCATTTACTTTTTTAAATAGAGATCATAAAGAGTCTATTCGCAGCAAAGGGATTATTAATGTTGAGCAAAAACATAAGTTAAAGTTTATATCATGGTTTAGAAATCGAGTAAGTTACATAATGATTACATGTTATGAGCATATAACAATTTATAAGTCATAATAACTTCTAATTCTATTTTGTCATACAGATGATACTGTTGCATAACTGTAACATGTAAAAATATACAAGTTCCATTGTTAATAGGGTGAGATTTCACATATAAGATCGAGATAGTCGACATAGAAGCCAAAATTATGGGGTTGTTGTTAAGGGATGTCATGACGACAAATTTATCGACTTCTGCGGTGTCATCTTTGAAATAATAGAGGTACACTACATCAAAGATAAGGAAGTTGTTCTATTTAAGTGCAAATGGTTTAATCTTACTGACATGAAAGTGAACAGAAATATTACTAGCATCAATGTAAGTAAGACATAGTATGATAATGATCCTTTTGTCCTTGCAAGTCAAGTGAAGCAAGTTTTCTACCTCAACGATACTGTATTAGGTAGCAATTGGAAGGTTGTTCAAAAGTTTCAACACTGAAATGTCCTTGATTTTTGTGAAAAAGATAATGGTCAATTCAATGAGGATGCAGATGAAGTTTATAAAGAGATTGGATTGGAGTTCAATAATAAAGCCATTCGAATAGATATATCATCATTCCAAAAGAGAGATGTTGATCCGAACAGAGTACAATTGGATGAAGTTCAAGCCAATTTTTTCAATCAAAAAGACGAAGACTATAATCAGGATGAATTAAATGACAATGATGATACTTTGGCCGAATATATTAATGATAAAGAATCTAATCATAATGTAATTAATGATGATAATTTTCAAAATCTTGAACATAATGGTTAAATGTAAATAAATTGTTTATATTGTTTAAAATGTTATGTTCATATTTGAGTTATATTGTTGTTGTTTTACTTATGTTTATTTAGGATGAATCAATGCGTATTGTTGATTTTTTACTTATATTTATGTGAAATGTTGGTGTTTGATTTATGTTTATGCTGAATGTTTAGTTTTGACTTATGTTTGACTTATACTCATGTGGAACGTTGATGTTTGAGTAAAGATTATGGGTTATTTTGATATTTCATTTATAGATATTCAATATAACGGGACCTGGTAGAAACAAGGGAAAGAGTGTGGCAACTACCGAAGGTGTTCCTCCCCCACAACAACCAAATCAATCTGACCCTATCGATAAAGGCAGTCAGCAATAACTTATACCTACCTCTATTATTGAGGAGTCTTCAGGTTTGTTATTATTAATCACCTATATTTATAGTTATGGTCAAATATATATTTACAAGTTTAATGTATTTTTTCTTATCATTATTCTTTTATTGTCAAGTTCCAATACCGACATAAGAAAATAAAGGTAGAGGTATCACGAAAGCATCTGAGTTGCAACGTATAAAAGTTGTAATGAACAGCAAGTTGTCTGTGCATATTGACCCTACGGAACGTTGTCCTATTGATACGATCCAATCAACAAAATTGTTCAGTGAGTTGGGAGTCATTCTCAGGAATGAATTACCATATCTTTAGCATACCAGGCAGTTGAAAGAAGATAACTTGCTTCAGAATACTTTGGACAAAGTTTTGGTAATTTTTTAATTCATTTTATTATATGCATTACGGTTTTACTTATTTAAAGAGTAAGTTAACTTATACATATTGTTCACAGATGAAGCCCAATATCATTGATATCGAGAATCCTGAAGTTTCGAGAAAGAAAATTAGAGTGCAATGTGTGATTATTAGGCCTCTACAAAGGTTAAAGTTTGTCTTCTTTCTTTTCATATTTCTTTCCATTAATTTTGTTTTTGCATTTAATGACTATTTCTTCTCTTTATTTAGGAAAAGTGTAAGAAGGCCAAAGTTAACAGAGCAAAAATGAAAACTACTCACAACATCAGCTCCAAATCATTTGTTGTCATATGGCAGGAATTTATATGTGTAATGTTTAGAAGTTATTCTATTAGTTAATACAATATAATCTATTATGTTCCAATTCTTTTTAATTCATATAACAGAACCAGACTCAACTCTATGGACAATCACACTCTACAAGCTGATATATTATAAGGAAGGTGAAGGTTGGACGTCTGAAGAGGCACAAAATAATTATACAAGTATAAAAATTTTAATTTAAAAGTTTATTTATTTATGTAATACTAAGTCATAATATTTGAATTACATTTCGATTTTGTGTTTTAAATTGTAGGACAAGATGCAGGCGTTGTTGCAGAGATTATTGTCTGACAGAAATGTGCCCGATATGGATGACATTTGCAACAATATCCTTCATACAAAATCAAGGTATATCAAAGGTCTTGAGCATTGCCTTAAGCTAATTGGTTCATCATCGTCACGACCAGCATATGTAATGACGCTTTAAGAGGAGAATTGATCACTTAAGGCTTAGTTACAATGTAATGAAGAAAAGTTAGATCGTACTCAAGAAAAATTACAACGTAATGAGCAAAAATTAGACCGTACTGAAAGACAGTTGACCAAGCTAAAAAAGATGGCCAAATAAATATTTAGGTCACAATATGTCAGTAGTAGTGACGATGAGAAGTCTTAGTTTGTAGATAAATTTTTTCTTAAGTATTGTAATTAACATTTAATTACATGTTTTTGTATAAAATACATTTCATTTTTAATTATGAAATATTTTATTTTATTTTAATTTATAATCCAAACTATGTTAACAACAATAACATGAACTAAAAATGTTGTTAATAATTATAATTAAATATTAAATTGGTAATAGGGAAGTTAAATTAAAAATAAATATTCTTCATTAAAATTTTTTAGCTGCAAATATAAAATCGTCACTAAATCTTTTTACCTACGCTTTCTATAACATCTTTAATAACATTTAGCTACGCTTTAATTTTCGTAGCTAAACATATTCTACTACGAAATAAATCTTCAGTAAATATTATTATCTACACCTATGTTAACGAAGCTAATTACTTTTACTTACTAAAATTAAACGTAGCAATAAGTGATCTGTGACTATTTCTCTCCTCGTCGCCTATTCTTATTAGCGACGAAGTAATGATCTTAGTAAAATCTTTGAGGCAACGATTACTTTAAAATATCGCAGATAATTTTTTACTACCGCCATTTGTTTGATGATGTTTTTTCAGCGTTGAATACTTTTTGTGACAATTTTGTTTCTTTCAACGAAATTATATTTTGTCACCAATGCCCTTCTCTGAAGCAAAGTTGAATAACACGCTTAACAATGGACTCAAACTTTGTTGCATTAGTGGAAACAGTTTACTGACAGGTTGAGGGATTTTCTTATAAAAATTCCATGCCATTGATTTCAAAGGACGTGAGTTCAATTTTAATACTGGCTTAGTATCGACTTACAATTGCCAATTGGAAGTCCAGAAATTTGGCTGATCCTCTCCCGGGAGATCCGGTGAAAATGACTTCTAATTAGGTTCAACTCCTTAAGCAAATCCATAATAAATGATGGCAACCTTACCAAACACTAAAGAGGTTCTACGGTGGCGGTTTTGGGAAAGGTTCAGTAGGTATGAAATGAAAAAAAGAGTGGATGGTTATATATTATTATTAGACAGTATTATGATATTCAGCATTAAGATGTTACTCCACATCTCTAAAGCATTAGAGGAATGTCAATTATTTTCTAACAAGTGACACTCCCTTCTTCTTCTTTTTTTATCTTTTTATAATTAAATATAATTAATTAATTAAAATAATATTACAATACAATTAATTAATTGTTTATTAATTAATTACAATATAATTAATTAAAATATAATTAATTAATTACAGTATAAGTAATTAATTATATTTTCTCTTTTTTAACAATTAAATATAACTAATTAAAATATATTAAATTTGATGTAAAACAAAAATTTAACAAATTTTTATTTCTCAATATTTTTAACAAACCAACTATTATTATTAATAGTAATAATATTTTTGTATATCCATTCTTATTTCTCGTTATATTCATTCTCATTCTTATTACTATTATCTAATTTGAACCAAGCACTCCCTAAGAAATGAATAGTTATGAGTTTAATTTGAAATACACATCATTTTATGCATAAACATAACTTGATCGTTATCCACTTAATCTTATATTTGAACAAGTGGGTTATCAAAAACATTCAAAACGCTACTTAAAGATTCCATGTCTTCCTTATTGGCAAAATGATACAGTAAGGTTACTTGCACCTGGAGTAAGGATCGCAGAAGAATCTTTGGGCTCTTAGTACCAACAAAGCAGAACCTGAACCAATCCAATTGGAGATTACCGACATAATCACGAACTCGAAAGTGGCGGCGTACAGCTATATGTACCACTACTGCCTCCAAACTAAAGCATCGTTTCGAACTACTATTATTAGAGCAGAGTTACCTTGTTGGCTATAAATAGATGACAATGTGCTGGTACTTGATCCAAAAAAATTTTCCCCAATAGTGCTACAAATCGTAAATATCACTTGAAATCAAATGTCAACATCCACACAGATAAGAAGATTCCATTCCAAAAATGTTGCCTAACTTATAAAGAACACAATTATGAAGATCCCATTGGTGCCCATCAACATATAAAGATTATAACAAGAAGCTGAGATAACTCATTTCTTCTTTCCAGCCTTGGCTGCATCTCCAGCCTTTGTCTGCACATAGGAAGTTATAGAAGTTAATAATAATCTTACAACAATGTGTAAAAACAAGCCAAGGAACTGGGACGAAAGAAGACAGCTTAGCTTACCTTCTTTACTCCACGAATCTTCTTTGCTCTGTTCTTTCTCTCCTTCATTTGCTTCCTTGACTTCTCTACCTTAGTATCAAGTCCATTCTGCCAAGAAGAAGAAAATAGTATGCGTGATGCATAATAGTCAACATATTTATCGCAATATTCTATGCCACAGCAATAATAAGGAGCACAATTTTACAACCACAAGAATTAGCACCCTATTAATTGGGAGGTTGCATTCAACCAAAGTAAATATTTTCAGCTTAGCAAGTGGAAATTCAAGATTAAGTTGGATAAATTTTCTTCATAAAATTCAAAGAAGATATATCTCAATTACCAAATGTAAGACTGGTTTTATAAGCTCTGATTCTAAACAAACTCACCCTGATGAGCCTGTACTTGGGTTCGTACTTCTTTGCATTTTCCACTGTATCATAAATCAAGCCAAAACCAGTGGATTTGCCACCCCCAAAATGAGTCCTGAACTTAAAAACGAAGATTGTATTGGAGTCCTTCACCTCATATAAACTTGCCAACTTCTCCTTCAATTCGGCCTAAGAACAAGAAATACAGAATAATAACAGAGTTTCTGGGTAATTTAACTACTCAACAGATCTCAAAGTACTATACAAGGCAGTACTAAAGGACTGCAATCTGTCCCTTTTGAACACTAGCAGAAAAGTAGAACTCCAAAGTTTCATCAAAAAACTATCATTCAGGCATCTTACAAAAGAAAGCAAAAAAGAAATATAGGCAGGGAAGATAGCAAATAAACAAAATGCTCAAAATGATTTCTGTGGAATCAAATCTTACCTTGGAGACATTGGCCCTTCCTGGGTGAAGAACATCAATGACCTGGATACAAAAGCAGCAAAAGAGAATTAACTCAATTCACTTCACGCTCTGCACATCTTCCCCGAGAATGAATAAGAAAACAGCTCAAATTACAAAACCAACGCGGTCATTTCTATAAGCACCTCTTACATTACACAACTGGCAAACTGAAAACAAGAAGCATGGCTCATGAAGGAAAATAATAAAAGGGAATAGCTCGAGTCAGTTCCATGCCAGTTTCAGGCATTACAAACCTAACTTGGAAAATAAAAGTGGCTTTTTCCCTTTCTTTTCCTTACAATAGTTTTACTCTTTAGTTAAGACTCCCTACTAGAGAAACCCAAGGAGTAAACTCTAGTGATACTCCAAACTGCACTCCCTATTCAGTAACCAAGTACCATCTCGTCCCTCTTCTTTAAAGACCACATAAACCAGGATCGAGACCATCTGTAGTACACTTGTTCATACGTTGAAAAATTAAAGCAAAATATAACTAATAAAACCACTAGTAAAAACCAATAAAAGTTCCAACTAACTGCTTCATTGCATATCAGCGAGTAATCAGAAACCTGACAATCAAATCCCAATACAACCCAACAACGACCCCTCAAAAGCCATAAAATACAACAGAAGCTACATACATTATGCAAACCAAATCCGAAAGCACTCCCTTTTCCAAGATTATATCTCGGCTTAGGATCTACAACAAAACACACGTATAACGCAAACTAGACAAACCCCAATTGGGTCCAGAAACCATGACGGACATTAAATAAAACTGGTGTAGAGGATCAAAACCAAATAAAGATATAGCTTACAAATTGCTTCCTTGAAAGAAGGCGATTAGTCATGAACTTCCTAGTACGAATCGTCACAGCCTTGTCCGCCATGGCTACAGCTCCAGATGATTCAGATAAAACTACAACCGGGCTTCCTAGGGGGCTGTCAAAAGAGATACCACGGGACGACAGGGTACGAAATAAGGTAAAACCCTAGGTTTTATAGTAATCCATTAGGGTTTCTTCGTCGATAGACCAGCTTCCTGTTTTGGGCTTAGTTGGATTTTAGTTGGGCTAGCTTCACTTGTATTTAGACCCAGAGCTACTTTTGCTTATTCATTATTGTGCTTTTCATTTATATATAATGTCATTTTTATACTCTTGAAATTATTTTAATTATAATATTTAAAAGTGCAAAGTGTATTTTATGCTATAAAATATTTCATAAAATTTGACTTAGACTTGAACTCATATTATATTTAAACTTAACTATTTATGTTTATATATACTTTCCATATAATAAAGAATTGTATTTTTCCTTCCAAAATAAATAAATTGGAATAATTTAAAATACCAAAATTTGATTAATAAAAATACTCCAAAAGGAAATACACGTATAGTTCCAATAAAAAAACTCACAATACATTTGGAGCAAGTTTTATACAACAAGATTTGAATGTAGGATAATAAGAGATGTCCTACTGAAATGTCAACTATCAATACCCAAGTTACAAGCTTCTATGAATGATTTAATGCAACATCTTTCAAAGTTGCCCATGCATCAATCTAAGTTACAATTATAATTGTGTTAAATGACTCTTTAGAGTGGGGAGAAAGAAAGCAAGATCAGCTCCAATTGATTAGTATAAATCGTATATCCCATTGAACAAATAAATTGTTCTTGTAAATGAGGTGAATATTATAAGTAATGAGTTGCTTCCTAATTAGGTATATCAGTTCATAAACGATATGATGATTTTTCCTTGAAGAATTTTCTAATTTCTTTCCCTTTATATGCCACACATCACAGTTCCAAATGTAATTTTATGGATTATAAAGTCACCTTTGCTTAGACTTCTTTTTTTATTGATCTAATCAACAAGTTCTGCCAATCCAATTAAAGAGAAGTGAGGTTACATTATTCTTTGATCTTTTTCTAGATAGTTAAGGAGTATTGACACTAGAAAAACAGGTGATTGATTAATTCATTCTCTTGTTTATAAAGGGTAAAATATTTGGATAGGTTAGAGATACCCTTAGCTTATCCATGATATTTGATCTCATCTTGATGATAAACCAAATAATAAATGATTCTTAAAAAAGAGCTTGTTTGAACCATACAACTTTGGGGCTCTAATTCGAATACTGAGAGAGTAATTTAGGATATACTCCATTATGCTTCACTTCATCCTTTCGCCAAGCCCCTAGTAATTATATATTAGTCTCTTTAGCTGTGGCATTTTTTGGAAATACATCTCTTATACTTATTAACTCGTTTATGTTATACAAAGGTCTTGAACTACACTGATTATTATACTAAAATTTGGTAGTTTTTCCATCACCAAGTTTGTAATCTCACTTGCTCCCTAATCTTTAGTGTATAAGGCATAGTCTAAGAAGTGTTAGATTTAGAATTAACATTCCAAAAATTTTGCTTCTTTAGATATTATGTATAAAACTACTTCCCCCGTAAAGATTTTTTGTTAGTTAGAATTATCTGTATCCTCTTGATCATCAGAACCTTGTTAGTGGTTCTGATGGGAATGATGTTCAACCACTTTTATCCTTAGGCAAGCAAACAGTTTGCTATTTAACTTTTTTTGTTGATCACTTTGAGAGATCTTCAGACTATAAGAAGTATCTCAACTTATTTTCCTATGTTTTCATCAAATGCTTGGCAAAGACTAGATGAGAGGACTAATATACATGTAAGCCATTAATGACGGAGTTAATAACCTAAACTCTAATGTAAATACAAGAACTTTGTTATACCAATTGTTGATTCTTTTTTTTTATATCCTTTCAATGAAGGGGAGTAGTCACTATAGGTTGGTTTTTTAGAGTTGATAAGAATACCCAAATAAGTGAAAAAAGACTTTATAATTCTGATGCCTGTTAGGCTCAAGAGCGAAGTAGAGAGGTAAGCAGCATTAGATGATATGAAGACAAGAATTGTCACTTTATTGATTGAAATACATGATAGTACCTTAAAGGTAAAGTGCTATTATAAAGGTACTCTTTAAGTCGGGGTTAGCTCCAGATAGAATAAACAAGTCATCAATAAAGGATAAGTTAAAATTTTTAATCTTTTTGTATTTATTATGGTATTTAAAGGACCTCTTTGTCTAATGACATGACCAATCAATCTTGTTAGGACTTTTATGAATAATATGAATAGATAAAAAGAGATTTGATCACCTTGCTTCAACCCTTTAGCACTTAGTTAGCTCCCTATTCATCAAGACACTATAAGGGACTGCAATTATGCATTGCTCGATCGGTTGATAAAAATTTAAGGAAATCAAAAGCATTCAAAGAATGCAAGATGAAATTCCAATTAACTATCAAATACTTTATGAAAATCATTCTTGATTGCATAAAGTTTTTCAAATGCTTTTCATTATAGTTCTTTAAAAGCTCATATGTTAGCAATATATTGTCCCCTATTTGCCTCCGTTTGACAAAAGCTCTTTATGATAAATTGATGTGAGTTTTTGTACCACCTTAAATCTTGAAACCAAAAGCTTTATGATGATTTTATATATAATGTTATAGCACGAAATAGGACTAAAATCCAATAGTAATTTAGGATTAGGGACCTTTGGGATCAGATTTATGAATGTCTTGTTAACTTCCTTCAACATCTTTCCAGGGTTGAAAAATTCAAAGACAACATCAATGACTATTTGTTTGGTGTGAGTCCATGTCTTCTAGAAGAAGAAAGCATTGACTATATCTACTCTAGGTGCTTTACTTAGTTTAAGTTCAAAGATTGCTTTTTCCTCATCATCAATATTAAAGGGTCTAATAAAATTGAGAGCTTCATCATCATATGAAAAATTAGAGAGCCTGCATATAAAAACAATAATTAGAGGAAGAATTACGTGTGTTAGTGAAATAATTATATGTTTCCTTCCTTATTTCAACTCGAGAAAGTGTCAAAGGCTTATTTTCTTTTAGTAAGGATACAATTTTATTAATGTTCCTTTTAGAGAGAACAAATTTGTGGGGAAAATAAGTGTTTTTATCTCTCATCTCTAACTATTAAATTCTAGATCTTCATTTTAAGAATAAAACAGTTCAGTTTTAGAGCTCTAGAGTAATTAAACAAGGTTGTTTTCTCTTTATTTGTTTAGCTACATTATCAAGAGCTTGGTAAAGGTTATTTTAAACATGAAATAGTTTTTCTTTAGCAATAAAAATAAATTATTAGGTGTTGTTGAACCTCTTATAATTTAGTAACTCAAGTTCTTCCTTGATCATTTGTAATTTTCTTATGCAAATGAAGGATTTATAGTCCTAGAAGTTTGGTTGCAGCCCTTTAGTTACAACTTCATCAAAACCTTTAACCTAGACTAGATAGTTGCTAAAAAAAAGTTTTCATATTATAATCCAAAGATAGGTTGTAAACTTCAATTGGGGTATAGTGAGAGAATAAAGGACTATTGGATAAGGCCTTACTACTTAGGAACTTGGTTAGCCAATGATCATTAACTAAAGCTTTGTTCCTTATAAACCATCTACATTCTTGATTGGTGTTCTAAGTGAAGAATTGTCCTTCTATTATGATAATAGTGACTTTTATATGATTTGCACAATTCTTAAGGTCCTCATTGTAATTTCTTAGGAAAATATGTCCTTAAGCTTATGATGGATGAAGGGTTTATTAAAGTCCACAATGATCAAACATACAGAGTTCATATTGATCGGGTTGACAAAGCCCCTAAAATAATACCGATTCTTTAAACTTTTGTAGTAGTCATGAAACCAAGTCGAATCGCTAGAGAATTGAACACTAATTTCTTAATTTCAAGCAATAAAACTGAATTGAGGTCTGTTATTAAATAACTGATTAATTGAAATCAATATGAAAACAAATTAAATCAACTAAATTTAAATATGAGAAAGTCAAGATTACGAAACTTTAACTCAGGGGAAAGATATCTTCTAATTGTAACATTGATCATTAGCTCAAAAAAATATTTTCAAGATTCAAGAATTAGTCTGAAACATATTAGGATAGCCGTAATAAGTCTCAAAATTTTCTAAATTAATTAGTTCAAACCCAGCATCCAAACCAAAACTTACCATCTATTGGTTGGGTGTGATAACATTCCATATCAAATAAATGATAGAAATAAATTCCGTGAAAAAGACTAAATCCTAAATTAAATAATCGAGATAGCTGTAACTATCCAATTTAGTTTTCTTGTTTATCATAAATTAAATATGAAAATTCATAAATAACCTATTTGCTACTTATACCAATCTTTCATGACAATTACGGATCACTGAATTCCTGAATAGTGATAGAATAATCAATATTAAATTAAATTGTCAGATTAATAGAATATCAATCATTTATAAAATATGAAAACTCAAAACAAGAAATAGTTGAATTAAAATGTAAATAAAAGTTTAGAATACAAAACCTCACAAAATTACTATTAGAGTATTGAATCCCCTTGAATCAGAAAGATTAAGTTTAGCCACACATGGCTTTTGCTCCAATAACAAAAATAGAAGAAAGATAGAGAATTGCAAAAAACAAAAGAAGAGAGAACTTATTTCTGTTGTGAGGAACATCCCTTTTATAAGGTTTTCTAATCTAATCATAATCTAACTCTAACTTATAAAGATGTCTATTTAAAACAAATTTAAATTCAAACTCCTACATGATAAGGATAAGGCGAAGTCTTCTAGTCAAACTCCAACTGATCAGCCTTATCCACTGCAACAATCTCTTCACTTTATCAATAGAGTCCCAATTTGATGCTATCTCTACTTTTCATCTCCTAAAACAAAACAAGAATTAATTTCCATATTTAAGTACTAAAATAAATTTAAAACAAAGGAGATAATATCAAATAATATGTCAAGATAAGATCTTATTAAATTCTCCCACACCAGACTCATGTTTGTCCTCAAGCATACATCAATTCAATATATTAATCATCTTCACAACAACCTCTCATCTCCTTTCATGTCCTCCAAAAATATCCAAAAGCTAATTCACATTTAAGAGTTAAGATAAAATAACAATATAGAGAATAAAACACTCCTAGGACACATTATTAAAACATAGCATCTCATCAATTCCATTAAAATCAAACGAACAAGACTTGACACCCTCACAAGGATTTCACTCTATACGCTTAAAGTATTTAGGGTTCATTTGGCTCTCAAATCAAAACATAGCAAGTTATTTCCATAAGCTTGCTCAAGAATCATATTTCTGCCACTAAACAAAATGAACCTAATGTATAAATCAAAGGGGACTTAATAAGGGTTGTAACGTGGCTTAGGTAAGGTATGACAAAAGGAACTTTTTGGCTAAGTAAAATGAAGGGAATCATACAAACTTATCCACACAAGTTTCAACTTAAATCAAAATTCACTTGGTTCAAATGACATCTCTTTCAATCACTTTGTCTTTTCTTTTCTTCTTTTTTTCTTTTTTCTTTTTTAAAACAAAAATATCAAAGAGGAGATTTTGTTTTTTGTTTTTTGTTTTTTCGTTTTTCGTTTTTTGTTTTTTACTTCTGCTCCATTCTATAAAAACAATCAAAATAATGTAACTTGAATCATCTAATTAACTTTTCATGGAAATAGTCAAAATCCTATGCATATAAGCTCAATATAATACCTTCAATTTAGGGGATCAAAATTATTAAGGATATCAACAACAAAAGGGTAAATTTAGCTTGTAACAAGGTTATTACGCAAGAAGGAAAGCTTAAGGCTCAAATTGGATTTCCTAGGGATAAAAATTCAGGTAGACTTGTTTAGATCAAAAATGGTTATCCTAAATGCCTTCATCATCTTTATACACAAATTCATCAAAAATGTGGTCTCAACACGTATTCAAAAGCAAGTTTTAACATAAACAAGCTATGTTTGATAACACATAACAAAAAGATAAATATGAGCACATATGTGATGAATGCTTTAGGCTCAAAGCTCACGTAGGTGTCAAAAATTGCATCAAGCCTTGCACACTTTTCATTCAACAAAATCAATGAGATACTTGAAAATTTTTAATGAACACACTAATCATGCATGTCTCTCTGATGCATTAGATCTTAAACCAAAAATGCATCCTAACTTAAGAATTATTCATGAATAACAATCAGAAAATTATGAAGCTATCATGAGGAATAATTAATATATGAATCAACATATCATAAGTCCAAGCAAAATCACAAAGTTCATCATAATATAAACATTCACTCCCCTATACCTAAATCATATATTGTCCCTAATGTATGCATAAGATGATCACAACTCAACAAAAATAATCAGAAAAATAAAGCACAAAATAGAGGACTCCCCTGAATTGTGAGTATTTGAAAATTATCCACGCATGCTTCTTTTTAATACCGGTTTCATAACTTTTCGCAGATTGAGGGTGTGAATTAGCATTCATTGGCAATTTTCCTTTTGCAGCAGCTTTGGTATTAGCTTTAGAATGCCCCATAATACTAAACAAGATAAACAAAAACTACTTAGAAAAAGATTAAAAAACCTAATAATAATTAAAATTAAACTAAAATGATAATAAAAGAATTTAATTAAAACTTAAAAAAAACGAGATGGGGTGTGAAGGTGCTTTTGTCGTTAAGCTTTGGGCTGCTGTGTGGGAGGAGGGTTACTTGTGGTTGGAATTTTTCTTTTAATTCCCTGTAAAGATAAACAAGCAGATTAGGTTTTTTAGGTTTTTTTTAAAAGAAAAAATATTTAACTAAATAAAGAAAATAAATAATTAAATGAGACAAAAAAAATGTTCAAAACACTAAATCACATAAGGCGAGATCTCGCCTTATGAGATTTGGTAATCTGGAATTCTAGAACACTAAATTACATAAGGCAAGATCTCATCTTATGAGATTTAGTGGTCTGGAATTTTAAAGTCTTCACTCTAGAACACTAAATTACATAAGACGAGGTATCGCCTTATGAGATTTAGTAGTCTAAAATTTTAAGACCTCCTTTTTCCTTTAGGCCAATAAATTTATTTTTCAAAAGCAATCAAATGCAAGCAATATATAACTAAAACAAAATAAAATAAAATAAAACAATCATATTTTGAGTTGCCTTCCCAAAAGCGCAATTGTTTACCGTCGTTATGCTCAACGTGGCTTTTTCCTCTCCAACTTCTACATAATTGCAGTTTTGTACTCCTCAAGTAGTGCTACTATCCCTTCCCCTTGCTCTTTAGTCAACCTTTTTTAAATGATTATAGGTAATGAACTTTCATCACCTAAATAGACTTACTTTAGGTGATTAGGTAACACCTTTAATTCTATCTTCGGAGCCTGCAAAATAGAAGGTAAGATTTTCTTGTGAGTTCATCATTAAAAAGTTTCTGAATCGATTAGCATCGCTGATAACTATTCTATAACTTCACAAGTTTCAAAATTTTGCTTGTTCACTTTTGATTTAGCCTTAAGCTTGAATTCATCTTCATCACTTTCTTCCTTAAACATTTCCAGCACAAATGAATCCACAATATCCATATGAAAAACGTATTGAAAATCATTCGGATACTTTATTGCTTCAGAAACGTTGAACTTTAATATTTTTGCATCAAATTCTAAGGAAAGAGTACCCTCGTGTACATCGATAATCGTCTTAGCTGTCTTCATAAATAGCCTACCTAACAAAATCGAAACTGAATTTTCAACACTATGTCCATCCATTTTCAAGATGTAAAAATTCACAGGAAATACCAAACCATTAACTTGCTTGTTTACTTTCGATTTAGCCTTAAGCTCAAACTCATCTTCATCATTTTCTTCCTTAAACATATCCAGCACAAATGAATCCAAAATATCCATATGATAAATAGATTGAAAATCATTCGGGTACTTCATTGCTTCAGAAATGTTGAACTTTACTATTTCTCTATCAAAATCTACGAAAAGAGTACCCTTGTGCACATCGATAATTATCTTAACTGTCTTCATAAATGGCCTAACCAACAAAAAAAAGCTGAATTTTCAACACTATCTCCATCTATTTTCAAGATGTAAAAATTCACTAGAAATACCAAACCATTAACTTGGACTAAAACATCCTCAATAACTCCAACTGGACGTACATACGAACAATCAGCTAGTTAGATTATCACATTAGTTTCTTCCAAAAAATTCAGATTTAAAGCTCGATAAATTGAGTATGGCATAACATTAATAGATGCACCTAAGTCTAGCATGGCATGCTCAATTTTCTTATTACCAATAGCACAAGAAAGTGTAAACATACCTAGATCTTTGCATTTTTCTAGTAATTTCCTATTTATCACAGCTGATACATTCTTACCCAAAATTGTTCTCTCCTTGTCCTTCAACTTCCTTTTATTTGTGCATAACTCCTTTAAGAATTTTGCATATTTCAGAACTTTCTTAATGGCTTACAGAAGTAGTATCTTGATTTCCACCTTTTTGAAAGTTTCTAAGATTTCGCTGTCATATTCATCATCTTTTGGTTTAGTCAACCTGTTAGGAAAAGGAGGTAAACGTGCATTAATTGATATTGATAGAGATAAATCATTTTTTACCTTTGTTGATTCTTGAGTTGGAAGTTCTTCCTTCTTTTCTCGATCATCGTGCGTTTCTTCCTCCATTGATAAAGAAGTTCCAGATTGAATTTCCTTACCACTTCTTAAAGTCATTACACTCACATTCTCTTTAGGATTCACCATCTTTTGGGAAGGTAATTTCCCCGATGCTTAGGCTTTCAATGTACTTATCAAGTTGGCTAATTGAGTGATCTGATTTTTCAAGTTTTGAAGGCTTGTCCTTATTTCCTGTTGAAATTGTTGAGTATTATTAGCAAGTGCTTTAACAATTTCATCTAAAGACATACCTAAAGTTAAAAGTTGAGGTTGAGCATATGTAACATCCCGTTTCCAGAGAACGGGTCGGACCAGAGAAACGGGTCCAAGTGTGTTAATCAGAGGAATTAGAATA
>JANZXP010000003.1:25469908-25485496 GCA_027576715.1 Erythroxylum flavicans
GTACTTGTCTCTTAGATTGGACTATTGGGGATAGGGCGGGCTCTCCAAAAAGATCTTAATCGAATTGCTGAGACTGCTGACACATCCTCCTCAGAGGGTCTCAGCTATGTGCTGACAGGTAAGACTCTCTCTCTCTTTATTTTACCTTTATTTCTTTCCATTTGTTTCTTGTTTTAAGTTGAATGTGGTATGTATTTTCCAAACTGTTTTGATATAGAATGAGGTTTTCCAAGTGCTTTTTATGAACTTGTCTTGAATTTGTCTTTCAAACTAACATTGAGAAGAGGGCAAATTGCTTTTGAGAGAATTGAATAAGTAGCATTTGGAAACATGGAATAGAATAAGGAGAATTGAATAAGGAGCATTTGGAAACATGGAACACTGTATTTTTCATTGATGAAGGCATTTATTGAAGTATTCAACCTTATTAACTTGTTGTTTGTTTCTTATGAATGATTTATTTGTGCTCTTTTCACTTTCTTTATTGGGCCTTTTCATGTATTTTTTCTATTTAGTGGCTTTTCTTGGTCAGATTAAACTTTTTTTGGCTTACTAGGATAATATTAATTTTTCATTGATCTTACAATTTATTAAACAAAAACAAAGAAAAAGAAGGCTGTCTTCTAAAAATTTTCCTCAAGTTTGACATAAGCATAGAATTAGTGAGACGGTCACCATGACCATGGCAGGAAGTTGTTTGGATAATTTTTTCTTGAGGAAAGTATTGATGTAACATTCCATGAATTAGGAATTTATATTCTTGCTTGTATCTTTTTTACTCCTCCTCAATTTTTGCTTTATCTCAATGTCCTTATTGCATGTAAGAAAGAGTACCATAACTGATATTATCTTGTTAACAAAAAATGACAATTTCACTCTACCATGTTGATTTTGTTGAACAAAATAGTGTAGTCCGCCTAGTAAAAATACAATGATAGTCTTGTTAATGAATTTTTTTTTTACTGGCAATGGATACATGCCGAACCTTCTCATATAGATCATCGGCAGTAGTTATTATTTTATTCTATTTTGGTTGCAGAGACATCACTAGCTTTGCTTCGGCATCCAGATTATTGCATATCTGGTTATTCTTCTGTAAGTGGACAATTTTCTCCTATAACACCTTTTTGTAGGATCCATGTCTTACCAAAGATATTTGAAGTTTATGTGCTTATGCCAAGTTCTTTCTCTCTCTGGTATTGAAGTTCAACGTTCTCTTAACTTGTTGGATTTATTGCATGAATGAATAAAAGTAACAAAGATGTTTGTCTTCTTTTCACTTCTTTTGAAGGTGGATGTGAAGCGAAGCATAGAGGAGGGTGAAAATAGGTTCAATCAGCTTTCTATTGAAGAGCGAGGGAAATTTGATGAAGAGACACTCGTTAATGTAAATAACATAAAAAAGCAGAGTACAAAAATCCGGGGAGCAACTGGATTTAGCAATGAGTATATAGTGGTAAGGTTTCAGTGCTGATCTGCATTTCTCAGCATATAATTGAATCAAATAGAGGTCAATGTTTTACTATGAGCTGTTTTCTTATGGAAGTAAATACAGGCTAGAAGAATTTTTAGTCACCGGTAATACTAGTTCACAGAATCTGCTTCTTTATGTTACTCAGGAAATGGCTGCGGAATTAAGAGTCACATGATGTCTAACATTGATAGATTGATTGTATGCCTTTTTATGTTCCTTTCCTTCATTTCTTTTATTGGGTGATTAGAGGGGAACAAATAACATTTCTTTTATTTGTTCAATAGTCAACGTTGATTGTGAATGGCTAGGGCATCTACACTTAATTTGCTTCGTCTCAGTTGCAAACTAAAAATGGTTTTCTCTTAGTGGAATTAGATCCTGAAAGCAAAGGAATGGGGAAGGGGTTGTAATTTAGTACTTTAGCGCCATTTGAGTGCAAGAAATCTTTGTGATTTCCGACAATTAGATAGAAAGGAATCTGGTTTAGGCCAGGCGTAGTATAGAAATACAGACATCTTTTTATATTTTAGACCTCAAATACAAGCTATATTAAGCAAGTTCAGAGGCACAATGTTCTGCCTTATTCTTGTTGCCAAGCTAATTCAGAAGAAAAGATTACCCTTTGATCTTATTATCAAATTTGCATTAGAGCACACTGGAAAATGTTATTGAACACAAAAGCCAGATATCCTTTCTGGAAAAGAATCATTATTCTTGTATAGACCTGGGTTCTAACTCGACTCTTTGATAAGCTAATAACCAATGTGTAAACTATACTCCAGGAGTATGAATGGACAAATGGAAAGGAACAACACAGTTAGACCGTCATGTGATATGTTTTTTTCTAAACATCAATGATAAGTTTGATGGTTATATGAAAGGACTAATATTAGATCATTTGTTGTTCATTAAATGGAAAAGCTAGCTTGCTATGAAAAGGTCACGAGGTTTTCTGTAAGATAGTTGCTGATTCTCTAACCTTTTGTGGCATGAATAGCTTTCATTTTGCATCACATGGAAAACCCTTTTCACGTCGCTTAGCTTTAAATCCAACCCTTGTTTGGGGATTAGATACAGTCTAACCATCCATCTTATTCTATGATTTATGAATTATATTCCATATTTGAATTCTTTGGGCTTTTGGAAATAGAAATACTTTAATCTGTCCTATAGAAATGTGAAAATGCTTTTTAAGTTTTGGGGGGTTAGGGCCGTATACTATGCTTTAACTAACACCCTTGAAACATGTAACAGTATGTTTCAGGGTTGGTACCGATCTTGACAGCACTGTTAAAAGGTTCCTCGTTTTATTTATGATAAAATTGAAAATTGATTAAGATTCAAGACAATACATCTTGAGCTAATTGGCACTTGTTTTAAGTTTTGCTCATTGATGTTATAGGCTTCTCATTTGCTATTTTCAATGAAAATGATATTGATATATCTTCTGTTTTTAGCTAGGCAACTGGGAGATCTATTTTAATTCTATTAGTAACATCTGCTATTGAGTTTGCAAAGTTTTCAGGATTGAATGACGAGAACATGAATTTTCTTTTACCTTTTAGCTTTTATCTTGTCGTTTATCCTGTTAACATAACTATCACCAGATAACAATTTTGGTGGCTGCGGAAGGAGTATATAAGCTACCCTCCATCAATGGTAGTGCAGACTTGAAGGAAGCTTTGCAGAAGCTTGGCTCCATACCCACCACCAAGATACTTGTAAGGATGAGTATATTTTTTGTAAAATGATGGTTCATTTTTTTTGAGAATGGGAAAAAGAAAAATCATTCATTAGTTATGCAATGATACGATTGCATTACCTTGCAGGCTGTTGAGGTGTTGTGGACTCCTCAGAATGAAAATGATACACTATCAGAGCGTGAATTGCTTGAAGATTATCCACTTTTGAGGCCTTTGTAAGAGTTTATAACAGTCGCTTGTATTTTGGTGTGAGATCAGCCAGAGGGATGAAATTAACTGCTTCCTAAATTAGGTGCGTTTGTTATGTATAGAATAAGACAGTCAAATGTTGTAGGAACTATATACACATGTTTAGTATTGTTTAGATGGTATGTTCTGTACCAAACCTCCCAATTATAAAGAGAGAGGTTGTATATGTACTGCAAAATTTCATCTTTTTTTTCTTGATAGTTTCAATGAAATCTTGCAGTATTGTACTCGTGAACTGTACAGACTACCAAAAAAAGTAATTGTTGACAAATCTTCTTGATGACAAAATGTACATTTTTGCGTCATTTCTCCAACACTGAGCACATCCATATTCCACAGTTTGAATGTTTCTTGGATTGCTGTGATGATTCCACTTGCGCAAATCCATGAGCAGAAAGGGTTTAAAGATTTGGATGAGTTGATATGTTTTTACATCTAGTTAGGAACCTGACAAGAAACTGAAAAGAAAAGATGTTGACTATAACTTTGATATGATGAAATAGAAACAGATGTGTATCCAGTTGTCATCGTTCAGAATTATTGCAGCAGTTGAAGAAGTTAGTGGTGTGTCCTTGTTAACAGAAGCTTTTGGTGACCGTTTTATTTCTAGAATCATCACTAGGAGTATAAGGTCCAATTTTTGATTACGCAAAGCATATGCATGCAGTTCTCGCTACACAAAAGTTCAATTGAACTGGCAACTTCACTTGTAATAGTAGTAGAAGTAGGATTTAGACATTAAACTAACGACCAGAAGATTATGCGAGTAAAGGCACTATGCCACTTTGACTGGAATGAATGAATGAATAATAATAACAACTTGTCATGTTGTGAGTAGTGGATCTTTGAAGCTTTATTTGAGTCCTAACCATGAAAAAGAAAAAGATGGATATGCTTATCGTATACGCACTTTTGTTTTAATCAACTTTTAAAAGATGCATGTGCCTTTCCCACTCCTCATCTTCTAATCTTTGCTTTTTGAGCATCTCAATCATTTACAATTCATCATATATTCAGCTGCCAAGTATTACCAATTTTATTTATTAATTTTTATTATAAAAAAAACACACTTGTTTTATTGACTAGACATAATGTTCGTGTTGGTTACGTAATTTCAATTTTTAGTTAAAATCATACTATCAGACTATGATGACACAAGAACGTTAATATAGACTACTAAAATTTGAGATTTGACAATCTTGTGTATGACTTTACACGTTTGATTTGTTCCAACTATGATCTCGTGTTTGACTTTACACGGTTGATTTGTTCTAGTTAAAACTATGAAAAAATAGTGTTTCCCAGTTGCAATGCAACTAACAGACAATTATTAATAATAATTCAGATAAATTGTTTGATGAGACACTATTCAAAATTAAATGATATAATCAAAAAAGTTTCATTGCCCTAATTGGTCGTGTATAATGTTTAACGAGGTCAGAATGACATAATTTAGATAGACATGCCTTCATTTGCTTTTTCATAAAACAGCGATAGCAGAGTAGGTGAGATTATATTTTATCAACTTTTGACACTGCCAACAACAAGAAGTGAAAGTTATCTTCTTCCCCGTTACTGATTTTCTTTCTAACCAGCAATATAATAACAATAATAACGACCCCACGTACCCAGTACCCAAAAGAGTACCATTTCTGTACAACCCAATTGCTTAAAGGATAAAGTATAGAGAAAGCTCTGGTCAGCCTGAATGTGGACCATGAATTATTTAATGTTACCATATTTTGGTCATGTGGGCAACCCATGTTGTGAGTAGATCAGCATCAATGCTTTTGGAGTAGTACAAACAAAACCCCTATAATTGCTACAAGAGAGTGGGAACCACAAGTTGCTGGCCAAACCACAAGAGACTCTCGTTGCCCATTTCTTTTATACACAAATCTGGATTACTGGTTAGTTTGAGGTCAGCTGGAGTTGCATATGGACTCCAATTCAACTAAAGGAACATGCAAGTTGCAATTATTTCCAACTATCTGCATGGCGGTTCAAAGAATGAATAAGCAATCCCTACTTTTGGTAGTTCAAGAGCAAACAAGTAGTCAACAATTGTTTTGCACCATTTCCTCACCACTGAATCCCATCTTTTAGATTCCCTTGTCCCAGCTCAATTTCTTATCTATGATTTGATTCTTATGTGACAGTCTATACCATGCAGCAGTGCAAAAGCACAAAAGGGCATTTGATACTAATGAGTAAAAAGGTGGTAACAGATTGATATTAAAAGCTCTATAATGAGTATTTAGATTTTGTAAAAAGAATCGAACATGTTTCTTTATACATCAACAGCATCAACTGGGAGAGATAAAGTCCTGTGTAGCGAGTGTGGAAGCATAGATCCATTGCAGAAAGTCTTCGTAGTGACCATATCCTTTGTTCTCGGAGATTGGTTCGTCGCCTCACAATTTTGGGACCTTCTAGTAGCCGAATAGGGGCAGCCCTTATTGATATGCGCATGCAACTCGGGACTAAAATGCTTGCTGTGGGCAATGGACTTTAGGAGATTCCTATCTTTCTTCCCTCGTAAAAAATTCAATACAGGAGATGGAAAATCATCAGACTTTGAAGATTTTGAATCAATTCCTAATTGCTGATCGCGATGCTTTCTCAACTCTATCTCATATTTTGCTTTAAGCCATCTTAGCTCCTGCTGGATTTCATTCTCATGTTTTTCTGCCAACTCGTTGTACAATGATGTCAATCTATGAGAGGAACCAGAACTGGAACCGGTAAAGTCTTGAACTTGCTGTGATGGAGAAGATTGAATTTCATTCCCCTTCATTTCTTTTTCATCATGCTCAGCGACTGATTGTTCAGATTTTTCATATTCTTCATCTGAATGGCTTTTTCCAGAGCCCACAGGAGTAAGCTCACGGCTTTCGTGTTGACCCCATATTTCTTGATAATGTGAGCAGCCTAATTGGCTCAATGCGTTTGATACACCTTCTGTCAACTCATGATCAGATTCATCAGGCTGGCATGTGACCTCTTCAAACCGACCATGCATCGCACCGCATCCGTGCCTACAACATGGATTTGACAGGAACTCTACAAGTGAACCATTGGAGGTACGAGTTGAAGCACAATTATGACAGATAGTTGGATTCACAAAACCAGGAGTTTCCTCTATGCCTGGCCCTGGCCTCCATTCAGGTACCAAAGATGCAATCTCCCCATCAATCATATCAGCTATTTTTGTTACATCCTGATCAGTGATATCGAGTTCTGCAACCATTTCAGTTGCCACACTCAATGCTGTATCAGTTTCAATATCAAAAGGAAAATATATGTTCCGAATACGACCTGCAAAAACAATACAATTAAACTTGTGATATTAGCTGGATGTTCAATAGGACTCAAAAGGCTAGAAATTGATAATTTAGAGAGACAGCAAGTGTAAATAGAGAATGAAGCAAATTGTTAACCTTCTCTATCAGCAATTCGGAGTCTTAAAAAGATGCCATCATCTTCTCTTCTCTTGCCCTTTATACTTATGTCAACGTTTGCAGAACTTTCATCATCATGATGTTCAAAAAATTCAATTCCACTTGGTTCTATCTCAACAGGGTGAAAGTCCCAGTCATTGTGTGCATCACCACCATAGCCATTAGAGTAACTGTTATATGAATTAATAGTGTCATAGCTATAGTCATTTGAGAACCCATTGCAGTGTGAATTACCACTTCCATTAAACTCCAGGTACGGTTGCCTTATAAGAGGACCTGTACCATCATCTCCCCCATAATTCAACTGCCTAAAATCGGAGTCACAACCATCCATTTTAAGGAACGGGTCATTCAACAGCTCCCTAGCAGAGAGCCTGAGTGACACAGTTGCCAAGCATTTCTCAACAAATTGTCTTACTTCTGGATCCTTCACTTTGTACAAAGCATCTGGCTTTTTTCCCTAAATTAGGAAAAGGCAAGCAAATTAATCAGCCACCGTCAACAACTTAACAGTAAGGTATATGTGCAAAGAGGGTGTTTGATCTTACAGATATAACTTTCTTGTAAATTTGGGCCGGATGAGTGCATTCACTGTATGGATATTCAAAAGTAACCATTTCCAAAACGCACATTCCAAACGAATAAATATCAACTAGCTCATTATATGCCTCTTCATAAACTTCTGGAGCCATAAACTCGGGTGTCCCTAGAGGTATGAAAGCCCCACAGAAGAAAGATAGCCCATAAGATATGATATTCCAGATTCTAAACAAAGTAATCATTCAAACACAAGTCTGTGTGCAATACATCAACTAAAATTTTCATCTCTAATAATGAAAAGGACTAAAGAGATGTCATGGAAATTAAGTAAAGTGAGCATACCTACACAATGAGCAGCATGCGATTTTCTAAGGATTGCCGCCAGGCCAAGATCTCCAATTTTTACCTCTCCTTGGTTTCCATTAACAAAAATATTGTCGCACTTCAGATCTCTGTGTATAACAGGAGGGTCATGGCTATGAAGATAGAGAAGTCCTCTCAAGATCTGTCTGCACCAATGCTTCACTGCTCTAATGTTAACTCTTCTATGCTTTAGCCTATACCTGTAGAAAGGCCAGAGAGAGAGAGAGAGAGAAGCCAAACCAATAAATTTAGGAAAGACCCAACAAGCAAAGGCAGTGGAAAAGTAAAAAGTGGATCTTGAAATGATTAGCTATTAATAACACTTACTGTCTCAAAGTCCCAGAGGTGAACATTTCAGTCACAAAGTTGATGTTTCTATTTGCAGTGTCAACCCAAGAAGTATAGAACTTCATAATGTTTTTATGCTTCAATGTCTTGAGGAGATGAATTTCGCAGTAAAGTCTCTCAAGATCTTCAGGGCTTTGTAGAAAATCATAGAGCTTGACCTGGTTCCAAGCGACTTCAATCCCCTCGTACTCATCGAATGCTCTGTAACTGCCGGAAAACAAATCCGTTAGTTACCTCTTCGAAGAAATTCAGACAAAACCAAAAAAGATGGCAATTTTTTGCAAAAGTATTAAATGGGCACCCACTGAATTCAAGGAAAACCCAAATTAAAAGTAGCCAAGTAAATTAATGAAGAGAAGAGATTAGATTCATACACTGTCTTTGAAGCTCCTTTTCCAAGGATTTCATTGTACTGCAGATACAAAAGACACCAAGTGAATCCCCAGAATCAAACTCAAAACATCAAGAACACCCAGAAAGGGAGAGGAACAGAGAAAGATAGAAAGAGAGCCATACTCTGCCATATCTTCCAGTTGGATCAACCTCAACAAACTCGGAGGATTCTAACTCCGGATGTAAGAGACCATTCATTCTCCACAAACTTTTTAAGTAAAGGCTGGGTCTTTCTTTCTTCCTACTTTAGCTGTGTGATTTGTAGATCCTTTTAAAGTTCTTCTCTTTCTGTCAGACACAAAAATATGAGCAAACTGGTTTTATCCTACAAAATGTCACAGACAAATATACAAATATTTTAAAAGTGAGGTGACAAATGATCAATCATTCACAAGGGAGAGACTTAGAGAGAGAGAGACCGAGGGGATTAAAAGAGAGGTTTTTTTTTTCCCAATTTTGTTTAGCCACACCCTCATTTTAAGAGACAAACAAAGTCTAACTCCATCCAATCTTTCTTCCCCCTCCTCTCATCTACTCCTCATAGTATACAGAAAAAACTTCAGAAGTTAAGAAGGAAGAAAGAAATGAAGTTTTTGTGACCTTATTTACATGACAAGGAGGGACCAGGATGGACCCACCACCTCAGTTTGATTAATACTCTAGCTCTAACATGTAAATCCTTTTTTTTTTCAAAAGAATTTACTGTAAGCAATTCATTCTCTACTTTTTTTAAGATGGTCTTCATAATATCATT
The DNA here is from genome assembly GCA_027576715.1 of Erythroxylum flavicans. Classification (NCBI taxonomy): domain Eukaryota; kingdom Viridiplantae; phylum Streptophyta; class Magnoliopsida; order Malpighiales; family Erythroxylaceae; genus Erythroxylum; species Erythroxylum flavicans. The sequence continues at coordinate 25,479,194 of JANZXP010000003.1, forward strand.
TCTTTTTCACGATCATATCATCATTTGGTCAAGTCATTCTCTCTTTTTTTCAATAAATAAATATCTCAATTGTGGGCATACTAGTCTTTGCATATGCATATGAAAAATGATGAGATAGCCTTTGGAAAAGTCTTGCAGATAAATTATATAATCAGAAACAAAATGGACAATATGCCTTGCATTTGTTCCAAACCTCATTTGCCATGTTCATAATCGGTTTGCTATAATTATTGCTAGTCTTGTCTAGCCAAAATTTAAGTATTTTAAAAAACTATTTAAAAATAGGATTTTGAATATGATACAATTATATATATACGTTTTCTTATAGACCTGTTATTATTACTAATTCAACTATTTATTTCATGCATAAAACCAAAATAATTATTTTACTATAAAATATTATCTTTAACTATGGCTGGTAATATCCTAAACAAAATGATTGTTTTGGTTTCTCAACATATTTCAGTAACAGCAACAGCCAGAAATGCTTAGAACAACCTGTCGACTGAAGTGAAATGGGAACACAAAGTCAAGAAACAAACAGAAATTAGATAGCAGAGGACATGATTAATTGGATCAGGGCTGCAACAATAGCCAGAAATGCTCAAAACAACCTGTCGACTGAATTAAAGAACAGATGACACTTGTAACTCTATAAAAATGTTAGGATCATGTCTTTTTTGTTAGATTAGCCAAAATGATGTTAGATCTTGCGGTATCATAAAAATGTAGTAATGTTGGAATAACTTTGCTGTGGTTAATGGAATTTACTCACTTTTCAAAAGGAAAAAGGACTCTAGTTGCAAATTACTAATGGATTAATTCTCCAACACCAACTGATCTAACTTATGCTTAATGAATTAATCAATTTGGCCAAAAACATATTTCCTTGGTGCATTAAAAACACCCTGAAGCATTTTGAGGTTCTACTTAATTAGCTAGCTAGTTCCCAGTTGTAACAAGCATAAATCCTATCCAATCCAAGCTTCATGAGACTCGTTGAACATTATCACGATTGGTAGTTCCGATACTAAGACTTGTTCAACATCATTAGTACAATTAACTGGTCGTAATTATATTCGATGATTACGTGTAAATTTGATGAAGAGGCATGTTTCGTGCCGTTCAAGATCAAGATCAAGATCTCGGTAATGGCATTTATAAGTTAATATCTAATTTTCAGCTCTTTTTTTCTTTTTCTATTGAGTTTTGTACAAGAAGCAGCATGAAACACGCAAACTTGTGGTTCATTTAGGATGGATTCGGTAGCTTTCTCTATTCAATAGTCTCTTCGTGCTAACTATACACATAAAGATAGATCAGTTCCAAGTGGGACACACAACACAATTGAATAGTTTTTGAATTGCTAATGCTAGCCAGAAACATGCTTATTTTGTGAGCATAAGATCACTCAACTCACTTTTCATGTCTGATAATAATAAAAACTACATGCCTCCGTATATTTTGTTGCTCTTCTCATTATTCGTCTATTACAAGCTCATTGGCATATATATAAATATTATTCTCGCGTCTTTGTTTCCTGATAATTTGATTAAAAAATTAAAATTTTTATTAGGATAAGCAAAGCATGTTGCATTAAACAATAATAAATTTTCTTAATACATATTTATTTGTTACTTTTTATCAAGAAATAGAAAAATCAATTTAGAAACTAATTAATGTATTCAATGGAAGCACATTAAATTATTGGACCTCGATCGTAGCTATTCCTAACCATGCAAAGACCGGCCATGTTGTTTGTTTTTTCTAAAGTTAGGTAAATGGTGCATTATCTTAATTTCATTATGCAAAAGTTAGTCCAATTGAGAAACACTATACCAGAAAAAAGTTAGCTATATTAGTAACGGGAGCCTTGTCTTGGTTTAATTTCTTTGGTCAAAAATGAAAAAGAAAACAGTGTGAGCTCAATTTGAAAGTCTTCCTTAATTATTGGTCACTGAGCTCTAACATAAGATTCCTACGTAGTAAAATCTACATGCAATAATCAAAAATCACTTCTTTTAATCTTCTAAATCATTATTGCAAGAGATTCGAACCTCTGTTTTTATCCTTCGATAAAAAGATTCATTTTCTTAATAAAAACTAATAAAAAAAATTTTTTCGAATCATCCATAAAATTGAATACCTCATTTAAGAATTATTTTTGATGTGATCCGTAGAAATCAATAAAAAAGGCAAATTTCTTATGATATATTAGATATAGCTCGATCAGTTATTGATAGAGTAAATAGATCTATCCTCTCTTAAAATCTCCCTTCTAATACAAAATCATGGTGTTATGTTTTAATAAATTCGAAAATCATATTAAGTAGTTTCTATAAGAAAAGGGGAAATACCTATCCAAATAGGAATAGGATTGCAAATGAATTAATTAACAAACTCTTCATCCATGGGACATCTAGTCAATATGTGTGAATAGTCATTAATCTATTCTCAATTTTGGAATTTTCTCCCTAAATGGTGGAGATAGTATTACAGAGGTAAACTCTATAACAATGAATCTAAATACAAATCCAAAATAGACCAAGACAGTATATGGTATTCTAAAATATGTTATGGCAATAAAAAGGCTGACTTTATACACTCGATTCTGTAAATCGCATCTATATACTAGTTGCTTTTAGATTTTTTACGTTCACAAGAATTAAGATATATCCTTTTATCTTATAAATAACATACAAACAAAAAATAATATATAAATGGCCTATGTTTGTAATTATAATAAAACCCAATTTAAAATATTCTTCATTCCTCCGTATACGTGACTCAGTAATACCCAAATGGATTTCAGTAATAATGTACACAACCTTATTTTTATACTTTTACAAAAAGACTGTATTTATGACTTTAACATGTAGTTTTATAATCACAAAAGGCTCACTCTCTATTTCTGTAATATTTTGTATTTAGTATAATTGATTAGGATTAAGAAATTATTTTCAACTATATTATTTACTTCAAAGTTCAATTAAATCACATCATTAAAAAACTGAATTTACTAATTAACAAATTATGAGGATTTGCGAATTTGAAACTACACTACATATGATTTTATTTTAAAAATATATTAAAAAAAACCGAAGTTATAGCCTTGGGCACATAATGGTGGAACCCAGAAGGAGCAAAATTTCCTTGATTCGTTATATTCTTTTGGCAAAGTTATGTGAATGCTGGACTGCTTTCATTGCCACAAATTACAGCACAATAATAATAAATGCGCTGAACATCGTTATAGCTATGAATGGAATTAAGAACAACGTACGTACGCAATGTTAGATAAGACATAAATAAATATATAGCTCTATATGTTGCAGGATTAGATTTTCGGGGAGGGGCAAACAAACTGAGGTAAGAGCGTGTCCGGGTATGGAGGTTAGGGCACAATCCCTTGGCAGAACCATTCCAGGGTTCCAAAAGTTTTATTAAGATTTGACTCATTCAAATTAAAATTTAGGGTTTAGAATTAGACGACAAATGTAGTTAAAATATATGCAGTCGGTCCTGGAAACCGTGTCTGGTTCGGGTCTGGTTTCCCATTTTCAAAGCCGAAGACACAATTGGTGTGGTCAGTGTAGTTGATGAGTATGTTTCTGCTTGATAGTCCATCCAGGGTTTGTATTGTATATGTACATACAGAGAGAGAGAGAGAGCCCTGGATTATTATGTATGAAAATTTGTTTCTTTGAAATGTCAAGGATTCGAGAAAGAGAAGAAGAGGTCTGATATATATAAAAAGACAGATTTGGCATAACAAAAAAAAAATTGAAAACAAGAAAAAAATATAGTTTTATTCGTAATTGTTAACAAATTAGAAAAGGGTAATTTAAGCTTAATCTTAATAAAGAATGGGGTTTGATTTGGGATTATGATTAATTATAGACAAGTAAGCGACACGTGGACTTGATTAAAATAAGAATGATTGAACATTTACTTATCGTGTACTAAGTGCAATTCAAGAATGCCGTCTCCGTAGATGCAACACAAAAGGGTCACTTTCGATAATGTTGGTGAGCTCCCATATGGCACGTTACAAGACTTTTTAGGGCTTGTTAATTGGGACATCACACGCTTTTTCTTTGTTTGACTAGTTGGCCTTTTGATTCCGTGGGAATCCGTACAGATTGAGGTCAATAATGTACCAACTGGACCAAAGCCACTTCACTTTACGGTGTCGCTCCTGATTTTTGAGCAGGACAATGCCACTCTATTTGTTTATTGCTTTCTTAAACAGACAACTGGACCTGGTAGATCAACTTTTAATTTGCACATGAACTTTACCTTATTCTATTATGATATTCAGCGACTCATCATGATACAGTACAGTGCGGAATTAACTATGTAAATACATTTATCCAAAATATTTTAAAAATTATATCGAAAGTTAAATAAATAAGACAAAAAATTTAAGATTTAAAAAGTTCAGCTAGTATTAGATAATTATAAAACTAACTAAGGGTTGAATAAAATTATTGAATTTGAAATATGATTGAAATAGATTGTTCTTATTAATCAAAGAATTTGAAGTTTAATTGAAAAAAGATCTTATTAAATAAAAATTAATTAGTTTGTTTTGATTTATAAGAACTGATTAATTTATAAAAATTAATCGATTAATTAATAAACTGAATTTACAAAAAATGACCTATTAATTAATAAACTAATCAATTTTTAATAACAAAAATTATTAAAACAAACCGAGCCGAAAATTTAAAATTTGAATTAAATTATTAGACAATTGAAAAATTTTACAATTCGCTTATTTACACACAAGCTTAAAAAGATAAGTAAATACAAACATCAAGTGTGACACCTTATTTGATAATTGGTTATCTTCTGCTCGCATCAAGAGGGTTGGAGTTAAAATAATTTCCCATTTAAACAAAAAAATGATTTCCCTTATAATTATATGAAAGTTGCACTTTTCGATGAATAACAAGTAAGAACGAAAAAGATTGACACAATCTGAAGGAAAATCAACCCAAGATAAGGTATGTGATAGATTGGAGAAGTAGTTTAGTACAAATGCCCGTAATTATAGCCATTCAATGATCTTATGATAATTAAAAATATTAAGGCATCTTTAATTGGCATTAACATTATTTGAACGATCCATAGTTCATGTTCTGTCATTTCAATTGTGTGAAAAATAAATAAGTTCATATAAATTATATTTTAAATTTACAATCTTACTTATTCTAGTTATCAGAATTTTAATTTATTATAAATATGATATTTTTATTTTTAAATTGAATTTTATTAACATAAATTATCATATAATTGTAATTCATCCACATTGGATAATAAGTATAATTTTTAACTAATTATAAGATTATTTAGTGTCTAGCTAATTTATAATTTATAATTATTTTTGAATTAAATACAAAAACTAATTTATCAAAATTTTCATATTTATGCTAATAAAGACAAGTCAACCTTTCATGCCAAAAAAAAATTAATATAAGAATTAACAAGTTAACTCTTAACTATATTTTCAATATATTAAAATATACTCTTTATATTTCAATTAGTGTCATCACATTAAATAAAATTCTCACATCTCCAATCAAATTTCACCTTCTAATTAATTTAAAAGTGAAACTTAAATTTTCAAGTCTATAGATGACTAAAAAACTATTAACACGTTCTTATAAAAAACTTAAATAATGAAAACTCTAATTAAATTAACTTTCTCATAAAACAATTATCAAAATCAATCCTAAGTAATAATAATAAAAAATAATTCTATAAAATTTTCTAAAATAGGAAATCATGTATCTAAAGAGAACATAATTCAATCATTCAACCCGAAATTATATAAAATAGGTTATTATATTGTCAAATAAGATATCTCAATTTAGACGACAACAATGACCAATTTGATCTGGCCAACAAACCTGTACATGCTTGAATATGGACCTGAATAATGTCTCCTAGGTAACATAATGTTATACACCTTATTATAGTGCCAAATAATTCACATAGGCCAATGAATCGTATATGCCCAGATTTGATCTTTTTTTTGGTAAGAAAGGGGCATAAGCCACTAATAGAACAAAACGTAAAAACTATACATCCTCGTAAGGCATTAAACGTGCCTGTGCAATGCCCAAAACATCTTGACGTAACAACTCTCCCACAGTCACCGGGCTTTCTTGCAAAACATGTAACGCTGCATTTGTTGGATCTCGCTTTTAGGATTTTTATTTTTTTATTTTATTTTAATTATTTTATTAAATTATCTAGCATGAAAATAGATTAGAATTTATGAATTAGGAATTTTTG
>JANZXP010000003.1:25487586-25507202 GCA_027576715.1 Erythroxylum flavicans
TATTAGTCATATAAATTTAAATTATAAATATTAAATTATTAAATTAAAATAAGAAAATATAAATAAAATAAATTTAGCAAATAAAATATTTCACCTTACTTAAATACTATTGGCAAAAACTTCCTTCTATTAATTGAATAAGGATATGATGGAAAATACTAAAATATCATGAGGTTATTATTGAAAAGTAAAATTTCTACCGCATAAGTAGTTTCCTACCGCAGCCCCCTTTCTGCTTATCTATTTCTGCGGTGGCACCGCAGTTTTCTCCAACCTGTAGTTGTCGCCCGCAAATCCAAACGTGTGACTGCAGTGAATAAGTACTTATCTCCACCATACCGCAGATCTAAATGCAACCTAAATTATCGTATTGAGATTGATATTATCTCCTAATGTCTTTTTATTTTATATATCTATCTTAAATTATTATGCTTACAGCATTGTATACTATTCAATTTTGATAATATATTAAACTAATATCACTCTTTATCATATTGTCTTATTCAATTTCAACTTAATCATAAATTATAATTTTCTTTACTTTCAGAAAATTACAAGTAATGAACAAAATAGAAAATTTGTTGAAAGGAAATTGCCGATTGGAAAAGTGTTTGCTGTTAATTCTGTATAGCTTAAAAAAGGCTACGTATGTTAAAGAATCTTACACAATAAAACTAAAATATCATATTTGATTCTTATATTATTCGTTAATGAAGTGATAACTTTACGTTTAGAGCTGATTCATGAATTTAAATTTAGGTATTTTAATGTGTTAATTTATGGCCCAAATCAGGTCCAGACTAGTCCAGGACTAAACTTTTTTAAACAAAACAATAGCGTTTTTTTTAAAAGAATTAGGCTTTGGACAGACTTAGGCCTGAACAACTCAAACCTAAATTTAATTTTAAAAAATTATTTTTATACTTTTAAATTTAAAAAATTTAGCGAGACTAACCCATGAGTCGGGCTATTTCCATCTCTATTTACGTTCTAATAAATTGATAATCCTTCCAAAAAATTAAATGTGATTCCTTAAATAATATGAAGTATAAATATTTTAAGAAATCTATTAGATCTAGTAAAATTATTCTTTAGTGACCAAAAAATCATGAGTTTGAGTCACGGAAATAATCTTTTTGTAAAATGAAAGGAAAAGTCTGCGTGTAATTGATATCCTTCCTTCAACCCTCGCAAAACGGAGAGCCTTGTCTATTAGGATTGTTGTTGTTTTTACTAGATCCGTGTGAAGATAAAAGATATAAGAATATTTTATATTTTATACATCATTTAAAAGTATAAAAAATTTTAACCAAATTCATCGGAGTAAAATTTTTAATAAACAAAATTTATATCATACAAAGTATGAGTGTAGGCAGAAAGTTTGTTCATTTGTTTCTTAATCTGAGATGGGGTGTGTTGTGTTTCTTCTACCTACTAAGGATCCCCACTAGTGAGTACCGAATTATGCATGTGGGATGAGCTTTAGGTGCACCCTAACTCCCCAACACCACACATGCTCTCCCTCTCAACTCAACGTATCTAACCATTATCTTCCTAACCACTTTTGATTATTGGGTAATTTTGTAATTGTAATCTAGGATTAATTATTAAGATTTAATCCTCCCAACTTTTAACTTTTCTATGGATTGTAACTTTGATGAATATTAATTTATTCAAAAGATAATATGGTTCGGTACAAAAATTATACTAAATGTCAAGATTTTTCTAAGGTTTGGTTTGATGGTATTTGAGTTGATGGTTGCATGTGCTAAAAATATGGTACATTTCGTTTTGTTTCTCATCCTCGTCTTTCGTGATACATTAGATTTACTGATTTTGGTAAGTATCGACTTCTTTGCTATAATTTGCCCAGTAGTTCATATAAGAGCTATAGACGTTCCATTCCTATTAGTTGTTATGATATTCCACATTCAAATAGCGGAGATTCACGAAAAAGTCTCACTCTATTTACTAGTGAATGAGAGTTTAGCTTGATGGTAACATTTCATAAGAGGCTAATCAAAATTAAGATATGCCAAATCAATTCCTAATATAAGATTGGTTCTTGGGTAAAGTAATAAGAATCACCTTGAGTGAGGTTCTTGGGTAAATTAATAAGAATCACCTTGAGTGGAAGTTATGTTTATATTTGTATATTTTCCTAATGATTGCCTCTCAATTTTGTTCACATTTGTCACTATTGACTCTAATAACCCCTTATTTCTTTATTTTATTTTGTGAAACTTTTAAAGAAACGGATAAAGTTTTAATTTCTTTTTCTATCGAGTCAAATGACAGCATGTACAGAAAAGAGGGGAATAAATTGTCTGTTCTAGTTAATCAGTTCTTACTCTATTATATTAAATCTCATCCACATATTTATTTAAGATCTACATAAATGTATAGTTAAAAATAACCGGCACAAAATTGAAACATAAAAAATGGCACAAAAGATTTGGTCTTTTTCCTTTTTAATATATACAACCATAGACAACTTGTAGTTGGAAGTTAGTTTGGGTTGAGTTACATAGAGAAAAGTAAATTGGGCTTAATAATAAGGCTTAGTCCAGTTGATTACTGGACTTCGAACTACACATGAAACAACCCAAGTAGAATAGTAGTAGCTGGGTTTCCATCCTACATCCCCTCGTATAAAATAAGAAAACGATGTAAATAGCTCACAAGTCAGAAAGCTGCAAGTAGTTATTTTATTTTGTAAATAGAAGCTGTTTTCTTTATTTTATTTTATTCTAATTTATTCTATTAAGTTAAGGCAAATAATTAGAAATATTATGATTTTTTATTAACTTATAAGAAATAATATAAAATAGTGGATAAGTTTTTCTTTTCTCATTTATAAAATTACATTTTTAATATTTATTTCAATCACCAATCTCAAGCTTTAAAAGATGAGAAGATTAAATTAATAGCGAAACAAGAAAAAAAATCCCTTTCAAATTTAGGTTAGCCGAAGAAAAAAACATCTCTTTCAAATTTAGGTTAACCTTTTGTTAATCTTGTTTCTGTTCCTAATATTTATTTATCTTATTAAAAAATTTTAAATACATTTTCAAAGAAATTCTTTTTTCTCTGTCTTTTTGGGATATATAAATCTATTACTAAAGCGAGGCTTTGAATTTTTTTTCTCATAAAAAAATAAGGAAAAAATAATGGCAAATTAAATTTAAAATAACTCAAACCAATTGGAAGACAAATAGAAAAATTCTAACCGTTAAGTTGGCCAATGTGTGGAGATGGGATTGGAAGACCATCAACACCTTTCTTTATGAGGAAAGGCTGAAGGTTAGAAGAGGGTTCACCTTTGTGGGGTAGCACAACAATTAAAGAGAATCAATCAGCACTATACTAATAATTAGTATTTAAGTAACCAAGTAATCCATGTGTAGGTGGCTTAATAAGGGGCTCTCTTAATTTAAGTAAGGTTGTGGATTTAAACCCTTTTTATATATGCAACCTTTTAAAATTTGAAGTCAAAATTTTGCCTCCTATAAAGGACCTATTTGACTCTAGAGGAGATTAATCAAAGTGTGGATAGCTTAAAAATACTTTTTTATAATTGAGCCCGCCTAAAATACTTCGTGGACAATCCAAAAAAAAGTATTTAAGTGACCAATTATATGGTCACTTAAATAGCAATCTAAACATTTGATTTGTTGGCAAGTAAATGCACAAGATACTTTGATTTAAACAAATTTATGTTTTATTGAACAATAAATTTAAGAAATTATTTTATTACATTAGGTATAATGCGTTCCCATTTAAATATGCCCACACACAAAAATTAGGCAAAAATAAATTCAATTGCATAGCCCTGAAGTTAGAATTCTAAGAATCCACTTATGCTATTTCCTTATGAAAAAAAAATGTTCAAACTAATATCAAAACAACATGAAGTCATCATCTCTCCTAGTTGTGTATATGAGTTAGCCAAAGGCCAGTGCAAGTGCAACCCAGCTCAGACTTACTTGAAGCCCTTTTTAGAGGCGCAATTCAAGGAAGACACACATGAGTAAGTGACTAACTTTACTTACTTATCATTCTGCCTTGTGCTTTCATCATTTGGAATCACCTTCCCGCACAGCTTTCATCATAAAGTTGATTATACTATTCTATCTCCTCTTTTCAATCTTTTAATCCAATAGTAAGACCATAAAAACCCAACCCTTCAAAATACTTAGTCACAGACACACAAAACACACAATACACATCCCTTTTCCTCTCTCAAACTGAGTTTGTCATCAATGAACATGGTGTTCCCCGCATGTTTCAGTCACTCCAACACACTCTCAAGTGCCACTAACCATCTGCCTCAGAACCTCACAACATGCATATACCAAACTCAATTCTGCAACTCACCTACATACCTCACACTCACCTGGTCTAAAAACATGTTCTCTCACTCCTTGACTATCTATGCTTCTGACTCCTTCTCCTTCACAATCTCTCTAAACCCATCAACCTTCTCCTTCTTTAAAACCCGTCATGGGTCCAAATCCATCTACTCGACGCACCGTCATTACCAAAGAATCAAGCTGTACTGGGACTTCACTCGTGCCCAGTTTCCTCACAACTCGGCTGAGCCTGAATCCTGTTTTTACCTTGCAGTTTCTTGCAATGCCAGGTTAGAGTTCTTTCTTGGTGATCTTTACACAGAGTTGACTCGACGATCAGGATTAATCATGACCCGTCAAATGACAGAACCGACATTGCTATCTACGAGAGAGCATGTGTTTGGTCGTAAAAATTATGTGTCCAGAGCGAAGTTCTTGGGGTCAAAGCATGAAATAGCAATAGAGTGCAACGGGGACGTACTTGCGGTAAAAGTTGACGGAGAAGTTACTCTTGTTGTAAAGAGTTTAGCATGGAAATTTAGAGGCAATGAGAGGATTTTCGTTGGTGGGATTGAGGTAGAGTTCTATTGGGATGTGTTCAACTGGGTAGATAGCAACGGTTTCAACGGTAACAACATGAATGGCCATGGGGTGTTTATATTCCAAGTTGGTGATGGTGGGGTGTGGCCGGAGATGATTGGTCCTGAGAAGAGGCTGATGAGGAAGAGCATGTCGTCTATGGGGCACACATCAACGCCGGCAATGGTGTTGTCGCCGTCGCCGTCATGCTCTAGTGTTTTGCAGTGGGCTGAAGAGAGTAGTGATTGCGGCAGAAGTTCATGTTCTTCATCCACCAAGTCAGGTGGCAGCAATAATACAGGCTTTTCTTTATTGTTGTATGCTTGGAGGAGAGACTGATTCAGTCCGACTGCTGATGAATGTCATCGATTCAGCCCGACTACTGATGAATGTCATCGATTCAGCCCGACTACTGATGAATGTCATCTTATGGGGATGCTTGATTCTTTTTCATAACTTCTGCTGTTTAATCCGATATGATGTGCAAATTTATGAAAAGTTTCTGATTATTCTAATTACGGTTCTTCAAATGTTTTTCCAGTTTCCTTTACACTTAGCTAAAGAAGTTGCCATGGTGATTAGAGAGAATCGGGCTATTACATCAGAAATGGGGTATGGTTGAATCAGGTTTAACTGGTCAGGTCTTACATAAAATGATGACATTTTCAAACAGCACTCTCATCGCTGTAGCTGAACCGCATTAGTTCAGCTAATCAACCCGTTCTTTGAGCATCAGTTTTCACTTATATTAATGCTGAATTACATTTGTTAACCCAGCGAACAAAAAAGGAACCATCTTTCTTTATACACAGATACGACATAACTCCCAGTTTCACTCAAAAGGAACATATGCATAGCAAGCAAGTTCAAAAGCCTACTTATTAGGCCCACAAAAGCAACGAAGAAAAGACTAAACAAATATTATAACCATGCGCGCATGCATGATGCACCCACCACCACCACCATCACTATCAAAGCCACAGTCCTCGGATTCTCATTCTTGTATTTCAAATTACTGAAAAATCTAAGCCTTGCTAATTGCCATTTTGTCATGCACTTTCTGCGGCACGTTATGAGTAGCTACCTACCTGACTGCTCTCCTTATTCCTAGTAGTGATTGCTTGTTCTATCTGCCAATATTCCTGTCATCATCGTGCCATGGCATGTTTTTGTCCTTTGTAATCGTATACCAACACTGGTTTTTAATATACTTGAAAAGATGGAGAGGAAAAGGGACATGAGTATAGAGTCTAGAGATAGTCATTAGTGAATAAAACATTACACTAAAATGCAAACCAGCCATGCATATGCACCTCAATTCTCAAAGTGTATAAAACACTACACTTAAACACTAAAATGCATTAGTGTCAACAAGTGAGTAACTTTTCTTATCAGGAGGCATAAAGTAGATGCTACTAGCTATCAAAACTCAAAAGCCAGAAAATACAGGAGGAAGATTAGCTGCCAAAATCAAATCATTACAAAGTTAAGACTTATATATACTAACATAAACCAAAAAGATAGTTCACTTCGTGTCTTTAACCGTCTGTAGCAATAAATCTTTAAGTTAGTTGAGACATGAACTTTACAATGGCTTGAGATTTCTAGTGAGTACATAAATTCAATCACGAAGATTCCAAGAGCTCCAAGAAAAAATTTGACCAATTGCTTGGAGTGCAGAAACATTCCAGCTCTCCACGTGCTTCACAATCTGCAAATAATATACGTCAACCATTTAAAAGTTTTGGCATCTCCAATTTTAAAACCAGATTTTCATAGACTAAACATGTTCTACTCACCTTAAACTTGTCATCCAATTCATACAACGTTCTTCCATCAATCAAAATGAGAGGCTTCCATGGAAATTTTAGGTAGGTTCTGCTAATCAGAAAATCCAGTTCAGGAGCATTGATTAACTAGGAGGTGTAGCCGATACTATAAGATGATACTAAAGTGACTGTGGAGAACAGAAACCAAATAACTGATCAAGTGAAAGAAAAGCAGAGCATGGCACCGCATACTTGCTAAATTTCTCCTATTCCTGGAACAAGTGAGTGCAGCAACTAACTAGAATCCATTAACCTCTCACACATGTGAGCGATATAAATTCAAATGGGCGAATGAGGACATGTAGCAAGAATTAGGATTTCTAACTGAATGAATTGGATACCCCATGAAAAATTCTCTCTGTTATCAAATATCAACAATACCCTAGTACCTTCTCATGTAAATGGAAAACAGACACAGGCTTAACTTTCATATAGGGCAAGAGAAAAATAACCAAGCATTCAAGAATTTTAGTAACTACATACTTGTGAAATAGAAAGAAAAAAGAAAACTCAATATAATGCACTCTTTCAATGGTTGAGCACAGCGCGAGACATGGGTGTGACCTAGGACGTGCTCAATTTTGAGAGTTAGAGGTGAAGGCATGAGCCTGTTGAAGTGGCGGTGTGTTTCTGTAGAAGACAATGTCTGAGATCAGATCATGTCAAATACCGTGTCCAAGTGCACAAAGAAGCTGAGAGTATCTACAATTTGGGAACACTAATGTGGCTGAACCCGTTTCAATGTATAAGGAGAAACGGTGAGATCCACGACCTGGAACACGGTTGTGTCCTATGTTGTGCCCATGATAACCAACTTTATCTGAAAATGCATTTTAGCTGAAGTACAAACTCTTTGAGGATTGTATGACTTATCAGAACCATGTTTAAGTTAAGACTGACCTTGATAAAACAGGCAAGTTGTGTTGAACTGTACCAACTAAAGTTTGTAATTAACTATAATTATATGAACCTATATAAAGGAAATTTGAATTCTTCATCAAGTGGAGAGTTTCGATAGATCAATAGACAACAACCGGTTTAGGTTTAAGAAGACATAGCCACACCCAATTGGCTAAACCTTACTAAGATCTTCACATTAGGTGTTTTTTTTTTTTTCCCCCATACAAATCTATTCTTGTTGCATACACCTTATTTCTTAACAAGTGTATCAAAGCGTAATTAAGGCAAGAATGACGTTGATTGCAATATTTGAAGTAGGGAAATTCAATAGAAGTGAGAACCTCAAACTGTGAGCTGCAAGGGTGAGTATTTGGAATTATTCGGCTATGTTTTCAAATAAGGTCATGTATCATGTCATGGAAATTGTATCTGTAGTGGAGAACAGAAAAAAGCTAGATAGTCGATATATGTTTAAGTCTCTCACAAAAGTTGTATATGAAGCAAAAACTATATAGGCTTAAGATGCAGGAGAGGATGGATCTAAAATCGCATATCAATGCATTCAATCAAACAGTCAATGACTTGCTGAGGCTCAAGGTGATTATTGACAAAGAGGATCAATCAATGATTATGCTTTGTTGCTACCTCTTTCTTTCGAACATCTGGTGACCACGTTCATATTGAGTAAAGGAATAGTTAGTATGGAAGATATCACTGCTATGTTATTGGCTCATAACCAACTGAAACTCAACACTAATAAAAGCTCTTAAGTTGAAGGATTATAGGTGAGGAAAAACCAAACTATGAGAGAAAGCAGGAGAAAGATGACTCATCTAACTGGACTTCTAGATTTAAATATAAAGGTGAAGAGACAATTTAGTATTACAAGTAAAAGCAAACTGGACATATCGGGAGGGGACTATCTAAACAAAAAAGAGCAAAAGGACGAATGGAAAACTGATGTCACTAAGATCTGCTAATGTAGTATAGCGTGGGGACTTAGGTTGTACCAATAGAGAAGGGGAGGAAATTAAGCTTAGGCTCAGCCCAACCTGACCTGAAGCTCAAAAGTTTTAAGAAAATGACATTAGTTTGAATAAAAAAAGTCATTTTCTATTATTTAATTAAAAAATAAAAATTGACTTAGGCTAATTTCTGGCCGCCCAGGCTTGATAGGCTCAGGCTCGATTTCTCTATGTTTTAAATAGTCAATTATAGAACATATAAACTTTGGATATAGGATACTTATGTAACATGACAACAAACGTGCATTGGTTTATATCATACATGTTTTAGATTACCGAATTAGAGGATGATAAAGCTTACAAAATCATCAAAACATAACATGTCAGGATTAAGATGTTTGAACGCATTATTAGGGCATTGAGTGGTGTACAACATGTACCAAATTTGAGGAAGAATCTAATTTCTTTAGGGATCATATACGTAAACGATTTTGGATATAAAATTGATAGATATAACATTAAGGTGGTAAAGAATGTGATGATTGTAGAGAAAAGGCCAAAATTGACGAAAGTCATCTACAAACTAATAGGGAACACAGTTGTAAGTGGAGAAACTACAAAAGAGGAGTAAAAAAAGGATAGTACTTTGTTACGACATATACGACTAAGTTATCTAGGTGAACAGGAGGTAACAAAACTTTATAAGGAAAGCTTATTGAAGGATGTCAAGTAAAATGACAACAAAACTTTGTTATCATTTTTGTTTAGCACTAAAAATGATAACAAAAAGAAATTTGTCCCCAAAAACCAAAATGCTCATTAGTTGTATCTTGCAGTGTTGAGAGGGAATGATGTTGCAGAAATTAATCACCTTAATTGCCATGTTGCCAGAACAAATTTTGTATTAGAATCGACACCCTGCAGGTGAAGTGATATGATTAGGTGTCACCAATAGCAATAACTTAAACACAATATACATGTATCCATGCAATCTGAAGTGGAAATTAACTAGATTAGAGGTCTCCAACCTCGATGCTATCCTCAGTGGATTAAGATGTTGCTTTAGTGCATGGAAAAAGCATTGCAAATTAAGAAACTGGTAAATTTCTTGTAAAGGCCCTCAAAATCCTTGCTGCATAGGACAACCCTATGTTCCTTGCAACAAATACTGCCTAGTTTCTTAAAAGGTTTAAAAAAACATTGCTAATTTTATTTTCTTACTCCTAGTCATAAAGTGTTCATGCAGATTTTCCTCAAAGCCACAAAACATAAAGACAATAATAACTTCATGGCAGAAAATGAAGAAGACGTATCCTGCTCTTAACACACCGATTCTGTTCCGAGAAAATACAATTTCTAATTTAGAGAAAGCTCATCGTTCGTAGGACCATTCTCTTATTAAGACATCCTGATATATAACACTAAAAGCATCACATCTTATCCCGCATACTCTGTCTGGAATTGAAGCTATCTGATTTATAATTAGCTAACAGGATTGTGCCCCACAAAAGTGTTCACTCATCAATCTTGAAATTTGCCATATGCTGCATATACTAACAAAGCTTATGCCAACATTAAAATGATCTGTTGTTTAATAGATCCAGTTGCAATAAGCACCATAATGCACCTTCTCAATGCTCCGTAATGAAATTGATGGACAGTCGAAAAAAGGAACCAGCAACTTCAAATTGCGTGCATACAACTGGGTGCCTGAAGCTCCACACATAAACGTTTTAGAAGTAACCAAGAGATATACATTGCACTTACAAATGGGAAGATGCCAGATTAGTTATGCCTTCTATACCCAAGCATGATATACTAATATGGACTTTTAAAAACATCCCCTTAGTAAAGTCCAGCAGAAGTAATATTAGAACATAACAAAAGAACTGAAACCTCAAAGAGTAAGAAAGAAGCACAATTCGTCTTGAATTGAACTGAAAAATCAGCAAACTCGAGCGGATACATATGTAGCTTTTGAAAGGAGTTTTATTTCTTTTTCCTGACAAGGGAAGACGGGTGCAGGGAAGTGGAACGAGAAGCTTCTTGAAGAGCATAGTAAGAAGCTGTTGGCTGTTATTAACTACGCAATTCCTAGAGCAACTTCAGATTGGCTAAATAAAGTGACAAACTAGAAAAAGCTGGAGATACATTAATTGCATAAGTTCTTCGGAGTTCTTACCTTGGAATTTGATAGTAGGATCTTCAAAGATGCAATCTTCAGTATAAATTGCAGAAGTGAAAATACCTACTTACAAAGAGAAAACAAAATATAGCGAGATAAGTGAAAAAGTTTAGAATTTTGAGGAGACGTATAAACCTTCAGTGATTTTAAAATCATGTTGGGATTTGGTAAGGGAAAGCGAAAAGGATAAAATACGCAGAAACCGCACAGAAAGTTGTAGCAGATTACCTGTAACAAAGTATGCATTCTCATAATCAGACTCCAGGATTCTTACCACCTCATCAATACTGGAAACTGAAACCTCCTCAGTTCCGTCTCTATAAATCTCCGCGTCCAATCTAGCAAACTCAGGAACTACTAAGAAAGACAGAGTATAAACACGAAATGGTTAACTTGTTAACTAATGAGCCTAACCTAATTAGAGGCCACACCTGTCCTTGTTGGATAAGGAGAAGAGCCTGAGCAGCTCGGTGACTCCACTCACCGCCAACTTCAGAACTTGTGGGGTTTTGGTTTCAAGTTTTCTCTTATAATTATCACCATTGTTGCAGGTACCCGAGCAACATCGAATTCCATGAATTCTCTGCAAAAAGCAATGGCCTGTGAAAGACAATAAAGACCCAGTAACCATAAATCGAAAGGAAGATAGAGAAGGAGACCCTGAAACTTGGGGATGGACCAAGTGAGCATATTCCCGCCATTTTCTAACAGAGATGGCCACTTGGTTGTTAAGAGTCAGACACCATAGTTTGGTGTCCGTGCACGAGACTCAGGAAGTTTCAACATTCTTTCATTAAATCTCCTTCATATAATTACGTCCCAAGAACGACATAATCGGTAACAGAAGATATTATCCTTTCTTCCCGGCTTCTCTACTTATGTTGCTGGCCACTATTATTTTACCACGTCAGATATGTTTTTGTATATTTTCAATTCTTGATCTTCCTTGTAAAACATTTAATTAAGGAATAAAAAATAGCGAAAATCTATAATTGTTAAAAAATAAAAATAAGAACTACTTGATTAATTAAATTAATTTTTTATTACTTGATTAATTAAATTAATTTTTTATCTTATATAGAAACAATTAAGTAAATTGTGTTTAATAGTAGTTAATAATTATGATATGATTTTTTTTCTACTCTCTCCAACATTAATTAAATAGCTCTAAATTCATTTGTAATCATTATTAAGCGGAAATTGGGATAACTGAGTATCAGAAAAGACATTTATGGTCTGAATGTAGTCCAAATGAAGTCCATGTGATGTGGTTTTCTAGGACAATTAATTAATGTTAGTTTATCTATTTATAATTATAAGAGCCACACACACAGAGTACTGACACTGCTCTTCTTCACTCCATATTCAACTCACTCATTCACCCCCTCCCAAAAAGTCTACTCATTTTCCAAAACAACCTTAGACGATGGCCGACTCCGCTGCTCCTCCTGTGCCACGTCCCGTCAAAATCATCACCGGTGCGGACTCCTTCGGCTGCGACCTCAAAGACACCTTAGTCTCCCACCTCCGCTCCCTCAACATCGACGTTGAAGACCTCGGCACCTCATCCTACTACGACATCGCCGCCGAGGTCGGCCGCCGCGTATCCGCGACCACCAACTCTCCCATGTCTCCGTCTCCTGAGATCCGCGGGCTAGTAGCTTGTGGCACCGGGGTCGGCGTGTCCATCTTCGCTAATAAATTTCCTGGCGTCACTGCTGCGACTTGCCTGACCACCGACGAGGCCATCAACACGCGATCCATCAACAACTCCAACGTCCTTGCCGTATCCGGCATGGCCACATCGCCGGATTCCGCCATCAAGATCCTCGACGCTTGGCTTGATACTCCGTTCAAATCGCCTTGTCCCGCTTCGAATTTCGCTCCTTGGAGCGAAGACATCGCTTCGTTTTTCGAAAATTCGCTCGCTGATATGCCCAAAATAGGGCGACAACAACAACAAGAAGAGCAGAAGGAGGTGATAACAACGCCATGCGCGCTGTGTTGTTTAGTGAAGAACAGGAAGCTGGATCCTATTGACATAATCCCAGGTGGGTCGATGAAGATTGTGCGGGAGAGTCCAACTTCGGCGATAGTGAGTTTCAAGGCTGGGTCTGTGGAGCCTGCGCATCACCACACGTTCGGTCACGATTTGGTGGTATTGAAAGGAAGCAAAAGGGTTTGGAACTTGACCAAGAAGGCAAAGTACGATCTCGTTGTGGGAGATTATTTGTTTACACCAGCTGGGGATGTGCACCGGGTCAAGTATTTTGAGGATACGGAGTTTTTCATAAAGTGGGAGGGGAAGTGGGACATTTTGTTTGATGAGGAGCTTGATGTTGCTAAGGAAGCTATCGAGAAAGAAGCTGCAGATGGTTTTGAGTTGATACAGTGAAAAACTCGGATCTTTAGGCTTGATGGAGTAGTATTTTACGTGTTTGATGTTGTCTCTGTGAAGTTGTTTTCTGCCTCCCTTTTGTTTTTTTGGTTGCGTATAATGGGTATGGCTTGTAATGGCATCTTTCCTTTCGAATGGGGTATACGCTACACCCATCCATGGTGTAATGTCTGTAAAAAGTGTCTTTTTGGTCAATAAATGTGGGTAATTATTAAAATTTCATTCTTAGCCGCTAAAATCGTCTATTGCAAGGTTAGGTTATAGTTGTCGAGAAGATGTTTGAATGAAAATTTCAGACGTGGTCATGTAACTCTTTGTTTTCATGTATATCATACAACAAGACTCAACTCAGACTCAAGGGTCTTCTTCCTCAATGCCACTAGCTCTTCCCCACCATCACATACATATGCTGAAGCTTGCCTGCCGGATAAAGTTGCTCCTTCCATGCTGTCTATGTAATCCTATTACATCAGTTAAAAATAATATTATCAAGACTGCATTGCTCAACAACAAGCTACATCAACAGAAACCAAGAAGTACTTCTTTTGAGGTAAAAGTCACCTGTTTTGTGTATGAGCCAGCAAGAAAGAAGTTTTTCACAGGTGTCTTTTGATCAGGTCTGAATGGATCTTTTCCAGGTCCTTCACGGTATAAAGATTGACCAATCTTTACAACAGATGACCAAATTACTTCTAATCCTTGGGAGGATGGGAATAAAGCCAAGACCTATTTCCATTAAATAAATCACAAGACTTGATCAATCATCAACTTGAGATCAATTAGTTGGAGACCAACCAGTTGGAATCCAGAGAATAAGGGATTAAGTATCTGTGCTTAGCTGTTTACGATAAGTCTACACACTAGTCATTACTTACGAATACATTTATGAATGCCATGTCATTCAAACTGAAGAACCATGTTCCATAGTTGAGGCACTCACAAGAAGGTAAATTTATAACTTTCTTGCCCTGAAATAATGTGGAAGCTAATCCAAAAAAAAACAACTACTGGAACAATTCATGCTATAAGCCAGTTTAGGCCATGAATCGACTAATGAGTTCGTTTTAGTAGCAGAATTCAATGAAACAAAAGAAGCCAAGAACTTCATGAGGCCTAGCACTTCGAATCAATTATGCAAGACCTCAGAAACTGAAGAACAAGGAACTGCAACCTTGTTAATATGAACGTTAGAGAATGTGCGTCCTAGAATGGCTTTGGGTATCAAAGGTGAATTTTATAATCAACGTACCTGCTTGGAGACTCTCTTTATGATTTCATCATTTGGTAAAGGCATGTAAGGATCACCGGGTGTCAGAACGCATCTGAAAGATGAAGTTACATAAACACGTGAGAGCATGATGGAATGGGCATGAAATAATAAAAGAAGCATAAAGGCTCAAGAACAGGAAAGGCGGATTCTTTTCGTTTCTATGTTTCTGTCCTTCACAAGTTAAAAAGGTATAACATTTTTACCTGACGAACATGAACTACCCATTATTCAATTTAATTAGACATAAACAAAATAAGTAGACCATTGTTCCCTTTGTCTAAAAGAAGAGGAATACTGTTAATGACTCCAGAAGTAGCCTTTAATTTTCCTTACTGGAGCAATGACCCTTGCCCTTCAATGTAATAATCTTCGGGAGAAGCAAGTGCCAGGTCCGCAAAGCATGAAAAATCTGCATCTGGAGTATACAGAAGGTTATCGAGGCCTGTAGCCTGCCTCAGTTGCCTAACAATCAAAAGGAATAGGTGCTTATGGAGTAGGATGATTCCAGCAAATCATGAATTCAGATCATGGAAAGGATAGCACAATTAACCGCTTACCTTGACCGTTCTAGATCCTGTAACTCTGTAACCCAGCCATTATATCTAAGCTGTACTGTTATAACAGGTACTCCTACTAGCTCATAAATGTCATCAAAAAATTTAATTTCCCTCCACTCAGATGGAAGTAATCTTTTAATTCCAGGAACATCACATGCTAAAACCAAATAAGAGAGAATTAGTATTATCCTCACAAACAAAAGGACAGAAAATCAAAATAAAAAATTGAGCATCCGTCTCAACCTGCTACATAAGCATCAGCTTTCACGATTTTCTTGTTAGTAGCCTGAAATTGATGAAGTATTTATGGTTATGGACATGTAAATCACCTGAAATATATTGTGTAAGGAAAACTTACAAAATATCTTTAAAGGATAATAAGAAACCAAACATAAACAGACACAAACATGCAGGGCACAATCTTGATATTGTCATGTGACTGATGATGACAAAAAAGGCATCAGTCTACCTATGTGAAACACTGAAATCATCGAAATTCCTGTTGTCGATTTGTAGATGAATATTTTATTTTATTTTTTCCTGAAAAAGCAATTGCAAACTTTCCTCTGAATGATTAAGAATTACATTCCACACCAACATCATCCCAATACTAGAATAAGAAATATCAGAAGTAATTCACCTTAGACATGGCGAGTCCCGTAACATATGTTTCTCCATCGGCAGACTCATCGTAGAGTATCTGTCTGCATCCCCACCTCAAGTGAAACCTGCTCTAGCAGAAAAAAGAATTTCAAAGGGAGATAATGGAAGTATGGAAAAGAAAAACTCAATAACCGTAAAAACAACAGGAATCCCAAACTGGCAAATAAAAGGCATAACATCCAAGCATACCTGCCTCCTCTATCGGTGATATATTTTCTGATTGGACCACTCAAGTAAACATCAGGAGAACCCTTAAGCATGCGCAGCAAGGACGCCTCTGTTTTTGTGGCAAATAATGAGAATATAGTAAGCATACAACGTGCACTGATGTTGTCACAGTCAATAAATCCAAGTGCATATGCAACAGGATCCCACATCCTCTGAATACTTGCCCTTGTGCCACCTTTGGACAAAAACCAATCAGAGAAGCTGATCTGTAAGAAAACAATGCCATCTTTAGAAAGAAGATTTTAAAAGCAGTCAGAAAAGAGAGGAACAAGTGGACATCCTTCTTACATTATCCAAATTTCTTATGTCCCTCATTGCTCCATTTGGATCAACAAGAGCCTTTACTACTGGGCTTAAGGCAAGAGCAATTGCATTTCTTGCTTTATCATAAGTCTGTTCATGAACAGTCATCAACAACAAATGCAACAAAGAATTTGCCATCAGCTATTTCAACTTCCAAACCAATTTATATATACATCTATAAACTCTTATATTCTTTTTGCGTGTCTGTTTTGAACAAGAAGATATATGCGAAAACCCATGTTTTCTTGATATTTCAGCAGTGATGTATCATAAAGATGCAGACAGTATGCCCCTACATGCCACTGGTGGTAAACAATAACAAAAAGTGGCACGGGTATCCAAGAAAAGTAAAGGAGAAAATCATAAGACTCTGCAATTAACAAGTGAGAGTAGCGGTTATGTCAAGACAGGTCAAGATAAGTCATCACAGTCGAGATTTCATTAGCTAAGGTGATCTCTTTTTGCACTACGCATACGTAACAATGACATACTACTGGACATATGTCACGTACTGCAATGGCAACACATGAACAATGATCAACTCAGAATGGACCTAAGCAATGAATACCCCAAGTTGATTTGTTGACAAAAATGCACGTATCCCATGCAGTGGTGCTCCAACTGGAAACCGAAAATCAAGCTCTGCAATCCAAGTTATGAAAAGGAACTTAAGACATTGCAAACAAATTTAACTGTCACAAAACTAAAGAAAAAAGTTCACTCGGGATCAAGCATCAAAACTTGCCACCAATTTCCCCCCCTTTGTTCACAAATGTATGTGTATGATCCTTCACAAGCAGATTCTTATCAGCGCCCACCTATGTAAAAACAAATTACATGAAAACCTATCAATGCTTTGATAAGTGGTGGTATAGGGTGGTAATTAACTAATTTAAAAAATTTCATGAGGACAAAGATAAGCACGTAACAAGAAACAAATGGACTATCTTCACCTTCTTCATCAAACGGAAAAGATTGTTGTAGCAGCCAAAGAAAACATGAAGACCCATTTCAATGTGGTTTCCACGTTTATCAACAAAGGAACCCACTTTACCACCAATGAAAGACCTTGATTCGTATATATCAACCTGAAAGATACCAAATTTGATCTTCAATGTTTACTATAAAGGCAAGCACTGGATTGCACAACCTTGCAATGGAACAAACTAATAGAAATGATTAATGTTACTATTCTAAGGAAATAAGAAATGTATTAAAAAAGTGCCTCATGGCCCTGATCCAATAACTCCACTGCTGTTGACATGCCTGCAAGTCCAGCTCCAATAATAGCCACCTTCAGCTTGGGGCCCTGATAGCGTTCAGGTTCTGGTGGAAACAACCCCTTTGGAGCTGAAAAATGTAGAAAATCAAATTACTTTTGAAACTACCACATAACTTATCCAAATGCATCAAACAATGTATTTACAGGATCATAATAATATAAATGGACAATTGACACTATTGCTCGTGGATTCGGCTAAGTGATGAGAACATTTACGACGACCTTGCAACATTGGGATTGAACTTGGAAAAACATTAGTTGTAGAACAACTTTCAATGATCGAAATTCAAGCCATGAAATGCATCAGAGCCTGTGGCAAGCAAATATCAGGGCCAATATCGAACTCCAAGGAACTGATTTTAACCGAAACACAAGACTGTAAAATCCAAAACTCCAAGGAACTGATTTTAACGGAAACACAAGACTGTAGAATCCAAAGCGGTAATTTCTAGTTCATTTCAAGAATAACTTTGCGTCAGTCAGCAGCCTCAATCAAACATTTCCACAATTCAGGGCTAAACTCTTACCACCGACTCCATACATCAGCCAAAATCAAAATCCTTTCTAAAAACACCCTCAAATCTTGGGTCTCTTTACCAGCTATGCAAAACATGTAATCATACTTCTCAATTCCGACCAATAACTAATCGAAAGGTTGATAAAGATATCGGAAATCATAAAAAGGAAAGAAAAAAATCAGAGGCCAAATACAGTGATTGCTTGAATTACCATTAACACTCATATCAGATACTTTAGTTTCCAAAGAGTCCAAAGAGAACCTAACACATAACGACCTCCTAGTCGTTAGTTTCCGAGCCACCGATCCGCGAGCTCCAGAAAAGCCCGTATAAGTAATGCCTCTAGTCTCAGTAACAGAACTTCCAGGAAAAGGAATCAAAGAAGCCATTTTTACTTGCTAAACCGAACAAGAAGCAAAATTTATTTCTTCTTCTGCCCTTCGTCGGAAATTCCGTCCAGAAAAAACATAAACCCTTTGAAAAGTGCGGGAAAGGAGAGGAGATAAACACGAAAATGGAGCTATCTCTTGTCTGTATCAATCAAGGGATCATTTTTAATGAAAAAAGATGAGTCTTTCAAGCATTAAAAATGAGCATCTAGAGAGTGGAACGAAAGGAAGATGCGTAGTACGTTGGATTTTGTCGGCTAATTAAGACGTGACAAAGTTTGGCCATGTTCAAGAGACTGTTTTGGTGTTGCGCTTTGCAAGTGATTGCTGTTGGACTTGGGAGTTGAGAGTGGGAGTGAGAGTTCCATTTCATATTTTGGTAGATGGATGGTTTGGAAATGAGTGGTCTTGCCAATAACAGCAAAGTGACTGCAATTTGGACCAAACAAAATTCGGAGTTTACACTGTTGTCACATTTGATTTGATGATGCCATGCCACTGGTTCACGTGAGATCTTATCTCTTTTTCCTTGCAACATTGCGACTTGGGAGTAGTTTCACTCTCACAAGCCTCTCTTTTTTTCAGGTATAAAATTTTCAAAATTTTAATTTAATATTAAACTCTTTAAAATTTTTATAATAATTCATTTAGATTAAATTAAAAATTATTTTTTGTTGAAGTGTCATAAAAATATATGTATTATCCACATCAATAAAAATAATATTTTAATTTAAGCTATAAGAATTTTAGAAACTTTTTATTTTAAAATATTTTTTATTCTAAATTAAAAATATTAATTATTTAAATATTTTTAATTTTGAAGAAATATCTTCTAAAACCACCTGCTTTGCTTCACTTCTATCGTCTAAAAGTTTAGCCATGTTTAAATTTGGTGATTATAAAACTATAGTCCAAAACATTGTTTTGTATTTTGTTTTTCAAATGTCAGGCTCGAGTTGTCCCAAGACTCAATAGGGTACAAAACACTGAGCTCGAGGCTTGATTAATCCGAATCTGACCGTTTAACTTCAATTTTAGGCTATTTTATCATCCATAGTTTTATGTAGAACAACTTTGATTTTTCTTTTTTAAATTATTTATAGGACAATGGAATAAAGTGTTTTTTAATATGAACATTACTTCTTTTTTTTTTTTTTTTTTTTAAGGGAAGCAAACGAAAAACGTTACACGCTAAGGC
>JANZXP010000003.1:25523215-25536223 GCA_027576715.1 Erythroxylum flavicans
ACTACTAATGTATAAACTTCAAAAACATCTAATTATTTTTAGAATTCGACAAAAATTTCAGAAATAATTCCATGAATAAGAGCAATAGCATCAAGAAACCATGTATTGCTACAAGAAAAAAGATGGTGAAAAAGAGGGATTTCCGAAATAATTTTTATGGTTACCCCTTAACAGTCTTCAAGACACGCTCCTTTTCAGAAAGATTTCCCCTTCTAGCTGACCATGGAACTTCAGCTTTCACCAAAGGAGGAGTTGGTCCTCCCTGTTACACACAATAAAAACATATATGAAACTAAATGAATCCAGCAACAAATTTAAGAGACATTAATATTAAGCAACAGGTCAACTAATTGAATGAAATAATTACAAGGTTAACATTTTTAAAAGATCACTTATTACCAGTAGGGTGGCTATACACAAATAAATGGAATATAGCAGTTAGATTACCACTTGATTAGGAGAGATTTGAGCTCTAGCAAACTGGGAGTTCAATTGATCTTGACGATTAAACTGATTTGATTCAGACCTGGAGTCATATCTAGCCCCAAACTCTCTATTTTCTCGAACAGAATCCCAGGACCTGTCCTCTCCAGATGTTGGAAATTGTGCAGATCGACCACGCCAATCACGACTATCTGGCTCAGAATAACGATTCTGCAACTGATTTGGTGGCTGCATTCACCAGAAAATGTTGTTATCTTAAAGCTGACAACTTACATACAATAAATATCAAAATTATTGCCTTAATTCCCCTTCCCACCAGTACTGGTACACATCTGCATTAAAACTGGATACAAAGCTAAGATAACTAGCTATTCAATCTAAATGAAAATCTAGGAATTTCAACAAAAGGTCTAGGTACAGAAAAGCATGAAGTTATGATAAAAATAGAACAGCAACTCACATTACTCTCCCCACGAGTCCAGCTTTGATCTTCACCAAATACTTCAGCTTCAATTTCTTGTTTGACTTTTAAAATCTCATCAGAGATTACAGCAGCCTATAAGAAATTCATGAACACGATAAGACCCAGATAAAAATTACCCAGAAGGAACTACTCTCGTGATCTGATTCTTAAGAAGTAGAAATACAATGACTAAGGTTATATTTAACTAACAGTAATGAAAAAGCCATTTGCTATTTTAAATAACATTCCCTTAAAAAAATTTAATAAGGAACTAGAAAGCACAAAATTAAAGGAATTAAGTAATATGCTACGTTTTAACATAACACCAGAGATCTATAATCAGCACAAAAGATCAATCAGCACTCATAATTAAAATCTTGGTAACCCATTTTGCCATATATTCTATCCAACAGACACTCATCATTTGGTACTGCATATATAAGCCATCAGAAAATTGGAATCAATCTAAGGTATATAAAACAAGTATTACCTCTCTAAGTTGCAGGAGCTGCTCTCTGGTATAGTGCACTCGATCCCGACCCTCAAATCGCAAGTCCCCAGTCTAAAAATAACAAAAAAAATATAAACAAAAGATTGTACACATTAATCAACAAATTTCAGCGAGCTACGGCCAAAATAATGGCAAGTTCACAAACAATGATCCTGCAACGGAAGATACACCACATGACTGGAAATATAAGGTGAAATATTTGTCAAAGGTGCTGCCAATATCAATTAGTAGAAGTACAAGAAGCAGGCACAACTTGGCACACACATTTGTGATAACTGAATATAACAGGAATAAGCATACAGAGGAAAACAGACTAAAGTAGAATTTTGATGTTTCCCATATTTTCCACGTTCCAGGTTTTAATAAATTTAAGACAGTAATGTAGCAAGAAAACAAAGGCAACTACTTATTCAAGTGATTCTAGTTAAGCATGATTCAACTGCAGCCACATTATCTGACAAAATTTACACAGTCAGCCACAGGGCAGAACTACAAAAAAAAAAAAAACTTCGGCAAGGGCACCATGTGAACGCAGTAAATACTAATAATCTTTAAATGAGGTAACTATCACATTACATGTTAACAGCATTTGCACTTACATAAAGAAGAAATGTCAGTAGATTTCTTTATGGGCAATTTGAAGCTCCTTAACTGCCCACCTAAAGCCTACAATATTGCTGTTTGTCCATATTTACAGCAGGAACACATATTTAGTGCCCCACCAAGAATTAGGACAGTTAAAATTTATACATGAATAAGCTACATGCAAAAGTTACTTAAATGTATTGTGTTAAATAAAATAAAAAAAAGAACTTGCCAAAACAAAAAGTCCATATATTAAACATTCTTCTTTTTCAACACTTGCATAAATCTAAAAACATAAACAACAACAACCAGTATTTGCGGAGTCTGGAGAGATCCAGTACGCTTGACCTAAATAGCAGAGAGGCTGTTTTCAAAAGAAGTAGAAAAATATCCAACCAGGAATGAAGGCTTATTTTTGCCATGAAACCCAATACATAATGATTCTCGCATTTTTTAAATCATCCATGGAGAAACAGATAAAGACAACGTAATTAAGCAGAGACGACCATTGAAAACAAATAATCATCAGAAGTAGATATGAACTGGTAGTTGATAATCAGTAACAGATCCAATATCACAACCACACTCTAACACAGAAAATCCAATCCTCAGATTTAAAGCTAGCATCTTTCTCAAACAACAACACAAAAATCAATCCGAAACACGCAAAAAAAAAAGCATCTAATGGATCTAGATCCAAGATGGGCAACGAGGAAAACCTGTATGAAGGAGAACCTAGCATCTGCGTTTGTTTTGTAGGTTAATAAAAAGAAAATCTGGCCACCTCCACCAACCTTAACTAGCAAACGCAAAGCCTCCAATCTACACCAAGCAACTCAAAACCTTCAGCCTCACTACCAATTCTGCATTTATTCATAAACCCAACAACCATCTCCTTTAAACATTAGCGTCACTCACACAGAAACACCCAAACAACCCTCCTTTCACCCATACACGCCACTCACCTGCGGCATCCACAACAGCTCTAGCAGAAATCAAAAATTCAATAAGTCATATGATATTTATTTATTACCTCCAAATTGTTCACAAAAGCTACTTTATTAAGACTGGACATTATTAAAGAAGAAATACTAGATTAAGTTATATTTATTCCTTATCAAAGAAGTAATTGATCTCATAGACTAAAGTATGTTGATACTTAAACAAATGTATGAGTATTTATTAAACAAAAATTTACTAACCTGACTTGATATGAGAATTTTATATAAAACATTACTTGCGTATCTACAAAAATTCTTATAGTGGTGATTGTATATAATTTAACTTAAGATTTCTAAAGTATTGTAGATAAGGAATGTTATGTTTGCTACTTCTTAAGACCTATTGGTAGTCACTAGACACGGTTTGAACTATATAAAGATAATCGAGTGATCAATTTATGATTCATTACCCTAAAGTAATTAGAAAAAATGTTTTATCATTCTCGATTATTATTGATTTAAGAAATTCTTAACTAAGAAAAAATGATACATTAAGGATAATTTTCAAAATGTCATTAAAAGTTCAATCACTAATGTTGTCTACTATAATGATATTCATTAATTCCATACCATTTTCAGTTAGAATATTGTACGATGAAATGATTGGATTTTATAAAAGAAGTCATGCGCAAAAATGTTAGTCAAAACCACTTTTATCCTAATATTTGAGTGGTTATGATTAGGAATGGCAATATGCCTAGGCCTGACATAACTTTATTTTTTAAAAAATTAAAAAATGACATTATTTTATACCTTCCCATCGGGCCATGGGCAAGGTCCAGTCGGCCCAAGCAATCTCGGCCCGTGGTCAGGCTCGTGACCTTGTCAACTTGGGCCAAAGTTGGGCTGGGCCACAGTTGGGTCGAACCACATTTTTTTGAGAAATTTAAAAATTTTCATTGAATAGGTTGGAAATACATCGACTATTTCATGCGAGTTAATCATGTGGCTACATAATACAAATGGACATAATTACATTGTGTTACATTAATGGAAGATAATAAGGCATAATAAACTTCTCCTTTCTCGAATCTTCAAGCCTATACCCGATTAGGGCTGGCGATGACGAGCGGGAGGCGATGCTCTCTTGACATCCAGAGGCTCTCTTTTCGACTCGCGTCAGTGATTCTTAACATGTATCATCTACCTTCAATCGTCTTGTAGGGGATTGTGCTTTCCATGGATACTAATCCTTTTCGTCTTCCCTATTGGTGAGATGGATCAACCTCAAGCTTGATCTAACGTTGTCAGTCCAGGTTGGAGAGCACCAATGAGGTTAATTCTTCCATTTTCATACCCTTCGCTATTCCTTCTACTATCTATCACTTCGGACAGATCTAAGAAATTAACTTTGAGTTGCTATTTACCAGATCCGACGATATTTGACGGGGAGGAGGCTGGCTCTTGAGGGGTCTGTTTCAGGTAAGTCTATTCCTTTTGGTGATTCGATTTTTTCTTTTATTTCTATTTCAATCTGAACATTTTCTTGCAAACTTTCTCTAATCTTCGCAGGGGTCTTCCTTGGAGTGGTGTGGCTCAGGAGCAAAAGGTCCTTATCTCCCCTAAAATTCACCCAAGCTGCAGCATCGATACGTGTTCTCTTCATAAAGTCTTCTTTTGTTAGGGCATATCCAACTCCACTCTTATCTGTTCATAAAACACCTGATCCTGATTTTAGGGTTCAGAGTTTGAATCCACTGAGAGCAATAAACAATGTTTATTTGGAGTTGAATAAGTAACTCATTTTTTAAACTGCAATACTTCTTTGTACTGTGATTGGATATCTGCATGTGGTGAACTGTTGAACTATTGTTGATTTCCTCTTCTTGTATGAGTAGAGGAGTTTTAGGGAAGCATAGGATGTAGGCTATAATCTCCATATACTTATCAATCTCCTACTACAGTATCTGTTAAACTGATTGATGATCAGTTGTTCCCGTATACTTGTAGTGTGAGGTCAATAATAGAATTTAAAGAGTTAGCCTTATCTCTAAACCTTCTGCTATTCCTTTCCTTCCAAATGTTCTGAGCACATATAGCAACCGATAGTAATAGGATATCCTTCTCATGTTTAGACTTTCGGAAGTTTGGGATATCCAGTAGAACATCTGTAAGTCTGTTATAGGAGTAGTCAGGGGAAAATAGAATTGAGATCTTTTCCCAAACTTCTTTTGAGAAAGAACAATCAAAAAATAAATGATCTTTGGATTCATCCTCTTGCTTACATAGTAAACATATCCTGGAGATGGATAGGAAGTTCAACCTATCCAAGGTACTTAGTCTATTCAACATAATGAGCCATAACAAAAAGCTCACATTAGGTCTTAGGACCTTGTTCCAAATCAGTTTATCCCATCCAACAAGAGTAGCAGACCTTTCTCTCATTCTTCTTACATCTTTTGTAGTTATCTCTGAAACGGGGATACCCTTTCACAAGTAGATGTCACTTCCCCCTTAACAAGTGAATTAAGGCAGGGATAGCATTCTAACCTCTACTGGGGTAAGGGTCCAATTTCTATTTTTGATTATTTCTTGGAGCTTTGTATCTTTAGGGAATCGAATTAGTAGGGATCTTGCCAGTTGATTGTGTACAAGTTGTCCATTCCCTGTCCAATTATCAAACCATAGTGAAAGTCTTTCTCCTGTCCCAATCTGACATTGAATATGCAGAAACATGTCGTCCCGCAATCTAAGGAGCTAGTTAAAAAACCAGGTGTAGCTATTTTTGGGTTTAAGAGCCCACAAACTACCTTATTTTAATATATAGGAGTGAAACCAAATGGACCACATGGTCTGTTTTTCACTTCGTAGTCTCCAAATCCTTTTAGAAGTGAGGAGTCTGTTTATGCTGAATAGAGATTCCAGTCCTAGCCCTCCTTCTTCTCTTGGTTGGCAAACTATCTTCCAGCGAACTTTTGCTAATCCTTTATCTCCATTCCGTTTACCCTGTAAAAACTGTTTCATCAATTTTTCAATCGTTTTGATAAACCCTTTTGATAGAAAGAGATAGGAACTCCAGTAGGTATTCATATACAAGATCACCGATTTCAGAAGTTGAATTTTTCCACCATAAGGGAGTGCTCTATTTGCCCAAGCCCCCAATCTTTTTGTCATCTTTTCAATCAAAGGAAAGCATTCACAGAACCTTAGTCTCCTTGATGAGATAGGAATCCCTAAATAGAGTAGGGGGATCTTTTGTTTCCATGCCTGTAATTTGGGACAAAGAATTTAAGAGTTGAGTAGCACTTTTAGAGAGGATGAGAAAGCTTTTGCTTTGATTCACACATAGGCCCAACATCTCGTTAAAGAGGTTGAGGGATTTCATTAAAAGAGTGACTGAGTATACATTAGTCCTACTTAGGAGAATAAGATCATCTGCAAAACATAAGCTAGTTAGTGGAATTTTCTTACACTTTGAGTGGTATCTGAATTTTGGATCCGAAGAGGTGTTGTGCTTTAGAACTTGAGTAAAAACCTCCATACAAAGTAGAAATAGGTAAGGGGATAAAGGATCCCCTTACCTAAGCCCCTTCTTTCCTTTAAACATCTTCGTAGGGCATCTATTAATCAAAATCCCATAGGAAGCGGATGAGATGCATTCTTGAATCTATTGAATGAACTTTGGGGGAAAGTTCATAACCTCCATTGTTTTAATAAGGCAACACCAATTGACACTATCAAAGGCTTTCTTTAAATCAATTTTAATAGTGTAATTATGGGGACTTCTCTTCCGATTGTATCCTTTAAGGAGTTCGTGCACTATTAGGATATTGTCCCTTATGTCTCTGATGGCCATAAAAGCTCCTTGGTTCTCACTGATAAGGAATTTTAAGACCTATTTTATTCTGTTGACCAGAATTTTGGCAATGATCTTATATAGGAAGTTAGCACACGAAATAGGTCTGTAGTCATTCCAAGAATTAGGGCTGGAATTCTTAGGGATCAAACACAGATGTGTCTTGTTTATTTCCTTCAGTAGGTTAGGAAAAATTCATAGATTGCATCCTTGACTGTCCCCCCCAAGCTAGTCCAAGTTTTCTGATAAAAAAGCCATTCAGCCCATCTGGTCCCGGGGCTCTAGATCCATTCATGCTAAAAACAACCTTCTCAATTTCCTGATTTGAGATAGGTCTTGATAACTAGGCACTTTCATTTTCTGGAATCTTAGCAGTGATGAATTGTGCAAGATCATGATTATGTACTAACAAAGAATCTTCGGAACCTAGTAGCTTTTGATAGAAAGCCCTGGCCTCTTTAGCTAGATCATCTTGTCCATAAACTTCCCCACCTTCTTCAGTTTTGATAGAGGAGATTCTGTTGATGTTCTTTCGGGCTAACAAAGAATTGAAGAAGAACTTAATGCATCTATCTCCATCCTTCATCCAATTGACTCTAGCTCTTTGCTTGTATAAAGAGCATTGATTATCCACCACCTCTAAGTACTGTTTTAGTGCTTCCTTTTCTGCTGTGGCTAGGTTTTCATCTAAGGGATTTTCAACCAGTGATTTTTTAATAGAGTAGAGATTCTCTCTTGTTTTGTCAATCTCCTTTGAGAGATTCTTGCCTCTCTTACTGTTAAGGATCTTCAACTCCTGCTTGATAGCCTTAAGTTTCTATATACATATGTACTGCTTAGTCCCATAACAACCATGCTCTAGCCCCTTCAAAATTGCTTCTTGAAAGCCTGCCACACTTGCTAGGAAATTGTTGAATCTGAATGGGTGGTGCATTCTGGAGTTAGTGACTAAGAAATCAATCCTTGTAGGAGTATGATCAGAAATTCTAGGATCCAGGAAATTTGCAGTACTTCTTGGGAAGGTGGTGAGCCATTCCACATTTACCAAAGCCCTATCTAGTTTTTTCCTGATGTGCCAAGTAGAACTTTGCTTATTGGACCATGTAAACATATGTCCTTTCATTTTTAGGTCTAATAGCTCCACCTCCTACATACATTCATACAAATTAGGGGAATAGTTGAGTAAGTTGCAGTTACCTTCAGCCTCTGACCTGAAAACAGTTGTATTAAAGTCCCCACACACCACCCAAGGGAAGTTCACTGAAACCTTAATCCTCCTTAGATCATTCCATAGTTCAGCTCTTTGAAACCTTGTATTGAAACCATAGACAAAAGTAGCTAAAATCTAAGAATTTTCCATTTTAAAGTAGATCAGGGTATGTATATGTTGTTGTCCAGAGCCCAATACTTCCACTTTCAAAAATTCTACATCAAAAGCTTTGATAATCCTACCATAGACATGACAGTGATGGTTAGTAATAAACTGCCAATTGTTTCCTAGACAATCCAATTTATTCAATTTTCTAATTTTTGTTTCCAACATACAAAACACCTTAGGCTTTTCCTTAAAAACAAAATCCCTTAAAGCATTGAGCTTGGAGGGATTATTTATTCCTCGAACATTCCATACTATTAAGGTCATAATCAAGTAGATTTTCCTTTGGAACTTTTCCTATTGCTCCTCACACTTTTCCTAGACATGGCCTGGTCAGATTTTTCCTCTAGATTAATGCCATTCTGCATATCTGACCTTGGAATGCTTTGTTCTTCTTGTTGACTAGTGGCAGCACCCTCACTTGGATTAGGATCATTTGCTTCCATCTCATTACCCCTGTTGCTTGTTGAACTATTGCAGTCTTCAGCAGTTTTATGAATTGGTTCCTCCCTCTGCTGAACAGAATCAGGGTTATTCTCCACCTGATTTTGTTATTTTGTTGTTGTAATTTCATTTGATAGCTAAATCATCCCATGGTTTTCCTCTACATGTTCAATCTCCTCTATCTGTTTGTGATCCTCATGGTCATGCTTATTCTTATCAAATCCCATCACTTCCCAATAATCTCCTTTTAAGAAGGTTCTACCCGTAGGTTTCCATTACTTGCCCTGAGCTTGTAGAGATGGTTTCCATTGATAGGTTACTAAAGCCTTATCCTCTTTAAGAGAATTTTCATCAGTTAGCCTTAAATTAGGGATACAATCTTTCATTTCCTTGGTAATGTCCATGCTAATACATAATTTAGCAAAACCTACTCTTTTCCTTAAAGTTGTATTCTCATCCATGCAAATAGGCTTCCCTAGATAGCTTGCCAACATACTTAACCCCTTAGTGGTCCAATATTCCAAAGGAATATTGTGGATGTTCACCTATAGTGGAATACTCTTCTTCCTAATTTTCTCTAGCTCCATGCCAGGCTGCCAATTTTGTAGGAATAAAGGGAGCTGTGATATATGCCAAGGACCTTCTTCTATTACCTTTAGGGCTTCCGATTTGGAAGAAAAGGTAATAGAATTTTACGAATCTAGTTAAATTTGTTATGGTTGGGTTCTTGAGTATCCAAGTTTTTTTTCTTAAATATTCTACTATTTCTTACCCTCTATATCGCATAAATGGCATAACTTAATACTAACATGATCAAGATTTAGCCTCCCTTATTGTATAATTTAACTTTATTGGCCCATTCCACCAGTTTAGGCCACTGATCCTCGCTGTAGTCTACGTTGTAAAGGAATAGTAAAAGGTTCTAAACAACAGAAGAAAATTGACAGATAAAGAATAAGTGGTTGTGAGATTCTTAGTGAAGGTTGCACATAATACAAGCTTTGTCTCTGTAATAAACACAAGGAACTCTATCCTTAGTTTTTAGCCTGTGTTTTATCTACAATTTGGATACCCTAAAGTTTGGATACTTCCCGTAAAAATCTCCAAAGGAAGTTTGATTGGAAATTTCCTTAAATTGTGTCTCAACTATGATACTCAATCCTCTCTAAATGAGCCAAAGGAATAGTTTGGTATGTTGTTTCTAATATAAGCAAAACCCCTTAGGTAAGATAAGGGCTAATTTCATGAGTTACTACTGATGATTAGAGACATCTTGACTTGATTTAGAAGATCTGTACTTGTTGATCTAATATTAAGGAGATTATGAAGAGGCCCTAGAGGATGCCAATTTTCATGCCACGACTAAGTGCTTTGATACATTTCCTACTATTACCTTGCGTTTAACCTTTAAAGACTCTCTCAATTTTAGAATATATTGTAAAGTCTATGAGATGAGTGTTTAGTTTGGATAAATATATAGGAGTTTTTTCTCTTAAGAAATGCATATGGGTCTATTGGACCCATAATGATTCTGAATTCTAAAGAATCTTCTGAAACCTCTTGACCAAAAACACTCTGTTCTTCAATATGATAGATTGGAACCAAAGTCCACTACTTACCTTAGGCAAACAAATGTCATTCCATATGATTTTTAGCATTAAAAGTATCATTCCTATTATCAACCCATGGGAATTTCTTCAGTAATATTTCTTTAGCTTTGATTAGATTCAAGACTAGGGAAAGGGGAGAATTACAATATATGTGTAAACTATTCACAAGTAAAGAAATTAATTATTGTCCACTAGAAAAAAAAGACAATTACCTCTTATTGTAATTGCTAATTCTCCCGTGGATAGTCTCAAATAGGGATAAACAATCAACATAATTTAGTCTTAGAGTGGTAATTGCAGTGCTAATGTATTTTATAGGAGGATGATCTATATTGAAACAGGTCAATTGCTTGACGAAATTAATTGATTCAAGGCCCCTAATTGACACAAAGCTGCAATATTTACTAGTATTGATTGTCAATCCTAACAATCTTTGGAATTCTTTCAGCTTATTAATAAAGATCTCAATAGATTTAGCATTAGATTTACAATACATTAAAAGAACATTTGCAAAAGAGAGACTAAAAAGCTTAACAATGTTACATCTATAGTAAAATATAAAATTCTCTTTCTTTTTAATAAAATTGGCAATGAGGCATGTGCGTACTCAATGCATTTATTAAATAGATATTGAGAAAATGGGTCTGTTTACATTAGTCCTTTGGTTCCTTGAAAAATCTTGGTAGGTTCTACATTGATATATACATTGAATAAGTTTGTTCTGATACAATATCTAATCCAGATAATAAATAAAAGAGGGAATTTGAAAGCTACTATAGGCCATATGATGAACCTCTAGTTCACTGAATTTAAGACTATATAGAAGTCAATTTTGAAGATAAAAGTATTAATGAACTGCTTGTTTTAACAATCTTTATAAAGATCTTGTGTCAATAAAATGTTATCCTCATTGTTCTTTCCATAGATGAAAGCTCTCTACAATTGATTGATCATTAATTTAATACCCATTATTTCATTACCAAACCTAGTACAACTAAAATTGCCTAAGATAAGGTATGCTACCATTAAAGCTAATTTGAGAATATCCTATCAAAGCTAATTCCTAAATGATGAATTATTACATTCATAAACAAAAGAGACCGCCATTCTTATCAAGAAAGTTATATAGGTAAATTGAAGGTGAAGCAACTGATCTATATTCCAAGTTAAATGTATTTTCATAATATTACACTGAATGAAGTTGTTCCGATACACTGCCTAATCCAAATGACAAATAAAGGAGGGAAGATGGAAGCTTTTACAAACCTTATCATAAACCTCCACTTTACTGAATTAAAGGCTATATAGAAGTCAATTTTAAAGATGAAAGTATTAATGTATTCTTATTTTAACAGCCTTTGTGGAGCTCTTATGTCAATAAAATGTTATCCTTGATGTTCTTTCCAGAGATGAAAGATTTTTGGAATGAATTTAATACCCACTATTTCTTTATCAAACCTAGTAAAATTGAAATTACCTAAGATGAGCCAAGATATGATGTCATTCAAGCTAATTTTGAGAATATCCTATCAAAGTGGTTTCTTAAATGATGAATCATTGGATGTATAGGCAAAAGAGATTGCCATTCTAACCAAGTAGGGAATCTATGTCAATTCAAGGTAAAGAATCTGATCTATATTCCAAGTTGAATGTCTATTCACAATAAGGGTGATCAAAAGAAATAATAATTATATTGTTAAATTAAGAATTATCACTACAAGAAAATCATAAATTAACATCGAAAATTTACCGAGGAAATAAAAACTGTAGCTATTTACTGATGGAATACAAACGATCGTCGGTAAATACGTCGTCAAAGTTTAGATATAGTGACGGAAACAATTGTCGTCGGTAAAATTGGAGGGATGGAATTTCGCGCAAATTCTCTGACGACATATAGCGAAGACGTAACCATTACCGTCGGTAAAAATTGCAGGAATGCTTCCCGCAATTAAATAGCTTCGGACATTTACCGACAAAAACTATTCCGTCTGTAAGTTTGGATCAGCGTCTGTTATTTACCGACGGAATAGCGTCCGTCTTTAAATTGATATCAAGTTTACAGACGGTCAATGTTTTCCGTCGCAAAATTAAGCGACAAGACCTCTCGGTTAAATATTTGATGAATTTAAATATCGACGGAATTTAAATTCTGTTGGTAAATGTCGACTGGTTAATAAATAAAATGACGTCGCTTTGGGTGATCGATTTTTGTGTGATTATTTTTGTTGTATGTCGTTTTTTGTGTCATTGTTGGTTGATTTGTTATTTATATGTGTTATTGTTGGTAAATAATGAAAAAATGCATTTGTTTTGTGATTAGATAGAGATTATACATATTGTCAATGAGGTGTTCGATAAAATGCCCATTATGATTGTTGGAATGTTTTGTTGTAATTGTTGTATTAAAAATTTGTTGCAATTCTTAATTTGAAGTGTGAATTTGAGAATTTGACATTTAAGTATGAATTTTATAATAGATCGGGTTAATTTAACTCAGTAATAACTCTTAGGCCGACGGATGTCAATAGGATAGGTATTGCGTAACGTTGTCCATAATCTGGGCCTAAGAGTTTTTTACCATTCCTACCATTAGGGAGTTTGCAAAGATCATAATAATATATATTATTAGTATTATTATTAGTAATTTAATAATATATATTTATATAATAATTATTATGATTATGATTATTATTATTATGAAATTTATTATTCTTAATCAAGTTATTATTAATATTTTTATTATAATTAATTTAATAATGATTCTTATATGATGTAT
>JANZXP010000003.1:25536323-25554271 GCA_027576715.1 Erythroxylum flavicans
TTATTATTTACAATGTAATGTTTTTATTATCAATTAAGATATTTTAACTTTTAATCATTAATCAAAATTTCTATTTCTGCAAATTAAATGTATTCTATAAATTTCTAATTATTAAAATTACGTATTAACCATAATTTAAATATAATGACAATATATATTACATATTTTAAAAAAAACTTAAGAAACGCATTTACCGACGGAAAGAAATGTCCGTCGGTAAATACATGACAACTTACCAACGGTAAACGAGTACTTCCGTCGCTAAGATAGAAGGAATTACCGACAAAAATTCATTTCCGTCAGTTAAGCTTTTAGCAAATATATAGACGGTAAGTTTGTTACCATCGACAAATATTCCGACGGAACAACACAACCGTCGGTAAATATTCCGACGGAAATTGGACCGACGGTCAGGCACAGAGCAAACCTTTGGTATAGTTATCGACGACTAGATAATATTCCGACGCTAAATTTATCGACAGTAGAAAATTTACCATCGATAAAGTTATCGACAGAATCTACTTTGATCGTTGGTAAGTATTAGCTACGGCCGAATCTACGACGCTTTTATCTGTCAGTAAATTCTGTCGGTAATATGTATTACCGACGAAATATTTGTATTTTCTGTCGGTAAATTCTGTCGCAAAATAGCAATTTTCTTGTACTGTATGGAAGCCAATTGTTATTGAAAACTTGATCAATTTCTCTTAATTTATTAACTTTTATTTTGGTTTCAAGCAGACTCACTACAAAGGACTTCTTAAAGATGATAAAATATATAGTAACATATTGCTAGTAAGGACAATTCATCCATCACACATTCCAAGCTAAATAAACATACTTATAGGGTAAAGGGCCTGGCCTTGGACTTTTTTCTTCGGCCTTCTCTCCCCCTTATTTCATAAGGTAGACAAAATATTTTCTTGTTGTCGAGGTTTAGCAGGTAGGACCTTGACTATGAGTGACTGAGAAATTGAAGTAGACTAGATGATTGAACTACCATTATATTAGGTAACAAACATATATTAGAGATTATCATTAAGGGTTGACAATTAGTTGATTGAATTCTTTCCACTTCTAACTTACTGAGAGTATGTACTAATGTCCTTAATGATTAATAGAGATTTGTGTATCTCAAACCTATTCAGGTTCCATCAAAGAAGAAGCTAACTAATTCCTTATATGTATCAGAGTTAGAGATCTTCCCTATGGCTTTCCAAACATTAGTATAATTTAGATTAATTAGTCTCTACTAATAGCTTAAGGTCAATTTAGCATGGATTAGCTTTCCTTCATCATTTTAACTTAAGAACACTCGAATTATCTGGCAGCTCCTTGTCTAGATCTACTTCTACGCATATTTTTACATAGATCTTCTTTGAAGTTGATGTATTAATATATATGGGCTTATTAAGAGCGCTAAAGAGGTGACTTAATCCCTTAGTTAACTAATACTCTTAACGGTATATTGCAAAAATTTACCTATAAAGGAGTATTATTTCTTTTCATCTTCTCCAACTTCAAAACAACCCTCTATTTACGTAAGAAGATTGATTTCCCTCCCATATGCCAATGATTCATTTCCAATATCTTTGCAAATTTTGCTTCCCTGTTGAACTTGAAGAAGAATAACCCATCTTCATTAATCAACAAACTTTCCAAGACACATTTAGTTCATTTTTGGACGTAAGAGAAGGTTGATTTTTTCTTAATGAAGAAGCTAACCACAGTAGAAAACCACTTGGAGGCAACTAATCTAAGGGTCATTATAGGAGGGGAAACCATTGGGTAGACAATTGCAAACGAAAGAAGGCATGTATCTCATATACTCGAAAGAAGAACCATATCCAACAACCTTAGACAAATGGCGCTTCAGAAGAGTTAGAGGTGGAAGAGAAAAAGAGGCACCATGAAGCAAAGCCAAGAACTAACAAGTTGAGAAGCCTTTGAAGGGTCTAATGGGGTGGAAAAGAGAGGAGAAAGGACAAATAAGTGGCAAATGAGTACTGTAAGGGTTTAAAAGAAAACAAAACAATGAAGTTGAAGGATGAGTTGCAAAGGGGAAGCCAACACCATACAAATGGCTAGAGTTAGAGAAAAGAAAGCCATACTTAAAATGACAACAAACTAGGTAATTTTTTTGATAAGAAAGGAACTGCCTAACTAATTTACCTAAAAAAAGGAAGGTTGGAGAGAGAATAAGGAAAAAGAGAAAAGTTAAAGTTGTACTATTATATATTTTTTATATCAAACTACAGGAAGACATAGTCTAAAAAACACAAAAAAAATGTCAAAATTTTACTGTGACAATTGTATGGTTGCTTAATCATTCAAGTTAAAAGAATGTATATGAATCTAGGCCAGACAATTGCTCTCAGATAGAATCTAGGCCAGACAAAGGGATTATAAGTTATCAAGCAGCTAAAAGCTGGTCAACCTAAGTTACGACTTTCCTGGTAGTTACAGTGCATGAAAGCCTTGGAGCACATAAGAAAAATGATTGAAGTCCCGATCACCTATCATTCAGTTATCCAAAAATTCTCTCTTCAATTTGTGGTTTGGATCGTATAAAATCCTTGCATCATGAAAGTTTTTTTTGATGATAATTTTTATGAAAATTAATAAAAATTTTAATAAAATATTAACAGAATACAAATTAAGATGAAATTTTTTGTCTACTTGAATAAGCTAAGATAAATATATAAGAATTATTTAAAAAGTATTAAAACTTCAAAGATGTTATGTATCTAACATATTGATTTATAAATTTGTATATTAAAATTTATATTAGAATTATAAAAATACATAATTTTGATATTTAATGACTAATTAATGAATATTGATTTATCATGTTTAATAATTTTATATATTTGAAGTAATGTTTTTGGAATTTATTTATTATGTATAATTGAAATTGTAAAAAATTATTATTTATTAATTTATAAAATTTATATGTAATTATTTATAATGTAAATAAATATTTAATATCATATTTTAACAATAAATAATGTATTTTTAGAAGTTAAAAGTATATTTATTATATAATAAATTAATTCATAAAAGATTACTTATTAAGTAATAGTAATAAACACTACAAGAAAAATAGGTTTTTGCGATGGAAATTATCAATGGAAAATAAAACTTTTCTGTTGGGAAACAAATTTGGTGACGGAAATTACCGACGCAAAG
The DNA here is from genome assembly GCA_027576715.1 of Erythroxylum flavicans. Taxonomy (NCBI): domain Eukaryota; kingdom Viridiplantae; phylum Streptophyta; class Magnoliopsida; order Malpighiales; family Erythroxylaceae; genus Erythroxylum; species Erythroxylum flavicans. The sequence continues at coordinate 25,539,513 of JANZXP010000003.1, forward strand.
AAACGTCAAAGAAACAGCCGTTGATAAATTTAGCAACATAATCTTGTGTATCTGTCTGTACCATTAGTGACGGAATTTTGGATTTCTATCAATAAATTAAAGAAAATTTACCGACGGACTTATAATATTATGTCGCTACTTTGCGAACGGAATCCCAATATTTCATCGATGAATTTGTCGACAGTAAATCGTAGGTCCATCGCTAAAGTTACCAACGGATATATAACAATTTGTCGTTAAAGTTACTGACAAAAACATGAATCGTCGCTAAATTTTTACCGACGGAGTGATATATTCCGTCGGTAACTTATAGACAGATTTATTTATTTCGTCGCTAATTAGCGATAGGATGGTACGTTCCTTCGATAAATATACCGACACAACGTACCATTTCATCGCTAATTAGTGACGAAATATTGTAGTTCTGTTGAGAAATTTGACTTTGATAAATTTCTACCCCCATTTCTTACTTCCTACTCGAGTTTTCTGTTCATAATCTTATGATTTTTTTGTATATTTAATTTCTGTAAATAATATAATATTGATTCATAAATATAAAGCAAACATTATCTTGATTGTTAATATAATAAAAAATTAAAATATACATGAATACGCGTCTTGAAAATAACCGTAAATTAAGAATTTATACAAAAATTTAAAAATAGCAAAACATTAAATACATTCACTTATCCATCTAAGCTATCAAGGTGGTGAAGGCAGATGCTCTGACTGTTGCGATGAGGTCTTGTCTCTCCCCTTTAACTAATTCATCTCATTATGGTGTTGTACTATGTATTCCATCGACTGTTGCAATTGAGTTGCCAACCTCTCTATTATGCTCTCAAGTTGAATGACTCTTTCATTTAATGCGGAATACCTACTAGATGCAGCTGTAGTGGATGTGAGGATTGCGAATAACATGTGTTTGCAAATGAACTTAAGCCGAAAATCCTTCCATGACGGTCCCTATCATCCACTGCTTCAAGATATACTTAACCCTCATTAATAGTTTCAGAATTCTGAGACTGTCGTTCAATGCTTTCTTATATTTGGTCTTATCATTATAATTATTTATGTTAATAAGTGATACTTTTTAAGAACTAATATTAAATTATATATTTTACTTATATAAAGTTGTCAGCATAGGGTGTTGACAAAGGTCACACCATCTTGGTGTGAGTGTGCAAAAAGAGATGCATGGTGTAGGCTTCCTGGCCAAAAACTTTTCCTGCATCATAATAAATTGTTGTAAGTGAACTACAATTTACAAAAATTTCGATAAAATTTCCTCTATTTTTATGATATTTACCTCTTGTTAGACAAAAAATTTAACTCAACAACACAATCATTAATGGCGCTAGACATTTATAACATTATTATTCTCCATAATGCACATATATTTTCATTTTAAATTTCATACATCAAATTACATTGAAATCAAATTTCATATATCAAAGTACAAAAATCAGAATAAAAGTGTAAAGTTTTGATACGTACAAGTTGAAGTGTATGCTCCTGGTGGGTCAAAGATCCTCCAGTGTGTACCGGTAGGCTCTCTCCATCTAGTCCTGTACATCTGTTGGCAAAATTATGCTCTAAAATGGATATTGCCTTAGGTGATGCCCAATACCACTGCCAACGACTCCATATTTCTTTAGATATATATGGTGGTCATACACCATTCTTCTGTATCGAAGCAAGAAAGTCTTTAAAATGTGTACTAGCTTGCCCCTTCCATACATCATAAATTACAGCATCAAATTTTGGATCCCAAACAAATTTTTTCTAAAAAAAGAAAATCATATTATAAGTACTTATAAACAACAATATTTATCTAATTAATGTATAAGATTAGATAAAATAAAAAAGATTAAAGAATATATTTTGTGTACCACAAACTCTTGATATTAAAAATCCTTTTTCGGCTGAGAGACATTCTTCTATATATAACGCTCAAGATTTATCCTCTCCTTAAACTTAGATGAGATATTTCTTAAACACGTTCTAGACGGAACTAACTTAATATATAAGTTATTTTAGATCATTTTCAAATTAAAACATTTCACTTCAGTATAAAATGATGTTATCATATATTATAAAATTTTTAGAATTTTACTTACAAATTGTTGACAATTGTGATGTATGTTCTTCCATCAACTCCTTTAGCTTTAGGTTGGAGGTCGTCTCCTTCATCTGCAACATTTACCCTTGATATCTCTATCAGTATAGGAGTGGTGAATGGTGTAGGGCTAATGGATGGTGTAGCAGGGCTGCTAGATGGTATAGCAATAGGTACAGAAGGTGATGCCTCATCTGGATGTATAGTAGCGTCTACAGAATGTGATGCTTCATCTAGAAATGCACTGGCTTCTCCAAATCGTTGTAACCTGAACCTTAGCCGCATCATATCCTATTTTTTCTTTGGTGGCATATTTTTAGCTTGAAATTCACATTTTATCGAATTTTTCACTAATAGAACAATATAAATTTAATATATAACAATATATTATTGATGCAATAATAGATTTATTCAATAATATTCTATTGCAAACTCAATTTAATCGTTATCGATAGTTAATTATAAATCAAAATCATCATCATCATATTTTTCTGAAGAATTAGAATCAAACTCAAGCTCCTCTTCAGATCTCTCGCCGTCCTCATGAACCTTTGAACGATCCAAATAATGAATATGTTAAAATTTCATCCTCTCTAGATGAAATTTTAACATATTCATTATTTGGATCGTTCAAAGGTTCATTCTCATTATATGTCACACATGTATTTATTTCATAAACGTCTTTCTGAAATGTTTCAGTTTCAATTCTCTTATTTTCTCCTTTTCTATGTAATTCAAAAACACCTTTAGGTTTTACTTTGAATACGATCAACCAATCTGATTTATTTCATCGGAAGCTAGAAAAGGGACATAATACACCTGGATCACTTATTTTGCCAACACGAAAGGTTCAAATTGTCTAAATCTTCTTCACTAGTTGATTTCAACTAGATTGTATCGCCTGTACACTTTTGTTTTAACATTACGAGTTGAATCAAACCATTCACACTTAAATATCACACTTCGTTTTATTGGCAATGTAGGGTACTCAATTTCAAGTATCTTAATAATTTTATTATAATAATTAATCAATCCTCTCTTTATGTAGACCCCACTATTTACTGTTGCAATGCTATGACTATTTTTGTTGTTAATGGATTAAAAAATTTATTACTAATAGTAATTACTCATCACCAATATTGAATCTAGCAAACAATAATATAAAAAAATTAGTCAATATTAGAGCTGCGTTTAATGAGTTTATATTATAAAAATATTATTCAGCACTAGCATTGAATTAATAGACCAAGAAAATATAAAAAATTAATCAACACTTATACTCATTCTAACAGGCTAATGTGATAATAAGAAGGTTGATCAGGTTAAAAAAATAAATTAGCTATTATTGATTAATAGGTAGAAAATATTTTATTATATTTCTAAATTATTAATTATAAATAAGATATAAGAAGTTTAATCATCTTCCTTATTATAACAATTAGATAATATATAAATACTTAATGGAATATGTAATTTAATTTCATTTGAAACAAATAAATATATTATTAATTATTAAAAATCATAAATTAATAATTAAAATAATATTAAATATTTTTATACTATTTAATATAAGTAATAATATACAAATATGATAAACTAATAAAATAAAAAGAGCTTTTATAATTTAATATAATAGTATTAAAAATAATAAAATTATGTATTTTTATTTAGATAATAAATAAAACGCACTAAGAGACTTAAATTGTTTCATATTAATGTAATAACTGAAATTATTAATAAAATATGTTAATGTATTGTAGTTATTTGTAAAATAAATCAATATTATATTTAAAATATTAATATACTTTTTTTACATAAGCAATGATATTTAAAATATAATAAGCAGATAGAAAATAATAATTTTTACAATGTTATTTATTAGTAGTAAAAATAATTATTAATAATTAAAAATTAAATGATAAATTAATCATATTATTTATCATTACATAGTACCTAATTTTATTATCCTATCAAACTAATATATTAGTAACAATTAGTAAATTAAGATAAATCAATAAATAATTAGTTGCTAATAAAATAAAATAATTTTACAAATTAAATATTTATTTATAAAATTTAATATAAATAATGATATGTAAATATATTAAAACAGTTAATAAGAATCTTTATAATTTTATTGATTAACATTAGAATAGATCAAACTAAGTACCAATTATTTTTTAGAAAAAAATTATAAATGGGAATGAGAAATTTGATTACCATAAACAAAAATTTAATAAAAGACTTTATTAATTGTGATGATAAACCAACAAATATATTATTGGTTGTTAATACAATATAGTAAATTAGTTCATTATTAGTTATAACTTAAATTAATTAAAATTTTTATATGATATTTATTATTATAATTTAAATACTAATGTTGATAATATAACTATAATAAATTAATAAATCAATTTGTTTCTCGTAATTGAAATTATTCTATTTTTCAATTTTTACCCTCTCAATAATTCTCATGATAAATTTATTTAACTTTGTGTATAATAGTTATAAGTAAAAGACGAGAGTTGAATATAAAAATCAAATCTTCCATTCTAATTATAATATTCTTACCATATTCATTAAATTCCATTCACATATCTAATAAAATAAAGTCGTAACAGCGTAACAAGCGTCGAATAAACAAACAGATGATTTCATGTCGCATAGGATAGAGTCAGCAAGCGTGGTCGGCGATGAGCTGGCACAGTAGAGTAGATTAACTTAGTGGGCCCTACTCTCTTTGTGCCTTCCAGGTGTCTTACAGTTGTACTTTCTGCCCCCATCAAAGAAACGCTGTCGTAGGGACCCTCAAACACCTTGCCGACAATCTTTTTTAATTTCAAAACTGCCCTTCAATGACCGTTTTACAAAACTCCAACGGTCACCTTTGTCAGCTAAAAAACAGCCGTCTGACCAAAAGTCAACGAGTTCAGTGTAGGCAATACTGTCATTTAGCTGAAATAATTGATGGCTAGTTTGTGAATTTATGCTCCTTTCAGGGTAACTTGGTCAATTCGGACAAGTTGCGAGAGTGAAAGAAGACCAGTCAGAGAGAAAAGAGACTCAGAGAAGCAAAAGAGGAGATAAACAAGAGGAGCAGACTGAGCCAAGAGCCATGGGTGAGTCAAGTGACTCGGTTTCTATAGACATTGACGTGGTTTCTTTCGGAGGGAAGGTGAGTGACTGCAGAAAAACCAGTGAAGAAGGTGTAAGGGAAAAAAATACGTTTTCTTCTGAATTTACTTGAATGCCTTGTCGTTATTGTTGTTGTTTTGCTTGTCTTCGTAGATTTTATATTTGAAGTTTTGAACTTTAACATTAGCACGTTTCTGAGTTGTATTGTGTTTTCCTTGTTGATGCAATGCTGCAGGAATGCATAGTGAAAACCAGCAGAGGCTCCGTGTCCGTTTATGTTTGTGGGGATCAACAGAAGCCTGCTTTGATTACATATCCCGATGTTGCTCTCAATTGTATGTTTGAATTACTTCAACTTGCTCAGCTCATATGTATTGGGATTAAATGAGTTTTGGGGGGGCTCATTAGGCCTTCTAATGCTAATACACTTATGCCATTTTGTGCCTTCTTGGAGATACTTTCATTTTTTTTTTACAGATTACAAGTTCGTCTTTTAGTTGGAAAAATTGGGTGAAATTGCTGCAATTTTTTTGCTTTTGGGGATACTTGTAGCTTCTTAGTGTTTGTTGACTTTGTCGGTTAAATGAGCTCTTGTGGTTCAATCTAGTAAGATGGTTAAGACTATTGACTCTGCCATCCAAGCATTAATAGGTTGAAATTCTGGTGGTGCTGGGTTTGACTCAAAACTTTTTTACGTGTGGGTGTTCATTTTCTTTCTGGTTTGTTTCAGACATATCTTGTTTCCAAGGCCTCCTGTATTGCCCAGATGCAGCGTCATTATTACTCTCTAATTTTTGCATCTATCACATAGATGCTCCCGGGCATGAGGTTAGTGTCATATATATTTTTTTTAGTTCTAATTGTATCCTTATTCTTTGGTCCTTTTGGTTCTTCTTCGTTTTTAAAATTTTTTTTTTCTTGTTTTTCCTTCCAACCTCCAAATTATACTAATGAAACTTTGTTCACCCTTTGCTTAAGAGTCCTTGCAGTTGGGAGCTGATGTCATTTCTTCTGACATCCCATTACTCAGCGTGGATGACTTGGCAGACCAGGTTGCCGAAGTTCTTGATTTCTTTGGGTGTGTAACTGCTAACCACCAAGTCTCAAACTCATATCTATATTTCCTGTATGTCAGTGTGGGAGCAGATAGTAAACTTCTGAATACTGGGCCTCATGGCATTAGCATTTTACTAATTGTCAGGACTAGGTATCATGATTCGACAATTCCTGGGGTAGCAGATGTGATCTGTGTGTAATTCTGTTTACAACAGAAACTTATTATGGTTCAGAATTGGGCATAAGAATTGTGAAACTGGACTGAAATAAGCAAGTAAAATCTGTAGGCCTACAAAGTACAACCGCATGGTTTCAGAATATTTGAATGTAAAAATAAACCTAGACACTTCCCCCACACTTCCTATCTGTATCAGGAGTTGTAAGATGCAGCAAGGTAAATAACGATTGGCCATGATATTACTTATCCCAGCTTCCTTTTTGTGCACCACTACTACCACAACTTCCAGATGGGCTTCGCAAGTTTTTTTCATTTATACATTTCTCCATATATGAATTCCGATTCATTCCCTTTACATTTGGATGCAGCTGATTTGACTTTTAATTGATTCTTCTATCAGGCTTAAGGAGGTTCTGTGCTTAGGTGTAACTGCTGGTGCTTACATCCTTACTCTTTTTGCAGTAAGTTGGCATTAATTTGTTGCCCTGCCCATAGTCCCCTTACTCTATAGTCTTTTCCAATGTAGGGGATATGACATTAATATTTTCTGATATGCCAGCTGAGACATAAAGAACGGGTTCTTGGGCTAATTCTTGTTTCCCCTATTTGCAAAGCGCCTTCCTGGACTGAGTGGCTTTACAATAAGGTTCTATTATCTCATTCATCTAAACAAAATTCATGGATTCTAGTAGAAAAATGGTGAAGATAGCACTTTATAAGTACCAATTCGAAATTCGATAGACCCAAGTAATGGCTGATTCTGTAAACTAATGCATCCTAGTGATTGGCATTTATAAATTTTTCCAACATTAGAAATGTGAACTTCAGAAAAAGTGATTATTAATGAAGGTTGCACTAACAAATTTATATTTTCTGTCAGATACTAGACTCTTGGAAACCTGAAACACTATGAAAATGTCTTATCCTATGACTACATCTATCTCCTTTAACCAAATGAATGAAAGGAATGGTACCTTTGATGGTTTTTTGAGGCCAGCAATTCCTCTCTGATACAACACCTCCCTTAAAGACTTATTCTAGAAGGAAAAATAAGGCATCACATGGAATCACATGAACATGGAAAAAGTCAGCAGTGAAGAAGTTAATAGTATAAGGCATTTTCTGAGTCATGCATAAATCTAGGGAAATCTGCAACCGCTCCAATTGCATGTTCTACACGATTATTACTTTCATCTCCACTTTCTAGTTAGTTTTGCTAAGTCCTAGGAATCTGTTATGTTCTTACTAGTTTAAATAGTCTGTTTGTTTTGTTCATAAAAAGAAGGCAGAATTACTTTGAGTCATGGTGTTGGAGTCTGGTCCTCTCCATAAGGACTATCTTTAAGTGTTATTTCATTTAAGTTTGCTAATAGGGAGCCCTTTTCCTTACTTTCATCAGTAGCTCCTAACACTCTCCCTTCTTCCTAAAGAGATCAAAGGTTCTTACTATTTTTATGCAGTAAAACTGTCGATAAATGGAAACCAAGCTTACCACAACATCATATCTCTACGAAGGGAAGGAAACAAGCATACATATTCTCATTTCTATATTCATATCCACACGAGAACCTGGCTCAAAGTTTTGTGTACTAATTTTCAGGTGCTAATAAACTTGTTATACTTTTATGGTATGTGTGGCATACTGAAGGAGTGTCTTCTGCAACGCTACTTTAGCAAGGTACAAAAGGTTACTTTAATTTGGTTTTCCTCTAGATTTGTCTATGTGTCATAATGTTCAATTTTGAATCTAGGAAATTAGGTGTTGTATGCATGGTGCGGAGTCAGAGATCATTCAGACTTGCAAAAGGGTAAGAATAAATTGCATAAATTGTATATTTTTCCTCGATTATTTTCTGTTGTGTAGTGGAGAATCTGAAAATTGTATTTGCAAGGAGAGACAAACAAGTCCAATGACATGCTTCTGGAATATTTTCAGCATCTTCCATAATTATTTCTGTCTTTCTTGATTTTATTAGCATGCATTGAGGTGCTGATTTTCTTTTCTAACTTGTGGTAACAGTTACTGGATGAAAGGCAAAGTTTGAACGTGATGCGCTTTCTCCAAACAATTAATGAGTGAGTTCCTGTTAGTTCAAATTTGACATGCAGTTAGATGGATGTCCTATAATTTTTTTCTTGTTGGTGTTTTCACTTGCCATGATTTGTTTATATGACAAACCTGCATATCTCTTATGGGAACGGCAGATTGTTTCCCATCCTTTAAAACAAGTTGAAATGGTACCACTGTCAATTAACTGTCTCATTCATAGCAGGAGGCATGACCTTACAAAAGGCTTGAAGAAGTTGCAATGCAAGACACTTATTTTTGTGGGTGAAAGAAGCCTATTTCGTGAAGAATCTATACATATGAGTGCCAATATGGGGAATAAAAGCTGTGCTTTTGTTGAGGTAGGCGAGCTTTCAGCCAGTTCTTTCACTTCTTTTTGTAGTGTTTTTTGATTTTTTTTATTTCAATCCCTTGTTCTTTGATTTGAGTATGGGAGGGAGGAACTAATAATATTCGCATTTACTTCCGTTTTCTTTTTCTTAAAAGAGTAATTCAAACTATAAACTGAGAACTGGTAATCTGCAAGGCTGCTTTTGCTGCCTTGTATTTAAATCCATTGAGCAAATTCGCCTATAGATACATATATGCTTAATGTTCTAGGATATATTGAGTGTTTTGGCGTTACATATCTGAACTTGATCAATTATTCAGGCATTCCCTTTGAAATCTTAAACAGGTTGAGGCCTGCGGTTCATTGGTAACAGAAGAGCACCCATATGCGATGATACTTCCAATTGAGTTCTTTTTAATGGGATTTGGCTACTATAGACAATCCAATTTTGCATCCACGTCAAGTAATGGCTCTAACCCTGCCAGCCCCTCAAGCCATTCGCGTGTAGCACCAGAACTTCTTTCCCTTGAGAATCTAGGCATCAAGCTCAAACCTATAAAAACTCGAGTGGAATTCCAAATATGATGTGTTAAAAAGCATGATTCAGTAACTCACATTTTCCATGTAAAGTAACAGGAGAGTCAGGATTCAACCCTGCACATATATTGCGTAAATGTGTGTGTAACCATGACAAAACACTACCGTATTTAGAACATAGCACGTTCAATTCTTTAATTGTATTGGCAGGAGGAGGATTGTGTACTTAGTTGGATAATGGTCCTGCTATTTTGTAATGTGAACAACTAGACTGATTCTTTACACCAGGATCGTGGGACTCATGTAGCTTCGTTCATTACGCTATGATGGATGAGTTATCAATTTGATCATGAAAATAAACGAATAAACGCTTTGCCTTTGCTACTGTAACGTAGCTTGTTTGTACGGAATCCCTCGAGATTACGAAACTTGAGATTTTTCATATGCTTGAGATCCTGCAAGAACAAGTTGTTGTCCCTTGGTCACCCAACGGTTTCCTTGTGATGGGTTGTGTTTGTTAATTTTGAAACTTCACGACCTTCCACTATTAACCATCGTCTCTTTGTTGTGACGGAAGACAACAGGGAGTAAAAAATCTGTGAACCGGTATTGGAGCTCTAAGCTTAGCAATTTTTCTGCACACACCATTTGATTGCATTTGCTAAAAAATTAGAAGAAACCCTTTCACCTATTTGAATCTCCCAACATCAATGACAAGAGGTATGAGATCGAAACTTTACATTTTCCTTTTTTATCGTAATAGACATTTATATCGCTTCTTTTCATGTCTAGCAGTTAGTATCAAAGCATTTATTTATCTCTGTTTTGATGTAATTGAATTTATGTGATTTTATACATGAATGGGCAATGTTTTTGTTGAATATATTGATGTTATTAGAGTCAATATATTGTGAAATTGAGCTTGCATATATAAATGAAATTCAATTATGATTACAACGACTTTTGAATCATAGAAAACAGAATTGTAGAAGTCAAGATATAGTCACATTTATAAAATAAGTTGAATATGAGTCAAGTCGAACCGTCAAGAAGTTGAAGACAATAAATAATAAGCCTGCATTTTTTCACTCTTTGCTAAATTAACAATTTATTTTTCACAGGGCCTACCATGTGTGCTTTAATTGTTTAGTGCATTTGCATTGTATGACTTTAGACAATTCAAAATAGAGATGTCAATGGCAGCTCGGTCCAGCTTAGCCTCGGTCATGGCAGGCCGCGGGCCGACTTGTGACCCTCGTTGGCTGGAATGGACCGGCCCGTGGCCTGGCCCATCGACGGGTTGACTGGCCCATGGTCAGTCTTATGACCCGCTGGGCCATGAGTAGCCCGATCATGAATTTTTTAAAGAAAAAACTAAAACGACGCGGTTTTGGAAAAAGTTGGCAAGCCACGGGCTGAGTAGGGCCAACTTGTAGCCCACTAGTAGCTTGACCAATCTAAACCAAAAATAGGTTGAACAGGATAAACCGGGCCGGGATTGCCATCCCTAATTCAAAACCTTTTAACATGGGTTCCTTTCTTTAGAAAATTTTGAATAAATGTTGAGAAAGTGGGGCATTATTGCAAGCTTTAGTTAACATAATTTTTGTAACTAAAAAAGCTTTTCAAGGGGCCCGCCATTTGTTTTTATTGTTGCATGAATTCTTGACAAACATGAATTCTAGAGAAGCTGTACATGAATTGAAGCTTATATTTCGTGGGGCCTCATTGAAAATTTTAATTTTATGCTTGGAAATAATAAATTGTTTGGTAAGCCACAAATGGAAGTGAACAAAGGCAGTGTAAGATATACTGTATTTACATTATGGTCCATTTTTATTTTGTATTTATATATAGAACCTACAAATATTTCAGCTTTGACAGATTAGTTTTTATTAAATTGCATGATTTAAATCATTGTTTGATTTAAATTCATGTATATATTTATTTTTATCATTGTTTGATTTTAAATTCATGTATATATTTATTTTTTCGCAAATATATGATATTGATGCATGATTAATAAATTTTTAAAGGATTATGTGGTACCTTTATTATTTATATTTTGCATAAAATGAGGTGTCATGTGATCAATATAATTTTAATTAGTTTAAGATTAGCCAAAACATCTTTGATTAAGAAAAATTATATATTAAGTGCTATGGATCACATATAGTAAAATAACACAAATTGTAATTAATGATATCCAAATATAATAAATTTTATCCTATAGGAAGATTTATCATATTTGCATGGTTAGTTAGAATGGAATGATAAATTATATTTTTCTTAATTTACCCACATGTATTAAGAAAACGAATATAATTTGATTGTTTCATCATAAAGGATATGTATGAATCTTTAATTAAAGCTTAGTCCATAGGCAGTTTTAATTATTATATGATTCACATTTGAAATATGATTGCAAGTTTTAACATTGGTAAAAAAATGATACATGTTTCTTTGCTTCAACAAATTTAGTGACATAAACATGTTTATTTGAATTTTGTGCAGTTATTTAACCTGTGAATTTTTCTGATATCAAATGTGATATTCCCGAATTGAATGATGATAACTATAAAATATGGAAAGAGAGGATTCTCCTATAATTAGGGTGGATGGACATTGATTATGCTATTCAAAAAGATGAACTATCTGCACCTATGAAACTAGCACTCAGACTGAAATTGCTTTTTATGAAAGCTGGGAGCGATCTATTCGCCTCAACATGATGTACATAAAGACCAAAATTTATGCTAGTATTCGTGGTTCTATTGGAAAGTGTGATCATGTTAAGGATCTACTGAAGGCTATTGATGAACAGTTTAAGTCTTCAGATAAGGCCCTAGTCAGCACCTTAATGACCAAGTTATCATCAACGAAGTTCACAAGCTTAGAAGAGTGCGTGAGCACATCATGTGAATGAAGGACATTACGGCTCAGCTAAATTCTCTTGAGGTTGAGATGTCTGAGGCTTTCCTTGTGCATTACATACTTAATTTCCTTCCACCTCAATATGAACCCTTTAAAATCTCTTACAACACATATAGGGTAAATGGTCTATCAATGAACTGTTGACCATGTGTGTTCAAGAGGAAGGGAGGTTGATAATGGAATTAGGTGAAAGTGCATATCTGGCCATAGAAGGAAGGACTAGAGGGCAAGTCAAACAAAAAGGAAAGGGTAAAATACCAGTTCATACTAAGATAAAAAAGGATTTAAATCTCAAGCGTCACTTTTGTAAAAAGAAAGGGCACATAAAAAAAAGGATTGTGCCAAATTTAAGGCTTGGCTTATAAAGAAAGATATTTCAATCTCACTTTTTTGTATGAATCTAATATGGTTGATGTTTGGCATAACAATTAGTGGATTGATTCTAGTTCTACAATCCATATTTCCAATATCTTGTAGGGTTTTCTAAACCATAGGAAGCTAGTGGGCAATGAATAGTACATCTATTCAGGTAACAAGATGCGTTCACATGTGGAAGTCATTAGGACATGCAAATTAGTTTTGAATTCTGGTTTTGTTTTAAATTTGGAAAGAACATTTTATATTCCAAGTTTCTCTAGAAATTTGATTTCAGTTTTAAGACTTGTACCTTTAGGATGTTCCTTTAACTTTTTAAACACATCATTTAGTTTATATCATGTATCTAATATTGTTAGGAATGGTACAATGATTGATGGCCTTTTCTGAATTAGTTTGCAGGAAAATGCTTTTCACAATACAATGCATGTCCATAATAATGCTAGTATCAAAAAATGTGTTATGAATGAACAATCTTCTATGTTGTGGCACCGAAGATTAGGACATATTTCCTTTGAAAGAGTTAAAAAATTAGTGAATGATGGAGTACTTAATACTCTGGATTTTACTGACTTTGATGTTTTTATGGACTGTATAAAGGAAAAGCAGACCAACATGAAAAAGAAAGATGCTAGGAGGAGTTCAGACATATTAGAGATCATACATACAGACATTTGTAGTCCAAAAATGGACTCCTATGGTCAGAAATACCTCATCTCATTTATAAATAATTACTCGCGACATATGTACCTCTACTTGCTTCATAATAAGAAAGAAGCATTATATGCCTTTAAGGTATTTAAACGGAAGTAGAGAGACAATGTGGTAAGTAAATAAATATCGTGAGATCAGATAGAGTTGGAGAACCTTATAGTAGATACATTGAGGATGGACAAGCGCCTGGTCCATTTGCAAAGTTTATTGAGGAGCATGGGATAATAGCTTAATACACCATTCTTGAGTCTCCGGACTAAAGTGGTGTAGCAGAAAGAAGAAACTAAACATTATTAGACATAGTGTGAAGTACGCTTATCATCTCTAAACTTCCTAAATCTTTAGGGACTGAAGCTCTTAAAACGACAGTGTATATATTAAATCGAGTTCCAACTAAGGTTGTTTCAAAAACACCATTTGAGTTATGGAAATGTTGGAAACTGAGTTTGCGACATATACGCATTTAAGGATGCCCTTCAGAAGTAAGAGTTTACAATGATCCGAGGACTATAAGTGGCTATTTCATTGGATATGTTGAAAAGTTCAAAGAGTACAGATTTTATTTTTCATCTCATAGTGCTGGGTTTATGGAATCAAAAAATGTAAAGTTTCTTGAGAATGACTTGATCAGTGGGAGTGATCAATCTTGGGACTTATTTTTTGAGAAGAATCATTGTGAAATACAAACTTCTACTTCAAGTAATGGATTGATTTTCATTCATAGCATCCCTCAAAGTCAAACTAGTGTTGACCAACTAATTATTGAAGTTCCACAAGATGCTGATGACAATTTAGTAGATCTGATTATTCAATAATCAGATCTACTAAAGTATGTACCTAGTATGTACCTAGTGTACTTTTATTTTATTGATCTTTATTTTATTTTAGTAGTAAATTTATTACGTTAAATTCTTCATTTCAATTTTTCTTTATCTCTGCTTATGCCGGCTCACATATTTGCATCTTCATGTATGTATTTCTTTTCAGTTTCATGTGCATTCTATAGGTTATAGTCCCCATGCATATACATATATTGTTATCCTTATACAGTGCTGTATTTGCATTGGTCTGCTCTGTTTGTTTTTTTGTTTGTTGCGTGTGTTCTTGTGTTTGTTTTTGTTGCTTGTGTGTGTTTGTTTGTGTTGGTTTGTTTGTTGGTATTTGTTTTTTTCTCTTACTTTAGCCGAGGGTCTATCAGGAAATAGTTTTTGTATCTCCATCGGAGATGCGGGCATGACTGCGTACATCTTACCCCAAACGTGTGAGGTTACTGCTTATATTGATCGTTTTCTAACTCGTAATGTGACTG
>JANZXP010000003.1:25554371-25568479 GCA_027576715.1 Erythroxylum flavicans
TGCTCCTTCATTTTCTTCAATCTCCCTTCCTCCTGAACCAACATGGCCTTAATTTCTTGAAAGTTCCATTTTTCTTTAATGGTGTTATAATTCACCTGGAACTGGCCAAACTCAAGAGGAAGTGAGTCGATAATAAACTGTACTAGAAAGGACTCACTCACATCTATACCTATAGATTTCAACTTTGCAACTAAATTTGACATATGGGTTACATGGTCATGAATGGGCTGTGACCACTTAAACTTCTTGTTCGTTAGCTCACTCATTAAAGTCTCTACTATGTACTTGTCAACTAAATCATATTGAGAGCATTCCTTAAGCTTTAACATAAACTCCTTTGCATTATCCATCTTAGGCATTGATGGCTTCACTTTTTCTGCGATTGTCATTCGTATCAAATTCAAACTCAATCTATTAGATCATTTCCAAGCCTTATAATAAGACTTGTCAGCTTCTGAATTGGTCTCAGTTATGACTGTGGGTCTTGCGTCTGACATTATGACCAAGTCCAAATCCATTACACAAAGTTGGAATTGGATTTGTTCGGACCAATTCGCATAGTTCAGGCCATTGAATTTGATTAAACCATTTCCTAAAGCGAACAAATTTGAAGATGTTGCAAATACAATATATAGCTCACGCATTAATGCTTTGAGTAGACCTAAATGGATTCAAACTAATAATAAATTTTGATTATGCATTTAAATTCTCCTTTGGGTAAAATTTAAATACATATCTATAACCTATCATGATGCAAATATAGTTCACTATAATAGACAATCAATCATATTCTAATCAACATGTATGTTATCTTTGGATATACAATCATATTAACCAAATATGATAATAAAGTCCCTTTAATATCATTAATTATAAGCAATGGTCCACCTTTGGGTGACCTCCTAGCGTTATAATTAATAATCTCAATTGTTTAGTTCAACCTTTATGTCATTTTAATAGCATCATCTCAACATGAACAATTGTAACATTCACAATTAAATGTTTAATTTTTCAAGCTAGGCCACTTTGGTGACTAACAAGCTTTCCATGCAATAAATATTTAATTGGACAATTATTGTACATGATAAAATTTAATTTAAATTACTTTGGTGACTAACAAACTATTTTAAATTACCATTATGTCATGTAGCATTCAACATATAATAGGAAAATTTAATTCCAAATATTACATAATATAAAATATCCAAAGTACCAAATAAAACATATAACATGGCACTGATTTTCAAAATTATATTATGCATAGAAAATAAATCAATTATGAATTGAATAATCCATTATGTCATATCCTAAAATTATTTTACTTAGAGTTAAAGTCCATAATTTAATTACTTAATAATTAAGGGTACAAATATAACCCAAGCTTATGCTGTAATGGCCCAAAGGGCAAAAAAATCATGCCAAAATCACGTTTTGGGCCAAAAGGCCCTATCTGGGCACACGCCAGCCTACAGTATATTGTGGGAGACGTTTGGCGCATGTAGGGCACGCGCCAGACGCTGCCAAATTTTGCACAACGTTGTTTTCCTTCAGACGCTGCGCTTCTGGTTCTCTATTTTTCGTTTTTTTCTTCATTTCATGAGTTTCTGTTGTTTGTTTCTTTCTTTTCATAGGATTGTGTCAAAACACAAGCCATCCCAAATCCTAAAGCCATGAACATCCCTTCCCAACGTTATAATGTTTCCATGCCCAAACCTTTCGTGCCTCTTTCTACGGTTTATTACTCTCACTCAAAACCAAAAACTTTCTTTTACAGGCATGGAAACTGAAAATGCAAATTTCATGCCAAAATCATCAAGACATTTATGGGATGTTTAGATGTGTGTTTCTGTTTAACAACCCAAGCCTATTTTCGTTGTTTTGTTTTAAACAACCATAACCATATGTCTTTGTCTTTGCAGAACCAGAACACAACAAACACGATGGCATCATTCTTTGTTGAAAACTCCAACAACATAAATAAAACTCCTGAAATACACGTAGAGTCGGTTCAAGAACCAAGCCTTTCAGTTTTGAATCAACAACCATAAACATAGCACAAAATAACACCAAAAACATAAGTTTGGCAACGTATGGATATAAAAACAGAATCAGTGGATTGCCCTTCGTTCCAGGACAATACCGAAAACAAAATTCATACACGAAATAAACAATGTAAACCTGGCTCTAATATCATTTGTAAACTTTTATGGATCGATGAAACAAAGATAATAATATAAACAAACCTGAATCCATGTTTATTTTGCAATGTTCTTGATGATAATTTATTTCCTCTCGTCTTTACTTTCGGTGCTTGTGTTTCCAATGATCAGAAAACCTCTATAATGTTTCAAATTTGTCATAATTATTGAAACTGTTTCTGCAACATTCAAGGGAGAGGGAAAGGGCTTAATATTAGGCCCATTTGATTCTTTTGATCTGTAAACCCATTAACCATCATACTGGATTCCTTAAATAGAATCAATCTATTATATATGACATGGGTCACCTTAAATAAATCTAACACTAATATTGACTTGTAGTACTGTTAGAACTTTTTGATGTGATTTTTTAATAATTTTCCTTTAATTTGGTTTCATTCTCGTAATACTATATTTTTAAACTATATTTCTAAACTGCAAGGTAATCCCTTATTATAATTTTATGTAAACATGTTCAAAATGGGAATTGATAATGTGCTTTTTATTTACTAATAACATATGAAGTTACAATTCCTATTTTTGCTTAACTTCCACTTTTCTAAACTACGTTTGTATTTCAAAATCTTGCAAAGATATTGCTAAATTGCTAAAGATACAACTTGTTTAATGTAATAATAGAGTTTAATCATAATATGATACACGAGGGACTATAAGATGAAAATGTTGGAGCACTAACCTTTAATTAGTAATCTAAAACACAAGGGACCATAAGGGGGACCACCTTCCTCCACTGTCACAACCTCTACAAACAAGAATTTCAACCTTATAAACATAAAAATTTAAAGCCTTAACATTTGTTTCTTCTATTCTATTAAGAATTTTGTTTTTTTGCGTAACTTTTTAAAACTTCAAATTGAATGTTTCATACAAACTAAACTTACCCTTTTTTGAACTAAAATTTAAGATTGTTTGAATCAAGAGTCTAGGCATTTTTAAATCTTTTAATTTTAAATCCTAGGTAAAACCACTAACTGTATCATTTATTTCTACTATTTCAACATGCTTTTAAAACTCACACCCAATTTTATTTTTCTTTCAGAATCCCCATTTCTCCAATACTTGTTTTAGGCCAAGGTAACTATTTAGATTGGTAAAATAGGGCATAGAATTAGTTCCTTTCATCTAGGATTTTATTCTCTTTCCTTAATCCTTACAGTGATCACTTTATCGAATATTAATTCAATTTTTAGTCTTATTCTTGTTAATAGAATCCAAAATCATCAACAATATGTAACTCTTTATTCCTGACGTAGGTTACTTGAACTAAACCCTAACAAAAAAATCAACTTTAACTCACTAATTTTTAATATATCAAGTTTTTCAAAAGCACAAATCACTCTATTTTGATAAAAACTTAATTCAAAACCATAGACCAAGAGATTCTCTATGGAGTTTAAAACATTTTTTAATTAGAAAAGGATTATGTATTATTCCCTGTAAATGAAAAATCATGCATGATTTATTTTTTTGAAAATTTAAATGGAATTAATAAATGAAATATTACAAAACGTTTGTCCACAATCATAAAACGACAATGAGCAAAGCTCCTTCAATGCAACGACATCGTATGAGACCAACAATAGCCTACTAGTATCACTTCTTCATTACATACAATCAATTAGGGTTCCCCTGCAGCCTCCAGAGGGTTCTGAAAAAGGGATGGCATTGTGGAGTTTGTTACCGCAAGACTTCTTAATCCACGTTTAAGTAATTAGCTTAGCTCTGTGCTTTCTTCTTCTTTCCATCCTTGACACAGTTACTCTTCGGTTTAGGTTGCAAGTGAGACAGATCTTGTCTATGATTAAGCGTGAAGCTGCTTTCCGACTTCCGTTGTGGGTTACCACACTTCGAAAGGTAATCTTCTTCTTGAAAATGAAAGCATCGTCTCTTTTACTGTTTAGATCTTCTGACCTTCTCTGATGTGTTGTCCTTTTTCGAAGGTATTGATGATCCTCCCATGTCCTCTATCTACGCATGCTGATCTGTGAAGCCAGGTACTATTCCCATCTTTTCCTTTATAAATTACGTTGCTCTGTTAACTGATCCTATATGCAAATGCTAGTGTAGGGTTTAAAACTCCTGTTTTGGTAGAAATGAGGATTTTCTCTCTGATTCCTCTAATAAGAGAGATAAATACCTCCTGCTTTGTACGTTGCTTGTGTTGAATCTTCTGGTATTTCTTTCTCGCCATATCTCATTAACAGAGGAGGCGAGGGAGATGATATAAATGCATTCAGTGGACTTAGGCGTATGGGCCAACCTCAGAAGCCATTCTATGGCTTCTATGATAGTGGTGCCTGCAGTAGGGATATTATTGAGTGCCTTGAGTCGTTCCCAAATGTCCTGTGAAAAGAGACATTTGAAAAAGAAATGGTCCCTTGATTCCAATTTTGTCTTATAGAGAACACAGTCAGAATTAGCAGACGTAAAGTGGAGTCTGTCCATAGTGCTTAATCTGTTAATCACTGCTAACCATAGTGTGATAGAGTAGCTAGGCATTAAAGGTTTGTGCCAGACAATAGGAGCCCAGGCCAGTCGTACATTATTGGGAGACTGCCATTTCCTAAACTTAGCAATGCTGAAGGTATTAGGAGGTTGATTGAGACAGTAGTAAGCATCCTCCCTTTGGATGTTAGGAAGGTAGTTTGGAGTCAAATTCTGTAGTTTAGCTGGAAAATTCCACTGATCTCATATTAGGATAACTTTGGCCTTCTCGTTGATGGGAACATCATGCCATATTTGAGTAGCCTGAGGTTGTCAAATAGGAGGTCCATAGCCTTTCCAATTGTCAAACTAGAAGAAAGCCTTCTCTCCATTCCTAATTTTGCAATACGTCAGAGGTTCAATCATAGGTCTAAGTTTCAAAAGCTGAATCAAAGACCATAAAAAGGAAGGTTTAATAGGGGTAACCCAAATACTAGATCCCTTCAGTATGTAGCTATGTAACCATATGATCCATAGAGACTTCTTTTTCAGTAGGATATTCCAAAGGTTCTTAGCTAAGGATGCTCTGTTGAAAGAGGAAATTGAGATCAATCCAAGACCCCCTTCCTCTTTCCTCTTACACACCTTTTTCCATTTAACCTTAGCAAAGTGATTGTTTGAATTGAGGTTGCCCCATAGGAATCTTCGAAATAGTTTTTCAATGGATTTGATCACTCCTTTGGCGAGAAAAATATTTGAGGATCAATATATATAAGTAGAGAGTTCAAGATTGCCTTAATTAGTTGTAGCTTCCCACCAAAAGAGAGCACCTTATTAGACCACATTCCCAATCTTCTCTGAATTGTCTCAATTAGAGGCTGACATTCAAAAAACTGAATTCTTTTAGTAGTAATAGGGAATCCCAAGTAGGTTAGTGGGGCTGATTTTCTGTTCATACCTGTTAATTGGGAGATTGTGTTCTCCATTCTGTTGGCCCCTTTAACCAATACAAATTGACTTTTATTCAGATTAAGCTCTAGACCCGATAGGTCCTTAAAATTTGCCAAAGTTTTCATAAGAAACTCAATAGACTTGTCATGAGCTTTTGAGAAGAGCATTAGGTCATCCGCAAAACATAGGTTTACTAGCCTGACCTTCTTACACTGGGTATGGATTTTAAAAGACTTATTGTTTCCCACTCTCTGTTGGATTAGCATACTGAGAACCTCCACGCAGATAATAAATAGATATGGAGATATAGGATCACCCTATCTTAAGCTCCTATCACTCCTAAAAACTTCTGTTGGAGCGCCATTGACTAAAATGGCATAGGAAGGTGTGGTTATGCATGCCTCTATCCATCTGACAAATTCCTCTGGGAATCTCATTAGTTTTAGGGTCTGTAGAATGAACTCCCATTCAATAGTGTCAAAAGCTTTTTTGAAGTCCACTTTGATGGTACAGTTCGGCGGGCTGTGCTTTCGTTAATATCCTTTCATCAATTCCTGAATAATAACAAAATTATCCCCAATTCTTCTATCATGTAGGAAAGCACTCTAATTGTCAGATATCAATGTATCCAAAACCTTCTTCAACATGTTTGCTAGGATTTTAGAGATAATCTTATAAAGAAAGTTAGTACACGCAATAGGTGTATAATCATCCCGAGTAGAACAACAATTAGTTTTTGGGATCAAACATATGTAGGTTTTGTTGACCTCTTTTAGTAGGGTTCCTCTAGAGAAGAATTCTAACACAACTTGCTTCACCATAGGCCCAGTAATTGACCATGTTTTTTGATAGAAATAGCCATTAAAACCATCAGGGTTAGGGGATTTGTTTGGACTCATCTGAAACAAAACCTCTTTTATTTCCCTTTCTGTCATTGGAGTGATGAGAGCTCTAGTCTGTTCCTAGGAGATCTTGTTATGAATAATGGAGTCAAGATTGGTTAAGTTTGAGAGTATCCGAGAGGATCCATAGAAGTTTCTAAAGTGTCTCTCTGCTTCTTTCAACATTTCAGCTTGAGTTGAAATTTCCACTCCATCTTGTTATTTTAGAGAGCAAATTCTATTTATATTCCTCCTGGCCATAATAGAATTAAAAAAGAATTTAAAACACCTTTTCCCATCTTTTAGCTAATTGACTTTAGCTCTTTGCTCTAATAGGCTATCATGTTTCTTAGCTAGTGAGAGATAATTTGACAGCAGGCTCTTTTCAGTATTTATTAAAGAGGGATTTGAAGGGTCCAAATCAAGTTGTTTCTGCACCTTTTCCAGATTCTCTCTAGCTATATTAACTGCTTTTTGAGTAGGGGAGGCTCAACTTTTCATCACGGTTTTCATCTTCTCTTTAATAGCTTTAAGCTTTTGCATACAAATATATTGGAGAGTACCCACAACTTCAGTTTCTAGTCCTTTACTAAGAGCATCAGGAAATCCCTCATCATCAATTAGGAAGTTGTTAAATCTGAACAGTCCCCTCAAGACTTGATTAAGAGATAAATTTTCAATGTGCACAGGATTGTAATCAGAGAATAAAGAATCAAGGAAAGAAGTGACACAGTTGGGGAACTGTGTCAGCCAATCTCTGTTCACCATAGCTCTATCCAAATTTTTCCTTGGAGCCCACCTTCATTTGCTTATTACTCCATGTGAAGAAATAACCCTGATGCTTAAGATAAAAATGCCCAATTGTCCCACACAGTCATTGAAATCAGAGGAATGATTTCCTAGACTAAAATTGCCCTCTGCTTCTATATTATAATGAGTGTCGTTAAAATCTCCACATATAAGCCATGCACCATTGACCCTATATTGAATCCGTATTAAACTGTCCCATAGCATTTTCTTCTGAAATTCATGATTAGAGGCATAAATGAAAGAGATACTAATGTTATTGCTAACCTGAAGGAGCTTGCAGTTCAGATGCATAGCTTGCGTGTCCATAGAGAAAACTTATACATCCAAGGTTATATTCGACAATAATTCTCTTATAGCTATAAGTTTGTTGGTTTGAGACAAACTTCCATTTAGATCCTGGTTTATTCAGAACTTTCAGTTTATCATATCTAAGCTTAGTTTCCAAAATAGCAAAAATCCATGATTGTGTGTTATATACAAAATCTCTTAAAAATGATAGCTTTTTGGGGCAGTTGATTCCCCTCACATTCCATGCTATTATCTTCATAATTAAGCAAAAATAGGTTTGGAGCCCTTTCTTTCTCATCGTTCTCATTTAGTCCCACTAGCTTTCCAGTTGGTTCATCCCTAGTCCAACATCGTACCTTTGGAGGCACAATTAAGTATAGTTTTAATAACAATTCAAGTTCAGACTGATCCAATACCAACTTTGCTCCAGGTATAAGAGAATTATAAGTCTAAAAAAATTAATTAAGAGTTGATTAATAATCTTTTCTAAAGGTTCATAAATCTTTTCTCCTCTCATCTCCTCTCATCTCGTTTTGATATAGAAATTTAATAACCATCTTACTTACTTCCATGTCAGATGTAAAAGAAATATCATTTTATTAAAAGATTGAAAAGATGCTGATATACTTTTATTTTTAATAACTAATACAACTTCAAAATATTTAATCAATCTAAGCCACTTAAACCGAATTAATTTTATTTAGATTAATTTAATTTGGTTTCATTTAATTTAGGTAAAATAAAATCATTATATAAATATAAATGAGTTGTTCTAAATTTTGATAGAAACCAATCCAAATTACCCATTAAACATCGTATATCAACCATTCATTTCGGTGACATAGGATCTAAACCAACAAATGATTATTTGAAAAATGTTGTATTAATTTGAGTGAAAGGCAAAATTTTTTATTTGATTTTTCTCATTCTAAAAAATGTCTTTGTAACTTTAAATTACATAAAAACCTTTAATAGTATTAGAAATATTTATAAAAAAATAACTTTTTACTAAGTTTTCATCTAATAATTTCAATAGAATTTGTTAATAAAATTAGATAAACGTAGTCGTACAAAATCTATAACATGTTTAACAATTGATCATATAACAATTTGAATTTAAATAGTTCTACAAATATTCAATAAAAATTTACTTTTCTAATACCACAAGCTATTTTGTTAAGAAATTTAGAACAATAATGATTATTTTTATAAAACGGGATACAACAGAAAAAGTAGCCAAATTTCCCATATATATTCGCCAGAGCTAGGATTCGTCCAAGTCTTTTCACAGAAGAATAGACTTGAATTCGGTTCAACTCTTTTCATGACATCTGCGGTGCTGAAGACCAGAAGACACATAACGACATTTGCTATGATAAACTAAATTTCCTGATAAGAGTAGACCCTTCCCACAATCTAGACTTACAGATTAACTAAAAAGACATTTGATCATTCTTTGTTGAGCAATTTCGTGGCATCTCTATTGTTACAGGGCAGCAGGAATGTTCTATGTATTCCTTTTGACCATGTATCTAAGAAAGGCGCTCAAGATATTTAGAGAAGTGGTGAAAGTTCTTGTCAGGTTCCAATGTTGTTAGAAACTAACCAAACATGTTGAAAACGCTGAATACTTGATACGTACGAATGTAATTTCTAAGCACTTTCATTCCAACAAGGTTGTTGTCTCTCCCATTTAATGTAGTCTTGTCCGTTCCATTCATATGGGATATAGCATATAGCCTACTATTACTAATTGCTTCTGTTGAAGTTTAAAGATTCAATATTAAAGCTCTTTTAATAATCTCTAGCATGTTGTTAGCGATACTAACTTTTTACAAGCATGAATTTATTAACCGCTTCAATATTTTTTCATAACTTTGATTGGTTTTCATAGGGTTTTGCCTGCAAATTAAGGCAATTGAGCTCATACATGCAGAAATACTAAATGATCCATGCTATCCTTTTCGTATAAAATGTTAATGGAAACATTGGTGTCTACAAGATTACCGGCTGTTGCTTTGCTTATTCATTTATTGGACCAAATTCTAAATGATTCATTTCTATGCTTATCTGTTTCTTTGACCGCAGTCTAAATGATTCATTCCACTATAGGTAAAGTATCTCTTTTTTTTGGGTGAAAAGGTAAAGCATCTCTTTAAAACTTTGAATTTGATACGAGTCTGGTGGAATGCGTAAGATAAATGGTGTATTGTTTCCTATATAATTGAGATGTGGGGTACGTTGCTGATCGTTAATGAAAAATCAACTAGATATTATCTTGATTTACATCTATTCTGTCCGTGAGTGGTGGCCAATTCACTTGAAGTTGCATACATAATCTACTTCCATCCGTTCATTCCTTTTTATGAGATATGAATTCGAGAACATTAGGATGAAAAACTTGGAGGGTGTTCAGTTAGTCGATCAAAATTCGAAAATAGGTAATGTCAATAACCGTGAAGAAGATCGGTTGTGACAAATCTGATACTATCGCCGATTCTTATACACATAAGTTATATACATTCAACAACTAAACTCAAACCTGTTATTTAACACCCACAACGATGAATTGTATGATGAAAAATCGATTGGTCAAGAAACTTGTTTATGGGGAAGAGAGTAGGAGGAATCCACTTGACTAGATAAGCAATGACACAAGAGAAAGCTGCGATGCTCATGCAAGCAGACCACTGTGTCCAGTTTAGCTTCTCGGTGCTGGCTACCTTATTTAAAAGCTCAACCATCGCCACTTGAAGGATCACCACAACTAAGAGAACCAACTTGTTCTTCTCTATCCCTTTGAACATGCGCTTTTGCTCCACCATCCTTGCGTTCAACACGTTGAAAACTTGGAATAGAATAAACATGTTGAAGATAAGAGTGTTCTTGGCTTTCTCTCCTACACTGAAAATTGAACAACCCCTGAATTCTATTGTTAATAGAACAACTACCTGGTACAAGGACTGAGTAAGAATGTTCCTCCACATGATGTTGGAAATAAGTGGCTGGGATGGCGGAACAGGAGGCTTTGTCATGGCTTCGTCACTGGGTTTGTTGGTGGCTAAAGCTAAGGCTGCTAAAGTTTCCATGATAATATTTAACCAAAGAAGCTGGACTGTCGTTAATGGGGTTTGACCAGAAGCAGAAAACCCAATGGAAGTGACAAGAAGAGCGGTGGCATTGACAGTGAGCTGAAATTGAATCAACTTCTGTATATTTTCATAGAGGCACCTTCCCCATCTTAGAATTGTCACTACAGAAGCGAAGTTATTGTCCAATATGATCATATCTGAGCTCTCTTTTTCAACATCTGCCCCTTGAATTCCCATTGAAATCCCAATGTCTGCATTTTTTAGTGCAAATGCCCCTGTCATGCCGTTTCCAGTTACTGCAACTACATGGCCTTTCTCTTTCAGGCACCGTACCATCAAACTTTTATCAGACGGTGAAGATCTTGCCATTACTCGGATACGATCGATTTTCTCGTTTCTTTCTTCGGGCAAGTAGTTTCTGAATTGCACACCTTCTATTACAGCTTCGCTGTCTATAAACTCTTCAGGATCGAGAATTCCGCTCTCAAATGCTGCAGCTCTTGCAGTATCAATATTGTCACCGGTGATCATTATAAATTTCAAGCCAGCTTTCTTGCATGACTCTACTGCTTCTCTAACTCCTGGTTGCAATTGGTTCTCCAATCCCACAAGCCCCAACAAAGTCAGTCCGGCTTCTTCAACCTGCTGATCATTCAGTACTTCTGCAACCTTTTTGTGGGCAAATGCAATGCACCGTAGGCCTTTTGTTGCCATACTCCGAATTATCGATTCAAACTCCGATCTTTCTTCACGACTCATCTCTTGCTCACCGTTGCTGTCATAGTAATTTGAACACATTGAAACTATTATCTCTGCGGCCCCTTTCAAGTGTGTTTGAATTGCCTTTTCATGGTTCTTCCTGATCAACACTCCACTTCTCTTTTTATCTGACTTGAACACCTCTAGATGTACTACCTCACAATATTGTTTTACGGCATCGATATTGACACCCAAATCTGCCTTAGCCCACGAAAGTAATGCTTTCTCGGTCGGACAACCAAAAATCTCCAGGTCTAGGGCAGAATTTTGCTTGTTTACAAAGCTAGTTGTATTCAAAGCAACAGCTTCCTGTAATAGCTGGAATGTTTGACTTGTTATTTCTCTTGGAAAATCATCTACAACTTTTTCTTTACCGAGCCAAACCTCGGTTACCTTCATCTGATTCATAGTAAGAGTACCTGTTATGTCTGTGCAGATTGTTGTGGCAGAAATAATTGTTTCGCAGACAGAAAGTCGCCGAACCATAATATGATCATTTGTCATTAGCTTCATAGAGTATGTAAGATTTAGTGCCAAAGACAAGAGTAAACATTCAGGGATTGTCACTTCCACGATATTCACAGCAGCATTTATAAAGTTCACTATTGACTGAAGGATGTTCCCCAAGTTAGTCTTGCTTCCGATGAATTCTGGTTTTCCGCTTGCATCCTTGGTGCTTCCAGTGAAGTAATAGACGAAAGCCAAAGTGAAAATAATCGCTGCTGCGCCTGTTCCTATCTTTTTGATTTGAGAAGTGAGCTTGTTGAGATATTCCTGAAATGGAGTCTCTTCCTCCATTTCACGGAATGTTGAACTCGTTATATTCTCACCAACAAACGTAACAAGCATGAAACCAACGCCATCAATCACTTTTGCTCCCGCACGCAAGAACGGATTGTCTCTGCAATTAACAGCAACTTCATGATTTTGATCATCGCTCAGGCTGTACTCATCTAGTTTCAAAGAATAGCCGTGCAGGAACAAGCCGTTTGCAGGAACCCGGTCCCCTATCTTCAGCAAAATAACATCGCCAACCACCACATCGGAAATTGCCACGGAATGACATTTCCCATCTCTAATAACTTGCTCGTTTATTTGACTAGTATCATAGGAGTGCCTCCTGAACTGTGTTGATAGTCTGAAGTTGCTCACAGAAGACACAACAGCAATAAGGACGACAGCAAAAATGTTGCTAATACCACCATAACAGCTATCTTTCAGGCCATACTGTTTGATACCGAAACCGAAAGAGATCATGGCACAGACCAAAAGAATTACAATGGTCGTGTCCTTTATTTCTTGGAGAAAAAACCTTATAAAGGTTTTAACAGCGCGCTTCTGATGCGTATTGACACCGAAAACCTCTCTTCTATGTTCCAGATCCTCCTTTCTTCCACTGATACCTTCTGTAATGTGGCTATTAAGAGCTGCAACAATTTGCTCAACTCCTCCTAGTTGGCTAAGTAAGCCAAAATTCTTCTCTTTCACAACACGAGCGAGTGTGATTTGATCAACCCCACTTGTGGAGGATGTATGGTCCATGCCAACGATTTCATCATGGACATCAATGGAAACGAAGGACAGCGAGTGTGAGAGACTCTTTTGCTTATGGGGACCTTTCTTGGACATAGCAACAAGAACCCTAGTGAAAAATATGGCTGTGAAAACCCTCCAACACGATGGTTGGCGGGGTTTCATTACATCTTCCCGATCAAGATGCATATTGGCTATAAACTCCGGATCTCCAAGCTAGGCACTACAATGTGTGGAATGGAACTGACCTTGTAAGATAAAAAGAAAAGTTTATGCCTCTATACATATACATATACATATACATATACATATATATCTATATATAGAGAGAGAGGCATAAACATATATATATATGCCCATGTACACGCACACGAGGTCGGTTTGGGTACAAAACTTTTATATAATTTATTAAGTCTTTAAAAACGGCGGGGAAAATCTAGTTCGGTGGATTCTTATTTTATTATTTAGGATACAAAAGGTAGAAAACTCCAATTATTCACGTCAATAGGTCGGGTTTGGGTCGGGTTAAGATGTACATCCCTACCCCTATAGCAATTTCAATAAATGTATCTGATATGTTGATTTCAAGTTGTGTCGACCTAATCGTATGATTATTGAGTCTATAAGTTGGAGGAGACCTGTAAGTTTCTAACCTAGTTCAAAAGTATTAAAGGCTCAATCTAACCACTAAAACAACTAACGTATAACTAACTAAAATATTTTGGGCCATTGATTTAAAATTTTGAAGATTAAAACTCACAAGCCACCGTCAGTTAAGTGTTTTGACCGTTGTCCGTTATTCTCAACAACGATGTTTGGACTGGACCGCGTTTGCTCACTTTCGTCTTACCTTCCTCTTGGATTTGTGTAAAATGCTTCCTATCATTATCTCTTAAATTATGGTCCTTCACCCGTTTTCAACACTCAATTTCTCCTATTTGAAGTTTCAACCTGAGTTTCTGCGTTAAAACAAGTTGATAAAGAATCTGGAAAACAGAAACCCAGGTTCACTTCAAAGGTCAACTTCACAAAAAACACGGGCTCATCACTAGTATATATGCCTAGAGATTGCTCACAGGCTAGCTATCATATCAACCTTAAAGTCTCGAAAAACAGCAGTGCCTAGTACTTGTGATACCCTTGTTGTCACC
>JANZXP010000003.1:25571194-25581487 GCA_027576715.1 Erythroxylum flavicans
AATATTATTAGTTAATACTACATAAATAAATAAACTTAAAAATTAAACAAAATTTTATACTTACATAATTATTCTGCGCTTCTTCAGACGTCCAACCAATAGAGACCCGACTTCAGATTTGACGAGAGAAGCAAGCGACGCTAAGACCCATAGGAGCCCCATAGCAGTGTCCGTGGTGTTGGGGTTCTGCTACTATTGATGATGGTGGGCCGTCTACTCAAGTTGTGGAGGAGTTCCTTGCTCTCTCGCATGAAGTAGCATAATGAGCTAAACTTGGCATTGGCGTCAGCGTTGGTGTTGGTGTTGATGTCTTTGGAGTCTCTAAGACCCATGGGTCTTTGTTGACTGCTGGTGCATGGAGCAAACAACTTCAATTTCAACAACATAATGTCCAAATGAAGCATTACCTTAATGTCGTGAAAGATGTCATTGTTTGTCCTCCTTTTGAACACCTACAAACGGGGGAAAGAGCGTGGTCGAATACACTGGTGGTATCCTTCTGGAGCAAACGTCCTGCATTTCCAATTATCAAGGCCTGGGCTAGTGTACGATAGTGTAAACAAGGTTTAGAGAAAACTCTACTTACTAATAATGACATGATTATTTTCACATTTGTTTCAAATGGTAATCTGAATGAAATAATTGGATTGGGTCCTTAGTATATTGAGGGACAACCCATGTTCCTACAGAAGTGAAAGCCAGGGATTGCATTTAATAAGGAATACGTAGAAGTTTCCAATTTGGGTCCAATTCTATAATCTACCGCTTGAATTGTGGATTGTGTAAGGTTAAGTTTTCTTGCTAGTTCCTTGGGTAAACCACTAGGTATGGATGCACAGACATAAAGTCTAGATAGGATAGGATATGTAAAAATATGCATAGAAGTGAGTCGATAGGCTACACTACCAGATTGTCTTCCAGTTATGCACCTTAGTGAATCTGGGGAGAGGGTGAAAGGAGAAATACAATTATACTACCCTTAGAAGCCACACAATCCAAGCAAGAAATGGGTTCCAACTGGGAAGAGGTATAAAACAAGTTGGCAAGAGGAGTTAATAGGGATTGAACAATCAACAGTCGAAGTTCAAGCTGGTATTGTAGTTTAGAGGAAGATTTATGAGCAGCTTACCGAGATTCCTCCAACCGAGAGGGACACAGGGGAGCTTCTTGAAGTGGTTGACAACCAAAATAAGGGTGATCCTAATTCTGAGAAGGAACAATCAACAGATCCTACAATCTCTACACAGAGTCTAAAGTTGGCAGAGTATGCTAGTACTATCGATGTAATGTAAAGCGACAACTGGAGTTTCTGTAGAGAATGAAAAAGGGCCAATTACTTGCAAAAATTCAAACCTAACACAAATCTAGGAATCGAGAGGGTTGTAAAGGTTACTCAACAGATTGAGATTGTCGATGCAGTGTCAAAATAGTCAGCTATGGACAACTCTACAACAGACAATGTGGAGCATCTAGAAATTAGTGTGGAACATTTCAAATCAAAACATTTGGAGCAATTCCAAATGGATTGGGCCAACATGTTGACTTTAGTAGCAACTATTCAGCAAAATGAGACTTCTAAAGCTAGGCTGGAGTCTAAAGAACAAACAGCAATGGTAAACTCTAGTGATAACTTTGTGGCAAGTTAGGGAACTGGGATTATCATCTCTCAGATTGCAGAACATCCTAGGGCAGAGCACATCTTGGCATTGAATTGTAATATTTTGCTTATGTGACAATATGCTCCCTTTGGGAAAGTAGTTCAGATTTGGCAGCAGAGGACTATGATTCCTCATCAGCTGCAGCCTAAGTTCCTGACATTCCAGGAGATTTTTATATGCAGTCTAAAACTGCAAAAAGAAAATCAGCAAGGAAGAGAAAGAAAAATCCCAAATACCAACAATAGGGGGTTAACAAAGCATCGTATCTTGCCATACAACGTTCATTCCACTCTTTCCATGGCCATGAAATATAAGTGGTGTCTTTAGTGGTTCTTTTTGTGGTTTATCTTTTAGATAGATATATTACCTTACTTAGGAAGTTGTTTTGATCATATTGTAAATATGATGGTAGGCTTAATGCCTTGAACTCCTTATCATACAGATCTAGTTTCAACTATAGTAAAAATTCCTTTAATTTTTCAAAAAAAATTCAACATTTGGCGACAATTTCTAATTCGTCACAAATAAAACGTAGCTAATAGTCTGTTCTGTTGTAGTGTGATTTTTATGAACTACATCTTTATACATCAATTATGAACTACTAAATTTCAAATTTAGAATTGTAGGTTGGTAAAGATCTATGATAAGTTTTAGATTGAAAATAAACTTATTAATAATATAAATTATTCATCTACATTACTTAATAATTTAGGTTATTTTAATGGGCACAATGATGAATTAATCTTCCAGATTTATGGGAGATAATAGTACTATAGTTAATAAATTTTGACTGAATGCGGAGTCTATTTGTTGCTTATACTATGTATATAAAAACTTTATAGTTATATATCTACATCTACAGTAGATACAAAGGAAAAGGAGGTCCATCTCTTTTGAAGTAGGTTCCAGTTTCATTATTACATGCCTCATATTAAAGAAATGGCTAAAATGCATTTTGAGCCTCAATGTTTACAACATAATATAGAATAGACACTAACGTCTAGAAGTGATCAAATTAAACCCCAACGTTTTCAAAACATTCAAAACAGCCCTAAATGGATGAAAATTTAACGATTAACTCCCCATCAGTTAAATGTCACGTTAATATTAACATAATAATATTTTTTATTTTTAAATAAAACATGGGCCTTGCTATTACGTGACAAGTGAGACCTAAGATTTGAAATGTATAAAATGACAGTAGTAGTCAAGTATGAGACACTTAAATTATCATATAATAATAGTGGAAAATTTATCATATAATAGTCAAATATGAGTGTACAAAAAAAGCTGATGTAGTGTAGGCTTCTTGCTTATAAACTTTTCCTACATCAGAATAAATTGTTATAAATGAACTATAATTTACAAAAATTTCAGCAAAATTTCCTTTATTTTTATTATATTTACCTCCTGTTAGACAAAAAAATTTAACTCAACAACATAGCCATTAATGGCACCACACATTCATAATATTATTATTCTCCATAATGTACATATATTTTAAAATTTCATGCATCAAATTATATTAAAATCAAATTTTGTACATCAAAGTACAAAAATCAGAATATAAGTGTAAAGTTTTGACAATTACAAGTTGAAGTGCATGCTCCTGGAGGGTCAAAGATCCTCTAGTGTGTACAGGTTGGCTCCCTTCGTCTGTTAGCAAAATTATGCTCTGAAATGAATATTGCCTTAGGTGATGTTCAATATTGCTGCCAACGACTCCATATTTCTTTAGATATATATGGTGCTCGTACACCATTCTTGTATATCGAAGCAAGAAAGTCTCTATAACGTGTATAAGCTTGCCTCTCCATACGTTATAAATTACAACATCAAATTTTGGATCCCAAAAGAAAGATACGTTATAAATTACAACATCAAATTTTGGATCCCAAAAAAATCTTTCTGAAAAAAAAAAGAAAAACATACAATAAATACTTATAAATGACAATATTTATCTAATTAATGTATAAATTAGATAAAATAAAAGATTAAAGAATACATTTTGTATACCTCAAACTCTTGATAGTAAAATCCTCTCTTTGAACTTGGATGAGATATTTCTTGAGCACGTTCTAGACATAACCAACCTAATATATGTCTTTTATTTTATGTTCTTTCTCTTTCTTTAAATTCCAAACTCTAGCAAACTCACTTCTTTAATTTAAGTCTAATTTTAAAATATTTATTTTTAATTATTAAAAAGTTTTAGGTCAATTTTCTATTCATCATTTAAGTACATTAAAAAGATTTTAAAACATAAATATCCAATTTCTCTAGTCTTCAAATTATTAGTTGATCATAAATTATTATAACTAAAACAACATAGTTTTACAAATCCTTCCAGAATCTTTTCTTCCTAAAATCAATCCCCTCATTTCACTATATTTGTTTCAAAACCTAAATAACAATTGTGGAATCTTTAACACCTTTCATCGAAGATTTCATCTCTAAATAACATTTTATCGAACATTTTGTAGGCAACCCGAATTCATCTTTAAATAACAGAAAAAACACTATATTTTTCCATCATTCACCAACATAAATACGTTTAAACACATTTAGTTTTGAAAAAAAAAGGAGATGAATAGCAGATCTAAATTTCTAAAAGCACTTACAAAATGTCAAATGGATGTACCAATTTCATCAAATGTATAGATTAACAGATGCCAGTTTAACAAAAGAAAAAGTACTTTGGAAATTGATACATGTTACAAACCTCGTTGAAGAAATCAGATAAGCTTTTTGAGATGAAAGGTCCAACAAAGCCAATGCAATCGTTAAATTCTTACACAAAACAATTGAAATCAGAACATTGTGAGCATAATGAAACATGTTAAAAGAAAAATAATCATGGAAGTGAGTAAAGATGAATACAAACAACTAAGCATGGAAGTAGGTAAAGCGATAGTATTTAAAACTTAGGTACTTAATAACTTGAATAAAATAGAACTCCTACTCATGTAATGAAGATTCTGAGTTAAGTCAAATCCAGTATTTCGTTAAGTACAACAACGATTGCTTTAAGTATCTCACAAGATGTAAATGAACTTGTAATCCAAAAATCAATTTGATCAAAATTACAAGGCATTAACTACATATAATGCCTGAATCTAAAACAAAGTGAAAGAAAAATCATATTGCACAAAAGAAGGTACAACACAACAAATCTAAAAGTTGAAACAAAAAAAGAATGGATTTTATGAACAAATATAAGGAAAACAAGATAACAAGTAATTGGGTTAGAGAAACAGAGGCGACCAAACCTACTAAATGAATTAAAATATATGACTACTATTGTATATCAACTCATTAAGTTAAGAGCATCAGAAAGCAAAAAATAGAAAGGTTAGAGCTTGAATTATTCAAGAAATATGTAAAAGCAAACAAGGAAGAAAGAGAGAGAAAATCCCAGCATGGAATCCAAAAACTGAGCTTTAAAATTTGAAAATGAGTCAATATGTTGAAATAAAGCCTTATTATTATGACAATTTTATCGTTTCCTTCTAAAGATGAGTATTTTGTACTATATTTTGATGCTTCTTGAGTTAGTTTAAGGTATGTTTTGATGTAAAATGATAAAAAAGTATGTTTTGATGTACAATGATAAAATATTACCTATTTATCAAGGTTTAAGCGATACAAAGTGAACTATTTTACTCATGACCTTGAGATAGCAGTCATGAGCAAGATGTGAAATTAAAGCAAAATCTTCATAATTTTTATTTGTGAACTGTGAAGTATTACATGATTCTGAAGCAATATAGTACAATTTATTGGCAAGGTACATCTAAGTATCAAAATAGGATTTGACAATATTATCTCTACAGAGTTACCTCTAAAGTATATATTGATGATAAGAGTTTTTAAATACATTCTATACAGAAGTAGTTGACTAATTATCCAAATCAATATCAATGGACAGTAAAGAAAGCATAATGCATTACAAAAATATCAATGTATGGGATTTTTACCTCAACTGATGATTAAGCCAGTACCTTAACCCAGTAAAAAACAAAAACCGATAATTACTCATGCAATCAAACCGGAAGCAAAAACCCATATAATCAAAGCAGTACACAAAACCCAATAAAAAACAAAACCTAATGACATCATAAAAAACAATCAAAGATGGACCACTTACCTTAACCGACGATTAAACGAAGGCGACGATGATGGTATATGATTGACAAAGATGGATGCAGAGAAGGGCAGATAGTGAGGAAACTGAAGCACTCACGATGGACGATGGAGAACCACAGATGGCGACAGGGAACCAACGATGGCGACAAAGGAGAAAATGAAGAAAACAGAGAGAGGAGAAAATGAGGATGGATGAGGGGGTTGGGGTTCGTGGGTAGGTTTAATGTTTAAGAACACCAAATGACGCCATTTTCATTAAACATTAAACCAACACCCCAACGCTTATTTATGCTGCTAAACATTCCTGCCTAATTTTCTAACGGATACTGCTCTTCCATCGTTATATTCTGTCGAAAAAATTGCCGGGATAATTTCCCTCCACCTTTACAAACAGATATTTTTTCTGTCGCAAAATGCTATCTTTTTCGACAATGTTGTTGATGGAAATTGATTTTTCATCGTTAATTGATTACGATATTTTTTACCATCTGTAATTTTTCGTCAATAATTTGTAATTTTCTTATAGTGATCTAACTTGATTAAAATATCTTTAATCTCTTCAACTCATTCTATATGTGAGACCCATTAGGTTCCCAAATATGTTGGCAATAATTATAAATTATAAATTTAATTCATCATTAGAATAGATAAATTAAAATAAATTAAAACTCCTTTAAGTTTATCTTCAATTCTCCACAATAATAACAACCTCACTAGTAGTACATAGCCCAGTAGTATATAGCCTTACCTCTAATTAGTAAAGAGGTTAATCCAGATGACCCACATGAAAAGAGAAAGAGAGAGAGAGAGAGCTGGACAGAGAGAGAGGGGAGAGAGAAGTATTAGTAGTAGTGGTAGTAGTCGCAGTAATAGTAGTGGTTGTAATATTAATGGTAGTGGTAGTAGTAATAGTAGTCATAGTAGTGGCGGCGGCGGCGGCGGCGGTAGCGATGTTGATGGTGGTAGTAATAGTGGTGGTGGCGGTGGTAATGGTGGTGGTGGTGGTGGTAGTAGTCGTGGTGATGGTGGTGGCAGTAGATTATCTTTAATTCTCCAATTAAACAATTTATAATCATAAATTAAGATTGACGTCTAGTAACGCATTATGACCACGTAAATATTTAAGAATGTCAAAATAGTTTTGACGAACCTTTTTGTGCATAATTTTCTATATGATCCAATTCTTTTATCATACAATGTTCTGATTAGACAAAGCATGTAATTCATGTCTATTCTTTTTTAGTCCAATCATATTAGTTGTTCGTCATTAGCTATCGATTTAATTAATGACATTTATAAACTATTTGCAAAACGTCATTGTACCTTGGTCAAGGATTTCCCGAATGCATGAAAAGAGACACTTTGTTGACAGAAAAGAAATATCACGTCTAATTAACGATAAATATTGCAAACATCTAACAATATATCGATATAAATGAGCATCTTGAAATGAATTCCCATAGAAGGCAGAGAGCTTAGTCTTTGAAAATACTGGTGTGCTGATTGTATTGGCATTTTTCATTTTGGCTCTTGTTAACAGATCACAAATGTATCTAGACTGACTTAATAACAAATTTGAATCCGTCCGAGTAACTGACATGCTTCAAAAATAATTCAGCTGACGATACTTGATTTTAAATTCAGAACCCAATTTCCTAATAAAAGATTCTACTGCCTTTGAGTGAGTCCGATTAGGATAATATCGTCAGTATAAAAGAGACTGTAATTGAACTTTGTTATTAGTGAATAAAAAAGAGAGGAGTTAGTTTTTCAGTCTCTAAATCCAAGCTTGAGTAATAAAAGTGTAAGATATTTGTAATACTGGTGAGGTGCCTAATTGAGACCGTACAATGACTTTCATAGTTTGCATACATAATTAAGTAGGATGACTTTGATCATAAAGTGTTGCTATTGATACATATAAACAGATTCCTCCAATTTCTATGTAAGAATGCGTTGTAGATGTCCAAGTGTTTGATGGACCAACCACGTGATACAGAAAAACTAAGAATCAAACCCACAATAATTGCTTAATAATTGGGCTATATGTATCATGGTAATCATGTAAGAAGCGAAAATTGTGAATTAATTACATGATATGGAACACAGATACTTACATGTTAGACATGATCATTAAATTGTCAAAGCACCGCGCAAGTGTTTGGTGACGGCTAGGGCTTCCACTGCGACTTCGATCTCTTTAAAAAATGCAGTTCTCAATGGAACGAACTGTGTAGAGATTATACTTGTATATATATAGGGAGTGCAGTGGAACCACAGATAGTAACCCTAGGCCTGCCCATCATGGGCCTTAGGGTTAGGCCTACACCATTAATTACATTAACGATATAAAGTGCTTAAGTCCAATAGGGATCATAATATTAGTAGACTATAGGCATCTCAATAGGGATCATATCATTAGCCTGTTTTTAATAAAACCAAAACGACAATTGATTGTAGCCTATAAAATATATTCTAACATTCTCTCACTTGGGCAAAATCAATTGTTTCATTTTATTTTTGAAAAACTTTGAAAACGACTCTCAGGCTAATAAACTAAATTTTGTGCAATGTGATCACATTTTGAAAAAATATATGATACGAGATGTAGCACTTCAATAGGACTAAGTCTGATCAAAGTCAAATGACATTGAACTTTGTCACATGTTCCATCCTTTATTGATATAACATCGATATATAATTACATATATCATTAACCTTATCGACCAGTCATTAATGTGCAGTGTAGCATGAAAATAGTACACAAAGGTGATCTAATAATTAATGTAAGATGCTACTTTCAACGTCAGTCCTTACAATTTCTCTTAAAATAGGCTTAAAGCAAGGGAAATTATATAGTTCATTATGAACTATAATGCCTTAAACTCCAATATAGTGTCCACCATCGGCACGGTCGATTAGGACAAGGAAAAATCACATACATTTCAAAACTTCCATTAATCAAGCGCATTAAAAGAGCTTAAAATCCCCATATCTTCAATGTGCTTTTGGAACACTATAGGTCAAAGACCCTTGGTTAAGGGATCTGCTAGTATGGACTCTATAACTATATGCTCGATGACTATGTCTTTATTCTTCATTAGGTCTCTGATAGTCAGATACCTTAAATTCCATGTGCTTAGAACCACTAGAAGTCTTGTTTTTTTTAGTGTAAAACACTGATGCACTATTATCACAATAGATTTTGAGAGGTCTAGCAATGGAATCCACAATGCGAAGTCCAATCACCAGGTTTCTCAACCAAACAGCGTGAGTAGCAGCTGTATAACAAGCAATAAATTTAGCCTGTATAATAAAAGACGCAACCATAGTCTACTTCTTGCTCTTCCAAGATATCACATCCCCAGCCAACATTCTAATCAGAAGTCGATTTCATATCATCAGGGCACCCAGCTAGATCTGAGCCACTATACCCTATTATCTTTAAGTTGTCAACTCTTCTATACACAAGTATATACTCCTTCATGTTCTGCAAGTATCTCATCACTTTTTTAGCAGCTACCTAATGAGCATTACCATGATTAGACTGGTACCTACCTAAAATGCCAACTATATAAGCAATGTCAAGCCTAGTGCAAGCTTGAGCATACATCAAACTCCCCAATGCACTATTAAATAATGGTCTGTTCTTCATCTCTGCTTTTTAAATTTCATTCTTAGGACACTGGTTTTTATTGAATTTATCACCTTTGACGATTGGTACATCACCGGATTTACAGTTTTGCATGTCAAATCTCTCCAAGATTTTATTAATATAAGCCCTTTAAGACAAGCCAAGCAAGTTACGAGATCTATCCCTGTGAATTTCAATTCCTAACATAAAACTTGCCTCACCAAGCTCCTTCATCTCAAAATGCTTTGTTAGTATCTGCTTAGTTTCATTCAGCAAGCCAAGATCACTGCTAGCAAGTATAATGTCATAAACATATAAAACAAAAAAAATGAACTTACTCCCATTGACCTTTAGGTATATACATTGATCAATTTTATTTTCTTCAAAATCCAAGGAGGTAACAACTTGATCAAATTTTAGGTACCACTGTCTAAAAGCATGTTTTAGAACATAAATAGATTTCTTCAATTTGCACACTAAATGCTCATTACCATTTAACTGAAAACCCTAAGTTTTTGCATGTATATTTCCTCAAAGAGATCCCCGTTGAAAAAGTCTATCTTGACATCCATTTGATGTAACTCCATATCGAAATGTGGTACAAGAGCCATGACAACTCTAAATGAATCTTTACTGGACACTG
The DNA here is from genome assembly GCA_027576715.1 of Erythroxylum flavicans. Classification (NCBI taxonomy): domain Eukaryota; kingdom Viridiplantae; phylum Streptophyta; class Magnoliopsida; order Malpighiales; family Erythroxylaceae; genus Erythroxylum; species Erythroxylum flavicans. The sequence continues at coordinate 25,581,276 of JANZXP010000003.1, forward strand.
GGGATAAAGTTTCAGTGAAATCAATGCCCTCTCTTTACGTGAAACCTTTCGCTACTAACCTAGCTTTATATCTCTCAACTTGACCATTCGAGTCCTTCTTGGTTTTAAAAACCCATTTGCAACCAATCGCCCTACAATTTTTAGGCAATTCAATAAGTTCCCACACTTCATTATTAGCCATAAACTACATTTCTTCTTTCATGTCATCTACT